>VWZS01000184.1:0-70605 GCA_013397075.1 Rhabdornis inornatus
TATATATATTTTATATATATTATCCCTTTTCAGACTGCCTTGCCTTTAAGCTGGAGGGCTCAGAAATATTTCCTCTGTCGTTTCATTGGATGAAGGCTAGACAAGTTCCCCTGATGTTTCAAAGGATATTTTAGTCTCAAAGTAGTGGATTATTGGAAGTAAAGCAAAGTTTATCTTGTGCAATGGTATGCTTAGAACAGATATAGTGAAAAAAATTAGTGTTCTTACAAAGTTATTACTTTTCAATTTCAAAAAGAACTTGACTAAGTGCTTTTGAGTAAGTGCTTTTGAGTGCTGTCCACAGACCCAAAAAGCTGAATCCTCCATCTGATTATGACTAAGGATTTTGATATGCAAATCTAGAACAATCCCAGAGCTACTGAGTTATTTGAAGGTTTGATGTAATTCTGCTTTATATTCCTGAAGCCTACAGGGCTGTGTCAAGTCCAAACTGTCTTTGCACAAGGGAAAAGTTATGCTTGTACAGTACAAAGGATATGTAAGTTCCTGTCATTTTCCATCCCTCTGCTCCAGACCCACACATATCCTTTGTTTCTACTCTGTGGGCTTAAATCATCTATAATCAGAGATAATTTCCTGTGAGAGATGATGTTAGAAAGATATCAATAAATGTAAAGCCTAAAACCCCAACCCAAAATGATCAGTAGCAATTAAAAGGGTTCCAGAAAGATGCTGGAGAATATCCCACCACGAACATGTATAGTATCTGACAATGTAACATAAATGTGTGCACCAGCTATAACAACAGGACAGGAATTGGCACATTGAGATACTTAATAAAATACAACTCCAATCAATGTACAAACACTCTACACATAGGAAGTTTTCCCTCATTTCTGTGGTGATGAACTTATACCACGGAACTGGAAACCTAATTACACTTGCTTGTCACTGTGACCACAGAATACAATTATAGCTATCACCAGCCAAAATAATTGGACAGCTGTTCTTAAAAAAAAGTCTTCTTACCTGACTGGAGATGCTCAGATAGGAAAGAATTCAGAAATTTAACCATTAGCTTAATCATAGAGGAAAAAGGAAATGAAAGACAGCATTTGCTTAGAATATTGGGAAACATTACAGAGACATGAATTGAAGAGGAAGTGAAAGCATAGAATTTAATTTTTTAATCCATCATCAGCATTGATAGTAGCATTTAGATACTAATTCAGAGAACAAGCAGAATTATAAAGAATCCTTTCTTGGTTGCATTACTATATCTGGATGGACAAATCTTAAGGGAACATGAATTTGGCTAGGGACAGCATGAGACAGTCTAGTGACAACAAAAAAAGAGGAAACATATGGGTGAAAAGAAAGACAAAATATAAAACAACAGAGAAAACCCAGAAACAAGAGAAGGCTAGTACCCTTCTTGCCTTTTAGTCAGCTCCAAAACACTGTCAGCTCTCCACCTCCAAAAATGTGTTAGACCATTTCCTAGCAAAGCACAAGGCCCTGCTGTATAAGCAGCAGGAACAAGGCAACAGCAGAGAGGCAGTAAGAGAAGCAGGACAAGAGCCCCCAAGGCAGCAGTAGTGGTTTTAGCACCTGCTGCATCTTCTCTCCTCACCAAACATAAAGCAATGGGAAAAAGAAAAGAAACCCCAAACATTTATTTTCTTCTTGGCAGATGAATCCTTTAATTCACCACCTGCTGCCCAATTCTAATAGCGGTATGCAGCATCCATGAGTGCATTGCGGGAGGCCAGTGAGGAAACAATGGAGTCTCTGGCAGCAGGAGCTTCTACTTAGCAAGAGGAAGTAATAAACCCCCCCAGTGGTCCCCCAGGGTTTGGAAGCAGCCACTGCACTGACAGTCTTCTACACGTCATCCCCGAGTAGATTAAAACATCAGATTGTGGCACTGCTGGTGATCCAGGCATGGCAACAGTACTTTGTTGGGAGACTGGGGAGGGAAAAGCAAAGAGGTCATGTGAGATCAAGGCCTGACCTGTTCCTCTTCCTGTTGCTTTGGATATAGGAAGAACAGGGCCAGAATTTGCTTGGTGTGGAGTGAAGAATAACAGCAGCAAGTCAGAGAGTTAGGAAGAGAGAGGAGAACTTGTCTCTTACCAGTCTTCTCAATTCAGGCAACTTATACACCTAAATTTTAAAGGCATGCTCTGGTAGAGCGCTCGAAGCATCAACGTAACACATGGCTTAGAGCAGCTGCCATGCAGGAAGCATTCACAGAAAATGGAAATGACCAGACCCACAGGGCACACATGAAGCAACCTCTCTGGCTGACTCTGTCATTGCCAGCAAAAGAGTCCACAAGAGCAGTGGGGAAGGAACCAAAACAGAGATATGGCATCGTGCCATGATTCCTGAAGGCAGACACCTAAAAGCCAAACTATGAAAATAAGAAGAGAATAGCAGAAGTATCAAGCCCGAATACACCACAACACCAAATGTGTTCATTGCTTTTGGAAAATTGCATAAAAACTAAAAACAGCAGAGATATTGAATGAGCCCTACTCAATAATTTTGAAATACACATATCACTTTCATATAAAAATGATCTTATGAAAAATAGGAAACGCAAAACATCTGTAAAAGGCCTTTATCATTCAAATGTCAAGTTTGCTTTTGATAATTTCTAATACATGATTAATTTATTAACGCAATCATACATTAGCAAATTATCTGCAAGTAGGTAGAATTGGTAATATTTTCTTTGCATGCACACTTCACTGAATCTACCTTTATACTGCAAAAACATACCCTGCATTTCTTGCAGAGGACTTATAAACTTGGCTTATAGTTGAGATTTCCCCAGAAGTGCTGTTTGTGTTCCATTGGAAGAAAATTAGTTGTTAAATTTAAGCAGCAGTTCTATTCTTTCCATGAAAGATATAAAACAACACAATGAGCGGCCAGTAAAATAAGGCCTTTACCCACTTCTAGTTTCTAAGCAATGTGATAAATGTTAGCCCAATTTTCCAGCAAACTCAGGTACAAACAAACCCAGATTTGGGAGGGACGATGTGTGTTTTAAGTGGCAGCTTTCCTGCCAGGATACAGCTGCTACAGAAGGAAGAGCAGTTGAGCAGTACCATGGTTCTCTTTCACCCAGCCTGGTCCATGCACTGAATGAGACAGTAGCCTCTGAATACAAGGTGCATGACCACATAATTCTATCACTGCAAACACACAAGTGAAAAAAGTTTTGACATTTAGGCTAAACTACTTCAAATACTGCAACTCCTGGAAAACTGGTCTGATAACCTAAAAAAATTTCCTTTTTTATATGCATTATATACATATGCTTTCTCACTGTTCTTCACTTCTTTGGAAATGAAACCCTCTGCAGAGGATGCTAGATATGGTGATAGGGCATTACTCATCCTCTCCTCTCTTCTCATTAAGCAATTGGTTTAATTACAAGTGATCTGTGAGGAAGAGGAAAAATAGGTATTTTTCTGCCCTTTCAGTGAGTCAAATTAGGTCAGCAAAGAATCCAGGGAGCACAAGGGCTGCTGCAGGAAAGATAAGGGTAAATTGCACATCCTAGAAGGTAGATAGACAACTTAGAAGTTGTCATAAATTACCAAAAACTTCCAAACTGCACTCATACTAATTTCTGGGGCCTTCTGCCAGAGGCCTATATTAACCTACCAAATTCTGTGTTTCATGGGCTTCCCCCACCTGAGATGGATCAAGACTGCAACCATCCCTTCAACCAGCAGACATCAAAATCACAACCATCATCTCATCACTCGATCCAACAGGTGGTGATATCTTTCCTTTCTGCTCTTTTCCTTCCTTACTCTTTCTTTCCCATATATATATATATATATATATATAAACTGGTCGTACAGTGTGATTTCATTCTAATCTGCCCTCCAAGGGATCTATTAACTACAACCTCAGTTACCCTCGCCTTCAGGAGTGGGTGGTATCTTCCTCCCCCCACTCCTTTATTTTCGAAACTGGGAAAAACTCCTGTTCCTAGGCCAAGCAAGAGACATGGTGCATGCCATGTCACCAGTCTCACTTTGAGAGGCAGACTCTGAGGCATATTTCTGCCACAGAGTCTAGACATAGCCAGGGAAACAGCTTGATTAGAGTAATTGAGCAGTAAAATGCTTCATGAGAGTTGAAGGTCTCTAAAAGCATGCAGGACAACAGAAACAGATTGAGAGCAGTGCGGTGTCCTTAAGCAGGAAGAAAAACAAAACCAAGATAAATTAATTTCTGATACTAGCTGGTGCATAAAGCTTGCTCTGTCTTGTTTATCTTAATAGCTTTTAAAGTCAGGCAAGAGGTAAAACTATGCAGCAGAATTACAGGAATTTGAGGAGTACTGCAGCTACTGGAAAATAAATCATTTTGGAGGAGACACAAAGCAGATAAGAGCAAAACAGAGACAAAGTGTTATAGAGCTTAGAAGCCTATCTCACAAATGCAAAAGGGAGTGAGGAAAAGGGATGGGCACGCCAGGGGGAACCACATCATGGCAGACTGGGCAGGCAGATCACTCCCAGGCTCCAACTTTAACACATGACCACACAACTGGAATTTGAGTAACAGAAGCCACAGAGTCTGTACTGAACCTGGAGGAGGGCTCCAAAGTGGCATCCAATTAGACCTGGGCATGACAAGGCAAGCCAAACAAGCTCATATCATATCCGGTATAAGAAAGAAAAAGAATGAAGCCTAAATTATCCCACTAGCTCCATCAACATAGATGGTGTGCTCAGAGAATATGCCAGATTAAATAAATTTTACACTATTACAGTGGAAGTGGCTTGTGGCAAAACTTTAAAGTAAAACAGAAGGTTTTAGTTAATCACAAATGCGCGGGCAACTACTACCAGCAGTAGCATTGACACTGAAAGGAAAGACAAGGGTGAGCAAGAAAAACTGGGGGGCAAGTGTGATGCTCTGGTAAGAAGTTCTCCCATATAACAGAGTCTGTCTCTGCAGACATTTATCATTTCATATATATTCAAATATACCCAAACATACCCAAACAATATGCAGCCTCTTTCTAATATTAAAGGGTGAGATAAATGGTCTGAGTAAGAAAGAGGCATGAGGCCACAAGAAAGAACAGAACAGAGAATTGCATAATACAAGTAAAATATGAGGAAAAGTGAAATTACCAAAAAAAAAAAAAAGTCAACAAGAAGTACACTGAGGCATGAGAGCAGAACTAATTCTCTCCCATTTGTGCAGCAATTCAAGTTGCTGTTTTTTCAGGCTTGGCCTCTGGAGAAGCTCAGTTCCCAGAGCAATAACACATAGTTTTCAAAATCTGGGAAACAAAAGTGATTAAACTTTAGTTCCACCCTCACCACACAAGGGAAGCTTTCGGGGACAAAGATGGGGGAGGCAGCCACGAACATGCAGATCCATTTGAAGCAGCAACACCTGAAGAATGAGCACATCCCTTTTGAACAAAGGAAAGGCTAGGCTTTCTCTGCCATGGTAATCCTTACTTTCCTTCTATCTCCTAAACAAAAGAGTTATACAGCACACAGGGGAATTACTGTTACAGGAATAAATGCTTAAAAAAAAAGCATGTTCTGGATGCCCTCAGTAAAAACAAATGCCTTAAGTCACTTGCAAACAGAGACACAATAAAATACTATATGCCCTGGTAGAATAACATTTTTTTGGGTATAAAAGTGTGCTTTTAACAGTTTTCTGCAGTACTTCAAATAACAGAAAGCTGCATTTGGATTGCTCAAGGACAAAGCCCTCACTGAAAGTCACAGACTGCAATAGTTCTAAACACGGATGTCCTCTACAGGGGGGTGAGACAAAGGAGCTTCTTCCTGAATGCATGCAGCTTTCTTGCCACATCTCCTCCTCTGTGCATTTAGTAAGGAAAAAGGAAAAAAAAAAAGAACTGCAAAGTCAGAGCTAAAAGCTCAGTTGAAATTGAATTCTGACTATTTTTTCAGCATGTGCATACACGTCAGGAACAAAGAGACTTTCAGCAAACTACCAACTATTTGTACTGCCACAAAGCTATTCCCAACCAAGAGCTGTCATAGATTTTGGTTAATATCAAGCTCCTACTGTCAAAATTACAACAGCAGTCACCATTTTCTATCATGCCTCCCCAGCCATCTTGCAAATGTTTACCAGGCAGAAGATTTTCTTCAAATTCCTTTATGAGTCAAGCTGGATACAATATAACAGAACAGGGAACATAATTTCATTTGGAAAGGTTATAGGCTCTCTAATTTCTATTCTGAAAGTAGATTGTGTTTACATCTACCTTTAACCAGACATGTCGCTATTGGGTTTTTTTTTTCCTCTTCCCCATTTCTTTTTTTTTTTTTCTTTTCAAGAAAGACTTAATGCTGACATGGTTAACAATCAATTATATTTCTTTTATTACTTTTGAAAATGTATCAGGAATATTGTGCAAGAAACACTATTAGTATGAGGAATAGGTATCTGTGGATGCCACAGTAAAGGTAGAAACCCATTCAGTCACAACTCAGCCATTCTCTCATCCAAAATTTCTAAGGTTAAGAATTTTTTATAAAGCACACAGAATTAACACAACTCCTATTGTACAATTTGTATACGTACTCACATAGAAATTGTTACTATTTATGCAGAGGTTTAACTGCTTCTGCCCTCTTATGACCATAGAAGTAAAAGTTATTAGTAAAAACAGATTAATGTGAATTCTATAAGCTATAGTATTTCAATAGCTCAGTCATCAGTTTTAATTAACACCAGACAGAGGTCAATTGTGTGTGTGTAGACCGTGTTCTTTGCCAGTTATTTATTTGCAGTCTAGAAAGAGTATGCACCAAGTGAAGTTAGAACAGTCAAGAAAACTTTAGTACATAAAAATCTTAGCTTTAAAAAGAGAGAACATTATACAGAAGTGATTGACATCCACTGACTAAAAGACTGAAGTTGATTTGCCCTATCCCAGATCTCATTCTACTTTTCTGGGAACTTCATGCTTCTTCCTACAGAAGAGAATAAAAGGAAAAAGGAAGGAAAAAAGGTAGCAGCGCCAGATGAAGATAATATGCACATTGAAATTGAATATATGCATATCTACAGTAGAATTCCTGAAAATGGCTGGCAATGATACGGCAACTTCAGTAGTCCTCTGTCATTTTAGAAAGCCACAAGTACCAATAATTCACAATGACAAATATGTAATAACCTGTGAAGTGAATCACCTAGTTTACTGGTCTATGTTTGCAGGTCTTACTCCCTAAGAAAAGGTTATATTGGCTGATTTCTGACATCTGCACTAAGAGCAGCTGCCTTCCAGGAACAGAGCACTTTAATCTTGTCAAGCATTGTATTCAGCACCCATATGAATCCAATAACCAGTTATGCACACTTGGTTCTTGCTTCAGTGTTGTCAGCACGGAGATAACACCCCTGCCTCCCCCCTCCAACTCAGCAGGATCAGCTGGGCAAATCAGTCACCACGGAGCTCAGTTTTGCCTTGGTGAATTCTCAACATCAAGCAGAAGGCCAAGCTCTCTGCCATGTCTGCCATGTCTGCCATCATTCAAGCTAACACCACAGAATATTTGTGAGCTCAGTGAGTGAAACGAGGTGGCTGCCAGGCTCCACCTTCCCCAGCCAGCAGCACGTACCCCATGCATCCAGCTACACCGCTCACACCCAGGGCGCTGATGGAGTGCTGACAGCTCCACAGCAAACCAAAGATTTATCTTCTCACTTCAGATGCTCATGATGAACATTTTTTTGTTTTGGAAAGCATTCAAGCATATGAATAATGTTTAAGTGCTTTTTTAACCCCCAGCCCCATCACAAGAGTTACTCAGTGAATAATTGCTGAGGGAAGTGTTGAGCCCAGGATATGAGAGTATTTGCCCTTCACAGAACACTTCGAGTTGGGAGAAGTTAAAAGAGCTTCTGGACAGAATACAATGCCAAAGAACAAAACATGACCAGATACAGAAGGATCTGAAAAAACACTAACTAGCTAATATCATGCAGAATGGTAATGCTTTTTAGATTAATCTTCAATTTTATTCCAACACTTGGAGTACAGTGCTGTTGAAAAGGGACTTTAGTGGATTCAATTTCTTACATCCTATCAGGTACTCAGGAGTTTCAGGCTAGCACTAGATACGCAGGCCAAAGATAAAACATTTGAAGTTTCCAAGTTTTAGCCAATAACATCACCAGCTTCCCTGCATTCAAACTCACTAGGTATTCTAAAGCTGTTTAAAAACTGATTTTTCATTGCTAACGTTAACATAATTATCCCATTTTTAGGCTAGCCTAATAATATATCTTAATCACCCAGAGAAAAATGTCTGCAGCAACAGAACTTATCCCCATTGAAAAACCCTACACTTACCAAAGACAGAACATCATGGAGAATTTAGTAAAGCTTTTTTGGTCCATCAGTTACATGATTAATAGTATGACACTGGATGTAGAAATTAAAAAAAATACTATGCCAACCTAGACTATTTACTAAATTTACTCCATTAGAGGAGGATATTACCTAACACTACTTTACTGTCTTGGGATTATTTCTTTTTTTGGTAGATGATGGAAAGAAAAAGAAAACTCAAAAGAGTCTTTTATTTTAGAGTAGGAAAAACTGTGAAACTGAAAGGGTCAAGAGTCATACCATGGCAAGAGGAAAAAAATTCTCATGGTCTCCCTGCAAAGAGGTGGTTAAAGTCTCAGATAGCTCACCATGAGCTGGGTGCCTTGCCACCATCCTAATTCGGACAGGGGACCAAATACCAAGCAAGCCAAGAAACCTTGTCAGACCCACCTACCAAAGACCGGTGTCGCTCTGTGCCAGTGAGGCTCCCCCACCCTACACAGGCAGAAGCATCAGGCATGTTTTGGACAGATGTGATACAGATCTAGAGAAAAAAAAACTTTCCCTAGATGCTCTCTGAGACAACGTCTAAATCCCTCCATTTATATAAAAAATTTGTTGTTTATGAGAAGTCCAAGTTTTGTTTTTCCACTTCTACATAATAGATACTTTAATATTACACATAAATAGCTTCACCCAAGCACAAAATAATAGGATGCAAGGATCAAAAGCATTCACAGTCTCAGCACTGCAATTCAGTGAGAGTAATGGGGCTGTGTAGGGAGGCAAAGATTGAGAAAAAGGCAAACCAGGGATATCTTTTACTGTCTATCAGTACAAACAGATAAATAGATTAAAGGCTTCTGGATTACATTATAAGATGGAAACCATAATGCATCACTGGACAAATTAGCTAGACATTTAGCATAGGCTTGCCTTTATTAAGAATCAAAACAGTGAAAGCTCAGGTCAGACTGAGCATTAGCAACTTCTAAGAACTCAGCCTATAAACAGAATAACCTTCTGAGAAAGCAGAAAAAAATGCACACATTGGAACAGCTTCACAATAATTTGAAGATAATTCACATAACAGAACACAGACTGACTTATATAAGCAAATACTAGGAAATTAAGAAATCCAGTGATGAAAGGTAGATGGCAGCAAGTATTTAATTAATGAATAAGGGAAAATACTGTGTAGCGCTAGAAAAAGTTGCATTGAATATAATGAAGTCATCTTAGAAGGATCTCTCTAGGAGAGGCTCACAATTGACCCAGAGATTGTGTGCACATATGTCCTGACAGGGGATCAAGGTCTTGCCAGCACTAGACATTACATATGTAAGTTGTACACACACACACATACGATTTTTTAAAACTGTGAGGGAAAATTCTGGTACTGAAGGCAACAGGAAGGACTAAGTAGCATGTACCATTGCTGTGTCTGCAGTCTTTGTAGCTCAAGCCGGTACAGCGAAAATCAAAAGGTAGGAAAAATGCAGGGAGACAAAGCCAGCATGCGACTATGGAGCAGAGTGCCAAATGGAGTAGAGTGACAAGCACAGCACAGAGCAGAGCTGCCTAGAGAAGCTTGGTGGTATCAAGGTTGTTCTGGTACAGTTTTCATACAGCATGACAAACACTCTTTAGAGGCTGCAGTTGCACTCATACAACAGACTGGCAGACTTCCCACTCTGAGCTGAAAACAGGGAAGGAACAGTTCTACTTAAAATAACTATCCTACAAGTTCATCCTGAGTATCTGTTAAACTACAAAGAAGAAGGAAAATATAAAATCAAGTTTCAAATCAGAACCACCTGCAGTGAATTGGGATAGAGTTGTAAGGGGCATCAACATGCAGGAGCACCTGTTTCTGTACCAGACTCCCCATCATTTTTCAAGATCTCAAGCTTGCCAGCTGCTAGGAGAAGCTGATCCCCTTCGTTCTCCTCAGGCAGAAAAGATGTTTCCCTAGCCTGTCCCATCACTAAGCATCTCTCTCACTTCTCCAGCTATGGCCTTGAACTTACCTAGACAAGCTTCTCACATATTCATCTTCCCGGACAAGAAATCATTTCCTGAAAACATTCCCCTCCTTGCCCCTCCAGACAATAAATCCTGTTTATTTCAGCCAGCTCTACAGAGTGATAATACAGTGGTATAATATCAGTGATGTAATATCCATATTTGTAGTAATACAAGTTCCCATGTCACCTGCCAACCCTCCCTCTCCTTTGGCTTCAGTACAAGCTTTTCTCATCTTTCCCTGGCCAGAGAAAGGGACGTAAAAACCCAACTGCCACCCTTGCAGGTGTGCTTGGTACATGTTGACTGGTAACATCTGTAGGTTTTGGCTCCCTTCAAACCCAGGGGAGCTGTTCCTCTTCCGACTCAGTTGTCACAGTCACAATTCCACTTTCTTGAGTAAGTCTGATATTTAAAGCATCTGGAAGTTACCAACTCCTCTCCTCCCGCTGGTAGTGAATTAATGTAAGCCCAGATAATTGCTGGGTCTGTGTTAACTGCATTTGGTGCTAAATTCCCTAATGACAGTTTTTTAAAGAGAGCCATAAAGTCCAAACACTATTGTCCAGAAAGTTGGAACAAAATTCCAAGACAGAACCAATACTTCTTTTGCATTTCACTTCTATCGCTGTCCCTGACTTTATATTACTGGTTATTTTCTGTGACTAGACATTATTAAAAATTAAAATAATTATGCTGCCCATCCAAATTACTGCAGAGAAACATCTTATGTTGACATAAAGAATGCATTTGACAATCTTGACACAAAAATTCCCTTTCCCAAACACATTGTTGTCTACCTAAGTGACGAGTATGAATGGAAAATGCATTGACCTGTAAGGAAGAAGTGGAGGAAGGGTGAATTGAAGAATATAATGAAGAGTTATTACTGTAGACTCATAAGAAAAGAGTTTCAGAAAAATGTACACTAGAATTATATAGAATAGATTAATCCTGTGTGATATTATTGTTCAGAGATATATAATCTCTGAAGAAACTATTGAGACTATTTAAACAAAAACAAAATGCCATATGTAATTTTAAGACTAAATTTCCAAACACTAGTCTCTAGTTTGGGGGTAAAAAAAAAAACAAAAAACCCAAACAACTTAAACCAAACCAATCAAAGAAAACCACCAAAACAAAGAAGCCCAAGATGAAAAACAACTCACCATGCCCAGCATCTTACCCAAAATTTTTTTTTTGCTATCATCTTTCTAGTTCAGTCCGAGTCTAAAGCTCAGTCTAAATATTTGAGGTTGAGCTGAGAAGAAAATAAATTTCTAATGAAAAAAGAGTAACATTTGGTAATACATCACCCTGAAAGAGATGTCTTAAATCATGCCAAATCATACCCAAGTGTTGTTTGGATATGAAATTCAAAATGCCAGATTAGTTAAAGGAGGAGGAAGGCATGTGGAAGAGAAGAGAGGAGGTAGGGAAAGAAGTCAAAAGGCTTCAGCAAACATTGCTTGGTTTCTAGCTGATCCAGCAGAATGTTTTTGAGATACTGTCTCAGTCCTGTTCATCTCCACTGACTGCTTCATGTCCTGCTGTCCACTGGCTTCTGTCTTCATTAAGATATAATTTCAGCTGAGTTTGACTTTCTGCTTGAAATTCTGTGCATCCAGCCTTGCTTCCTGATACCACCCCAATACTTGCATTACGAAAGAAGTTCCACAGTGATCACAAAACTACAGTTCTTATGCCATATTTTTACACCTTTGATACCTTTATTTGAACGACATTCAAAGATTCAGACAGACAGAAGGGCAGCCACAGGAATAAGAGATAATCAGTCTTTTTCTCTAATTTGTACCCCAGATTAATCGTGTCTTGTTTTCACTGTTTCTCTCACTTGAAACCACTTTCATGGAGCTACTCAGCTGTCTTTCAAGGGTTTGGGAATATTTGCAGCCATCAGATTGAAGACAACAGAGCAAAAGTCAGCGGTGCAACACTTGGTCATTTAAAATCTGTCAAATGGAGGGTGGTAGCTGAGGTCAGAGCAGTAAAGAAAATTTTTTGAGATGCTGGGAGGAGAGTGATGATCCTCTTTCAATAACAATGGTTTTTCTGTAATTTAAAACAAAAAAGGAATGATACATTGACCCTCTTGGAAAAAGTCTGGCTTTTGCCCCGATTTACCACTAATAAAATGCTAAAAAGCACCTTGACTGCCCTCACAGCAGAAACCTCTTCTATACAAGAGGTAGCAGCATTTGAACAGCAGCATTCAAGACCACATGCAGAAAGAAACCCAGGTGGAGAGGTAGTTAGTCTGCTACCAAGCTAAATGGAAAGTTCTTGCATGAAAACAAAATTACAAAATAAGCTGACAAAATCCTAAAGTCTCCCCATTATGTGAAACAACATCCTCATAAAATCTGGAAGTCCATCCAGAATGTAGCTTTATGGGCAGCCTCTCCACCTCCATCAGGAAATATTATTTGCAGTAATTTCTCTCATGTTCAATCACTTGCATCTAGCAGAATATTAATAATGCAGTCTCACATATTAAAATTGACATTATTATGACCCTCACAGACACCAAAGGGTTTCTTGGCAATATTTACTCCTCAAAAGGAAACATTTGGATTAGCTCAGTTGGTTAAAGCATGGTGCTAATAAAGCCAAGGTTGAGGGCTCAATCCTTATATCAGGCCATTCACTTCAGTTTGATGATCCTTGTGAATCCCCTCCAACCAGAGAATTTTGTGAACACTTCCCTTGTTGGATGGCTTTCAACTACTCCACTTCATTCCTAACTCCAGAATCCTGAACACTTTGATGGCTCTTTCCCCATAACATCACATTTGACCCTTCCGTTACTTGCCTCGACATTTCTCCTCCTTTGTCCTAAACCAGCAGTTACCTGTACACTGTCAAAGCCACCACCACTCACTGTACATCAGCACGAGGCTCAGTTAAAAGCTCACAGTACATCAAGGATGGGTCATTGTGGTGAGGGGAAGTTCATTATCATCACAGGAAATTAATCTTTTGGAAATAAAGATCAGAAGAGACATCAGGAGGTCTCCAGTCAATTTACATCCTTTTTTATTGTGCTTCTATGACTCACTATAGAAGATCCCATGTCCATCCTCTTGATAAGCATCTTAAGGGCCACCTGCTAAACTTGTTCCAGTTCATCAATATCTTTCTTGTATTTGAGGTGCAGCAGTAAAATAGGACTCTAGGTTTTGCCTAACAAATTCTGATAGAGGGGGTGATCACTTCTCTCAATCTACTGGCAGTGCTTGCCTCTCTGCCTGGCTCAGTCTCAGGTGCTTTCAGTACTTACTGAGATGTGACTTTCTGCCCCCCATTAGCTAGCAGGACATGGGAGCCACCCTGTACTTGCAGACCTGTAGTTGGAGAACCAGCCACTCTCCTGGTGCAAAAACAAGGACTAAGCTTCCTGTCTTCTCCATCAAACCAGCCAGTTTCTGGCTGCCTCTCCTCTGTGCAGTTGGGACTTCAGGCTTTCATCTCCACAGGGTCTCTGAAGATCCTCTCAATTGCTTTGTTCTTCTTCCCTGAAGGTGCACATTAGCTGACTTCCTCCAGGCTGACCTCAGCGTAGTGACACAGGTCTTCCATCAGTGCGCACCTTGTGCAGGCAGGGACAGCATCTCTTTCTGCCCTAGTTTCAGCAAGAGGCTCTGGGCAGCTCTCTGTCCCCAGACCTGTAGGGCTGTGTCCTTCCTTTGGAGCTCCCTCAGGCTTCATGCCCTAGCTGAGGGTCAGTGCTGCAGCAAACACTGGAGGCTTTACCTGTGACACTTTTCTTCTGTAGGGATGCTTGACACCATCGTGTCAAGCAGAGTCAAACCACCAGATCTGGTTAAGCGAGTGCAAACTGGAACCAACAGTAGACATCAGGCAGATGAGGCAGATTTTCTTTTTTAGCATCCTTGTTCTTACTCTGATTTTTAATATTTCTGCAGTAATTTTGTCATATTTGGTCTATTGATATAATCTGTAGGTATACTCTATCAGAAGTCCACATGAAAAACCATCTATTCCTTCCACCCTGAATAGCTGTTACTCTAGAGAAAGAAGAGATAAATACTAAGAAGATGAGATCATAACTGAAGATACACTGAGAAACAATATCTTGAGTCTACATCAGCTAGACACTTAGGCACATAAACTGTCCATATGTGCTACTCCATCCTATTGGTAACAACATTAAAAGGGTGCAAATACAAGAAAGACGATGAGAAAGTTATTGAGCAGCAACAAAATTTCAATTTCTAGTATTCAAGGACAACTGCATGCACTTCTTAGGCATTATTTTTATTAAATAAATATTTAAGATAAAATATACACTTGCTTTTCAAGTAGTAGATGCACTGAAATGTCTCTGAAAGAAAGCATAGCTTCCCATTATTGTTACTGGACTTCAAGTATATCTGTTCTCCTATAATTAATAATTATTGACATCAAATTTAATTGGTATTCTTATTTTGCCAATGGCTTACTGAAGACTTATCATATTAATTAGTAGCAATGAGACAGTTCTAACCACCTACTGTCATTAATTTCTTAAATATGTACAATAAGATGCACACTAATTGTGACAGGTAATTGGTACCTGCCCACATTCTGCCTCTTTTGAAATTGCTCTGAAGTAGATCTAAGAGTTAATCATCATAAAACTGTACTTTTAAAACTGATTAAAAGACAGCCCTTTCAAACAACATATTTCTGAATTTAAGCTGAAACTTGTTCTTTTATGAGAAGGCAGAACTTGTCTGTAGACTTACAGATCTAGTTATCCATCCAGAAAGGCTGGAGGATTCTATCCAGCTACATATTTTGCTGAAACCCACTGAAGGTTTCAGCCAAAAACAAAAGTCTCCTGTGTTCTCCTGGATTTAAAGGATATTTTGGATCAAAATATCCTATCAGGTATGAGAGGCAGTCCTACACCTAGTAACACAGAGGAGAAACACCAATAAGCATTGGCATAAAGACTTTTACAGAATAAGGAACTTCAAACCCCTTGGCCCACAAGATAAAGACAACAGGATTAAATTTCAGTATTTCCACCATAGAAAACTGTTGTCCACATCTGCCCAGAGTCAGGCAGAAAGTGTCTGTCTTTCATTCTTGTCTGTTGGAGCTGCTCCCCTTGTTATTATTTGGCTATGCACTGGTAAAAGGAAGAATAAATCCAGAATGGGACATACATACAACACTGGGGTTAAAACTCTTGGTCTCATTCTTTCTTTGTATAAATATTGATTTATTCATACATTTCACTTACAATGCAAATATTTAAAAATAGCAAAAGCTCCCCATGCCCCTTTGACTGTCATTGAAGCTCTCCACTGATAAGCAGTGGGAGTGAGTCAGCACGGCAGGGATGGCAGTGTTACAGATGCTCACTGTGACCTGATGGTTCCTCAGGGAACTGTGAAGGAAATTCATCTGACAGACACAGGCTGCGTCCCACATTGCCATATCAAACACATCCTAATAAAAGCAGGCAGCTGAATGTAGTGAAAGAGATGCACAAGGGAAAGGGCATCCTTTGCATTCATCCATGGTCAGTAAGATGACACAATATTAGAACAACTGTAAATCCTGCAGAGGGAAGGGGTTGTAGGGGGGAAAAGGAAAAAAGAAAGGAAAGCACCTTATGCATAATTAGCCTCTACCAGTAATCAGGTACAGCTTTCTGTAAATCATCAGTCCATTTCCCTTCACAAGCAACTCATTTTTTATGTAAAGAGTTCTGTGCTTCATCTATTTTTAGGCAGTTGCAGATGGGAACAAGGTGATCCACAGCAAAAGGAAGCTCTGTATAAAATGCAGTTCTTCATTTGTGCAAGAGGAAAATTGTTTTATTTGTAAGATGACTCTCAGAAGAATGGTCATTCCAGTATGCAACATCATATCCACATATGATTTGAAATTACATCCTACCTCCTAGTTTGCTGGGTTAAAATATGGATCTTGAGTCTACAACTGTATGATTGCATAGCCAAGCACCTCCCTCTCCTCCCAAAGAACCTTTGGAAGCATGAGGGATATAGCTCATTCAAGTGAAATATTCACACAAGGCTTTCAACACCATAAGTCCCTACTTCATATAAGAGCTATACAAAATAAGTTACAAACCGCTGGGCAAACTCTGAGTAAAGAATTTTCCCCGCTGTTAGATCTGCCAGCTAAGAAAGGTTCCTAGTGGCAGCACACTCTCTTACCCCTGACTGTCATTTTCAGCAACTCCATTCACATGTACAATACACAAGTAAAGTTCAAGCCTGTCTGAATGAAGTTATCATCAAGCACTAAACTAGAAATAAAAAAATACATAAAACTTTCTAGATGATCTTTAAGGTCCCTTCCAACTCAAACCATCCTCTGATTCAATGTCTGAGTTTTCAAGTCTTAGATAGGCCTGTATAAGAAAAAAAAGGCAGCTATAAGAAAATGTTTTGAAAATATACAACTCATCTACTCTGACCCTCAAGATGTTGGGGTCTAATGAATCACTCCTTCACACTCATGGTAGTCACAAGTATTTATCAGCTTGACAACGACATTTTAAAAAGTTAACCATGGTGAGGAAGCTGCCTTTTTAAAAATTTGTTTGCTTGCTTGTCCTCCACTAGTAGGGTTCAGTCTGGATAAAAGCAAGTGGAAGATTTTGCCCACTCCTCTTCCAAAATACACAAGGAAGTGTTGCTCATGACCGCTTTCACACTCTATCTTGGAGATTTGCTGTTTATACAAACAGGTGGTTATGCTCAAGAACACCATGGTCCAAAGGCAAAGGGTAAGAAAGGGAGCAGCTGTGGACTTCAGTAGCATTTCCACTGATCCCTGTCCAAAGGCTGGCAAATGAATCTCACAGCTGAATCAAAAATGTCACAGTGTCATCCTTTGCCTTCAATTCTGGCCATCGGACAAAAAATTCCTATACTTCTTGAAGGGAACAGATGCAGATGCACAAAAGCCTGAATTCAGACAGCCCAGCCTCTGCCTAATGACTTGCATTTAAATAATCTTGTGAATTTTGAGTCTCCACGGTCTAAATGCTCAGGATGTGGGCATATGAAGGAGGTCTCAGGTGCCATAGTAAGGCTATACATCCATTTTTCTTCCCTCTTCCCTTCATTAACCTTATTTAGCTGTAGCTGACTTTATCTTAAGGACTGTGCTTCTGCGCAGGTATGCCTCCACAATAACTCCTCTACCCTGGAAGCAGCTTACTCTTCTCCCTGAGCCATTGCCTGAGGGAAGAAGCAGAGGGATGAAAAAGAACAAGCCCCAGAACGGTTTCTGCCCGTCAGGACTGCATGCAGAGCTGGAGCAATGGCTTTTACCACCGCTGGGAGATACTGAGGATGATTAATGCTGCTTCAGGAGTGGCTGCCTCTACGGGAACAACAGCTTTTCTTCCCCACACTTTTACATCTTCTTTGCCTCTGTGAAGATGAACTGAGCTATGCTTGAAAAACAAATGCCATGTACAACTAACACGGCAGTTAATAACCCCCAAAATTCAACCCCTGATAACTCTGTCTCTCTCTCCTAAATCCAAATAAGCCAGAATGACAAAGAAACTAAGATCAGACTAAGCTGAGATATACAGCATGCAATAAAAAGTCCCACTGTAATGCCTTAAGCAATATACTTAAATGCATTTTTTAAATCATGCTTTTTTGATTAAATCCAGTAAACCCTGTTTATGGAAGATGACATATTTCTGAAGAGAACTTTTGTAACTAAGAAACATAGTCTGTTACTCTTGGATAAGTGGTATTCTCATTGGTTTGCTAAGATTTATTAAAAACACTATACAAAATTAATAGAAACATCTTCTGAATTTTAAAATTATTTAAAAAATTATTTTAAAGGTCAGGAAACCTAGTGCAGTCATAGCATTATCCCAGGCTACAGTCAAACTAGATTTGGAAATGAGCATTTCTAATTTTGAACTCGGCACACAAGGGAGTATTCTCTTCACTTAACACCTTTTCCAGGCTCCATTTTGGTTCCATATTGCTGAAGCAACACATAACTACTCATACAAGATTCTATATATGGTTGTCAAAGTTTCTCTTCAGCCACAGACCCTACGGATACATGGCCATGAATTTCCACAGATGCACAGGGATTTTGAGTGCTTGCAGGCCAAGACTCTTCAGCTTGAGGGATTTGCAGAAACAGTTTACAAAAAGCACTGAGCATCTGCACTTGACCAGTGAGGCCAGGCTGCCTTCTGAGAAACTCTGGGCCTTCTCTAGGAGTCTGTGTGTGTCCATACATGCACATAGCTATGTATTGACTTGCAGAGTACACACCTAGAAACTCACGAAAATTTTTCAGGAAGAAATTGCTATTCTCAACATTTTAATGGAGAGAGATTTAAAATTTTAATGGAGATCATCACTTCTTACGATATATTGTTAAGTTTCACAGTAATATAGCAGGTACTTGTTATCAGCATTTTATCACATACACTCCTATCTATCTATCTATCTATCTATCTATCTATCTATCTATCTATCTATCTATCTAATAATCTATCTATCTATCTATCTATATCTTCCACATATATATTTTATTTTCCTGGAGCTGTCAAAATTATTTATTTTCGCTGAAGACAATAAGAAGGGATTAACAAAGCAGTTGGAATAAACCTCAGTCTCTCATTTGTCCAGCAAAGCCTGCAGGGTTTCAGTTCTGCTGTGAGAACAGGCTGGGTTTGGTTTTTTGCACACAGTTTCAAACCCAGACCCAAAACAGGTAAAATTAGTCCAAGGGTGACTTCTCTTTGCACCTTTGAAGGGGAAACTTTGGGTTTCAAGAGTGTGGGAGCTGACCACCAGAGCTGTTTGTTGAGCATTGTGACAAAGAGTTTGGCATGAAACTCCACCTCTGGAAATGAAGAAAGAGTTACTGTTTCCACTCTCACTGTATAATGTTCTTCATTTCCTGCTAGACTTGTACTTCACCAGGTACCTTGTTCTCTTTTCCCCTGGCCTTTATGCAGGAAAATGCAGGAAAAGACAGGGAGAACAAGACTGAGGAATCACAGGTTCCATTACTGGGCATGCTGAAGCGCCATAAGCCAAGCCATCACTGCAATGTGATGACAGAGCACTATTTTCTGCAACAAGTACTTTGGGGAAAAAAATATAAGACAGCATTTTAGCATAGAGGATGGGAAACTGGAGATTTTGTTTGCCTCTTGTTTTAAAATTATTTCAAACCATTCCTGGACTATGTTCTGGAAAGTACTCCTCTTCAAAATCCGGTTTTTCTTAGAAACCCTAAAATAACTTTAGTTAAGAGCTAGTGAGCAAAACACATCTATGTGCTATTGATTAAAAGGACATTAATAACTGATGAGTGAAGAAATGAGTCTGAAAGGGCTTAGAGACTTGCCTCCTATGGCAAAAACATACTGCAAATATGTTTATTTGTAGCAGGGAATCCATTCTTTAAACCTGGTGCCTGACAGCAAAAAGCTGAAATTCAAGGTGATGACCACTGATTCCAAAACTGTATTGCTGCCTCAGCCCAAATTACCTTGAAGCCAGCTTTTTCAGCTCTGACAAATTATGAACTGCAGTAGTTCAGCAGTTCAGCTAATCATTCAAGCATTAGAAATAATTCACAGCCTCTCTAAAGTGTCAGTCTCAGCACTGCTTTTACCAGAAGTGGACAACAACCCCAATGCAAGATCCAAGGCAGCTTCTTGAGGAGTTTCTCCTGATTCTCAAATACAATCCTTGGCCAAATCCATCCTGTACCCTTCCAGCTGCTGGAGGGAAGGTTCCATAATAACTTTTAGTCACCAGATGGCACCAGTACAGAAACCAGACAACCACACTACCTTTCAGCAGCATAATATAAAACCATACCACAATTTATCTGTAAATATTTATTTGAAAACCATAACCTGAGTTAATTAATGCTCTGAAATACTTGTTAAAGGAATTTGTAGTGGTTTCTGATATTTAAATAAGTATGGATAGGAAACTTGACAGTCACCCACGGTGAAATTTGCTGTTTTAACTATGCAAAACAGGGTAAACAGTTTCTCACTGTACCTGAAAGTATTCCACCCAAAGACACTACATATGGACTGTTACAGTCAATTCTAAAAAATCCACATTGCATTTAATTCTGGCATTTTACCTTACTATGAAACAAAGAATATCCCTAGAGTAAAGGTAACTGCAAATCTGATGAGAAAATTAGAACTGAGGGATGCATCCCTCCCTCTCCCCACCTCCTGTTTTTTCATCTGCATTTGACACAATCTCTGTCACAGATACTCTGTTCAACAATTCTACCCTTATTATAGCTATGTAAACAGCCAATGTAGTTCAGCTAAACTCTCAGGGAATCTTCATGCACAAGTTTTTACAGCAGTTTGAAGAGAGGCTTACAATTTTCCATATAGCATTGCCACCAGGTGAAGAGTGGACTGCCTGAGTCAGTTTGCAGACTCAAATACATTCATTCAGCATTATTTGTTGGGATTCAGTCCCAGAGGTGTCAATTTTGGACCCACTTTTTTTGGCGTACTAATTTTTCCTTCGAATTCAAAAGTCAAATCATCCTTCCACAAGACTTATATAACACATTGACTTTTTCATTAACCAAAATACCTGCTTTAAAGCTCTCCTCCCAAAGGACTGAATGTAAGTACTCATCAAAGATGCTTGTGTTATTTGGGTATAGACAGATTGAGACATTGCCAGGGCACACATTAAGCTACTGACTGAAGGCAAGTGCAACATCTTGTGCCTAGCCTTGCAATTGGCTAGAAACACATTGTTTATCCCTTATGATTGAAGTTGTTTCTACACAAATTCTCTTCAGAGCAGAGAGTTCAACACTAAAAAAAACACATGCTCCACAAATACATAAACGAGAAAAAAATCTGCTTGCTAAATACTGATAGAAAACAGACATGATACAGTACAAAAGATGACATTACAGGATTCAAGCAAGCATGAAGAATAAGCTTGCTGAAATATAACAATTGTGTATCTCTAATTTTTTTCAAGGTGGAAAGTTGTGCAATTTGCCTATAAAAATGGTGATAAAATATATCAATGAAATCAAGAGTTGGAAGATTTCAGGTAGGCTATATAACTGTTTAATCCTAATAAGAATACACAAAACTGTATTCAGTAGCAGGGGAAAGTATAGAAATGCTCATGTTATTGAGTGCATGAGTGAACCTCTGAAAAAAATTCAGAAAAAATTCAGATCACTCTGTCGCATAATTGGCTACATTTAATTCCACTAAAGCATCAAGCTTTTTCAGGAATAGCATAATCTGAGCCTTTAACACAATTTCTATGTTCACATATCCCTGCCTCTCTCTAGCAGAGTTCTCAAAGCAAAAGAAGAATTATACATGGTCATACAGAATGAGAGCAGCAAAGGTCAGCATTTATATTGGCAATAATTGCTTAGAAGGCAACGACTGCTCAGAGACAAAAATCAGCAGCTTGCCAATTGGCCAGCATGTGCAAACTGACATCACATGGCTCCACAGCTTATAAGTACCTTAAGATAGATCTTTGCAGCTTTCTTTTTAATCTACATAATATTAAATACTCTAAAGAACAAAAATGGAAGGCTCACTCAAATTATACAGAGCTGCTGAACTGAAGCAGCACCAAAAAGATCAGTTGGTTAAGTCAAACAAAACCAACAGAAATGAGGGGGGAAAAACTGAGCAAGAGGAAAACAAATTAAGGCCACTGTGGTGACATTCAGATTGCAGGAGGCATCTTCTGCTGTACTATTACTACTGGAAGCAGAAGGGTACTGCCCACCACCCAAGAGAAACAAACAGACACCCAGCCACCCCTAAACAAAAAATCACTAAAAACATTGGCCCCATAAACAAGGCTTGGACACATAAGTTCAAAAATATTTGAGTCCGCTCACACAGTACAAGAAGAGCAAGAGCACTTCTGTGTCTGATCAAGTTTGAAAAGGAGTCATCCCAGGGTAAAAAAAAGAGCATAACTTCACAGGGAAAGGTGGGTTCATTTTTTCCCGTTCCTCTATTGATTTGGCTTACTGAGAGGTGAGAAAAGTGCTCCTCACCACTTCAAAGAAATAAGCAAGAAATAATAATGGAGGATGGAACAGGAAAGAGAAAATGAAAGGTAACAGTTCATTTCCCACTGGAACTAGTGACGGTGGTTAATGTACTTTTTAACATTACATGGAAAAAAATACTTGGCACAATTTAATTCCCTTTGAGCTTGTAAACTCAGGAAAGCACCCAACTCCCAAACTGATTATAATGGGAAATTGCCTAGTTTATGCCAGGGGTTTTGCTTGTTTGTTTTTATACCCACTCTGAGTGAAGGAAAACCAAGTTTTACATGAAAGCCTAATACATGTTTCAGGTGAAAAGATATAATCCTTGTTAATAATTTTCCTTTGTGCACTAGTGAAAGGTGTTTACATACACTGTGCTATTAAAGGCAATGTAAAGCAATAAAGTAATACCCTGGATTTTAGAAAAAAAAATGTTTTTCAGCTGCCTTCAGCTCTTGAATTAATCAAAGCCTATTATCAAGATTTGTCTGAATATCACTCCCCCCCCCTTACAGCTCATTAAGCCTGCCCTTTTGAAATGCTGCAGCAGCTGAAGCAAGAGGCAACACAGAGAAGATAAAATGCAGCTGCTCTCCACCAGGCTCCAGGCTGCCCAGTCAGCTCCTCTGGCAGCATCTGCCTCAGGCAGCAGGGTCAGGCACTGATGATCAGAGAGAGCATAGATTCAGGAAGGTTTGGGCACTGAAGGCAAAGCCATTTCACTTGGGGATTTATAGATATGGCCTGGATTTCAGAAAGTTTTGGGGATTGTGTATGGTTTCTTTGAACACACAGGTGTTGCTTTACATTTGTAAGGGTGTCAGATTTAAAAGGGTACAAGGCACCTCCCTCTGTATCACTTGTTTATTGATCATCTGAGGTGGGAAAACTTGCAGAAGAAAAACTGTGATACAGAATTCCTCCCATAGCAGCTGCCACACTTGGATTAGCTAGAAATACCATCATTGGTACTCTTATTTGCTCTCAGTATAAAGTAGCTGTCAAAGATGAAAATGAAAAATGTCACTCTGCTGCTTCCCATTCTCATGGTTTCCACCCTCCCTTCACAGCCCTGTTCCTTTGCCACACTACAGCCCTAATGGAAAACTGTATTCTTTAAATACATATCACTGCCAAAAAGCTTGACAGCATTGGAGATCGTGGCAAACCTGCCACTGTACAAGTACACAGGTGTCTGAGGGCCAGCCCAAAAGGACAAAGAGAACAAGACGAGGAATTCCAGCAGCAAAGCCACATGAAAATCAATTTTGCACATGTTGGACCAATAAACCATCATCATAGTTTGTCCCCTCTGTATTCTTCCTTGATGTTCCTGGTCTTTGACCTTCTTGTTAGATTACATTTAGGATTCAGGTTTTGTTCTACTAATGAGATGAAAGGAAATAATAAACTAAGTAATAGGGTAAGTCTTATTTATAGTCAAGCAAAATGTGACTTAAATGGAGAGACTTTGAAATCACATACATGGTACATTCTGCTGAAATTACCTTGATTTTAAATATGACACTGGGAGCATTATGGCAAGTAATGACAGGGAGCTTTTTGTAAGTCACCGAAGAAATGATAGACAGTAATGCCTTGGAAGGTATAAGTGAAGGGAAGCAGAACTCACACAAGGTGGGATTCCATTTTCTGCAGTTCCACATCATTTTCTGTCCTGCCACGTGCCTACCTGTGGAAATCAGTAGGCATAGTGTTTTCAGGAAGTGGCCAAAGAATAATTTTTTACAATGACATTTCATGGCATTTGATGATTCATTGGAAGTGCTTGATTATGCACGTTTTGATGAGCTTTTTTCACTGTGGAGGCTTGGGAAAAAAGCACACACACAGAAAGTAAATACCTCCTCTTGCTCTAACATTGTTGTTCTAACTTTCACAAGTCACTCAATTCATTTTAAGATCATCAGTTTTTTATCACTGTCTTTCAGCTCCTGCCAAATATGAATTGCTTCTAGGTTCAGTAGTATAAGTTAAGGAGGGAAGGAAAAGGGGGTGGTGAGCAGTGAGATTTATTCTATGTGAAAAAGCCTCACAGTATCCAAGATCAAATTTGGAAAGTCAAACTCCCAACGTCAAAATTCAGAGGTAAGGTTGAAATCCTTTATAACATTCACCAACCTAGCACAATATCAAAATGCATCCCTGGCAAAGCCTGACTGAAGCTATAAAGTTGCTGGAGAGCACAGAGCCTTCTCCCTTTAGGAGCAGACTAAGAGTACATGAGAAATCACTCCAGGCATTAGCATTACCTGTTAACAGCTCAAATATCTTCATATTTCAAATCCATCAGTGACGTACCCCTATTTAGACATACCTCAGTCTCAGAGTACTATAAAATCCTCTAGACAGCTTCTTTTTTACAAACACCCACAAGCAGCATATGCAAAGTATCATTTTAATGCTACATAACGGGAACTGAAATTGGTCCCAAATACAGTGTCAAAATTAATAAAACACATCCTGATGGCTGAGTTGTCTACTACTCATTTTGTATATAGTCAAAAATAAGCCAGATCCCCAATTTAGGATCTTTTTTTTTTTCTTTGCCTTTTGTTCCATATGGCGATATTACTGAAGCATAGCTGTAGATTCTGTACCATCCTGAAACCATTAGAATAATTTTTGGGTACTGTTGTATTTTGCCTGCTACAATATAAGTTTTATTGGCAAACTAAAATCTTTGGTAGGAGTGCAAGAAATAATGTTAAAAACAGTTCTGTGAAGAGCTGCAGACGACGTTTCTGAAGACCAGGCTGTAATGTCAAGATCTGACACAGACTGGGTATCACTAAGTAGACTGCTCCCCATTTAATTAGAGTAAAATCAAATTTCTACCTGTATTTACACACAAGATGCTCTGTTAAAAGCGGAAGTACATAGGAAAAGAGCTGCAGATAAGAACACAAGGACAGGTGTTACATATACTTCCTACATATATGGATTTCACTTCAGAGGATCTAGGCTTGAATGAATTTTCTCAGCGAAAGAAGACTCTCTGCATCTACTAACATCAACATTGTGGGTTTCGTGGATGCTGTAGGACTCACTGCACCCAAAAAACAGAGTACTGGTTTCTACAACTGCACCAGTTAGCTAAATAAAGGTGTAACACTTTTACAAACCTCTACAGAAACGCATCACTCTTACAAACATCAAACACATCACAGCTGCAACTGCAAAATCTCTACCAAAATAGATAAAAAAACCCCAAAAACCTCCTAAAAAGTGAAAATCACAACAGTGCCTAGACCAGAGGATAGAAGAGAGAATGCCCCATTTTATCTCAATTAAGTTCTAACAGCAAAATGACACGTGAACAGATGCCCAGTGAGTCATAGCTGAGTAACATGATTTTGTGCAACAGCACGGAAGAACTATTAAGGAAACCAAGCCACCGTAATATGCAACACAAAAATTTACATGTGGATGAATTTAGGTCTTTTCAACTGCGACAGCAAGCATTGCTGTTTGGCTAGGTAAGCAGAGAGAAAGAACACAGAATACTAAATTAGGAATAGTCCCTTAAATTCTCAGATTTCAATTGCTCTAGAGGAGCATCCTTGTTTACAGCCTTTACATGAAAATTTTAGTGATGTTGCAAGAGAGCAAGGCACCACCTCTCTCCAGTAATTTTTTATCCAGACATTAATGATCTCCACAGACCAGCAATGCACGAAACTTAGAAATAAATAATTGATGATTTTACACAGTCTGAGCTGGCTGAGTCATCTCCAATAGGCTATTAAAACAGCATCATGAGCTCAGCTGGTATAAAATGCCTAGAAATCCGCAGTTCTTCCTGCAACTGCAGCTTTTTTTCCATTATGACTGAAGACAATGAGAAAAACAATTCAAAGAAAATCTGAGAAGTTGGGAAGAGGGGTTGAGCTTTTCACCCCCCTCTTTAGACATTTCCCCCTTTTCCTTCTCTAGTTCACACAGCTCTAGTCACAACTTTCTATGCACACCTACAGCTGTCATGGAGGTGAGGGAAACCAACAGCTGTTCCAAAAAGAAAGGCCAGCTCCCAGACCAGGACCATAAAGTCAAGAGCATTGCTCCTGGGATACTCTCAGGGATACAGAACAATTACAGATCTTCGCATTGTAGCAAGTTCCCTTCCCTGACTATGAGCATAAATTCCATAGCTCTGTATTCACATTTGGGGGGGGACTTTACCCTCATACTGCACATACCAAAAGGTTTTTACTGGTTGAACCATAAAAGAAACTAAGTCAGTTTCTCCGTCTCCCCAAAGTGAGGGGGTGGTCATTGCTGAGCTGTGGGGGCTCACTGCTCAGCAGCCCCACTGCAGAGCATATCTGAGAAAGCTTTCTGAGCTATCATCACCAGGGGATAGTGGAAATCAGATATCTTTAAGACTTTAAGGCCCTGGTTAAGAGCAGAGAGAAGCCAAGAGTTTCCTGACTCCAAGTTGCATTACAGAATCATAGAATCACATAATGGTTTGGGCTGGAAAGGAGACAGCTGACCCTGATATTAGCTCAGTTGGTCAGAGCATAGAGCTAATAACACCAAGATCACAGGTTTGATCTCCATATGGGCCATTCATGTAAGAGTTGGACTTAATGATCCTTATGGGTCCCTTCCAACTCAGAATATTCTATGATTCTGTGAACAGAAGTCTAATAGCCAACCTTTTCCAGTGTAACCCTGGTCTTAAGTGACACTAGATATGACAGTTTCAGACAACCTAGTACATCAGGCAAGTTTATGTACCTATTTGCAGAAAAATAATATCCTGTCCTGGCTCCACCCAGAACCATTAGTTTTTGCAGTAGCCAGGAGGGTGCATGGCTAAGAACCAGTGGTTTTCAATACCACCTCACATCATTTTCTGGGAGGGAACACAGGTTGGGGTGCATGGAAGCAGTCAGGAATTGTTGTGCTCTACATGGTATCATGGTGAGCATTTGCATTTTGTACACTTTGGTCATTAATATTGTCATTGTTCCTGTTTGTTTTCTTATCTCATTGCTAATTCCAGTAAATTGTTCTTACAGCAACACGTGATTTTTACCTCTTGTGCCTGCAATTCTCCTCTCCAGAGAGAGAAGGGAGAGGAAGCAGGGAGTGAGTGTAGTTTGGAATGGTTTCAGTGGGAACACTAAATCAGGCAATACCATTCCTAAACCACGACATATCCACACGTGTATTGTAACTCTCCCTGACAAAGTTTGCTACCAGGAAGACAACCATCATGTAGTTCTACAGCCTGTAGTTTATCATACTGTTCAGATACACACCCCTAACTCATGCAAGAATCGTATGAGGATAAAATTGACACTGTCAAAATAATAAAAATAATAATAAAAAAAACCCAAACAACAAAGCCCTGCTGCAAGGCCATTTCTTCAATTTGTGACCTTCTTGGAGCACTATGTGTCAGAGCTGCTGAGACAGAGGATGGAGAAGGCACTAAGATAAGAAGTCAAGCTGCAATTTTACCTCTACTTGACAGTCTAGTAGCAATAAGCCATGAAAAGGGGCCTTACTTTCCCATCCTCCCTCCCAGCCACGGATTCTCATTATCTCCTTTCTACAGGCTGGAAGCTAAATGGCAGATACTGCTCATGCATACAAATATAAGTTTTCCCTGGTTTAGCAGGGTTACTGCAGCCAGTGTGGTGTAAAAACACCACAAGAAACCACATATATATATATTTTTTTTAATTGCATTTAGAGGCTGGATTAATTCTGCTGCACCACAAAGCACCATCTTTGGGGATACTCTGGGAGCAAGTTGTTCTATAAGACCCAGAAAAGCAAGGGGCAGAATTTCTAGCTCAGGTCACAAAAGCAGACCAGCAGATGCTCAGCACCAAGCTGTGCATGTCTCTAACTCTGAAGCACAGAGGTGTCCTATCAGCAGTACCAGTTTTACTTTCATGACAGATAACACCCACCCTGATGCTGATAACTGAACAGATTGTTCCCAGCACAATACAAATAAGGTACCAAGGATGATCTTGCACTATCATTGCTTGTTCTCAAACCCTGGCTTCTTGTTTTTTGCCCATTTCTTACTTTAACACCAAAAAAGTTGGAGCTATGAAAATCTGGGTTAGTAAATAAAATATTTTATCTGAATTTCTTCAGTGAAATTCTGGTTTTGAATAATTAACTGTTTCCATGCCATAAGCCTAAAAATACTTACTAAGAGTAGCACCCCAGCCCATAACATTTTTACCCTCCTAGCTGGAAAGGGCAGAATCTTTGGAAGATTATGTTCCAAGGAAAAAATTTTCCTAAGAAAAATGAAAGCAAAACAACCGCACACACACACAAAATAACAAAAAACAAACAAAAAAACAAACGACAAACCAAAAAGCAACACACACCAAAAAAAAAAAAACAAACAAAAAACCAAAAACAAACCCACAAACAATTCACATTTACATAGAAAGAATTAACTAATTCTACCTAAGACATCCAAAATCCAGAAAATAAACCAAGAGTCATGATACCGTGAACTAAACATGTAAAGACCTGATTTAAGCCAGGACATACCTCTTCAGTGGAATCCTCTACCCATTCAGGTACATTCCCACACATCACAGTTATCACTATATTTAGGCTGCTACTACATTTACGCTACTATCTTTGTGCTGCCATTTACTAAATGGGCATGAGATTATTTTATTGGTTACCCCATAGAGATAGTAACCAAAATTTTTTATGCTTTTGTTGGTGTAATGATGGTCATAGATTAGGATGGGGCCAGATGTTTGGAACAGGGATAACTGGGTACATTTAATAGAAGTCAGTTCTGGCTAATATGTTTGAAAAGATACTACCCAAAGAAAAGATAAATAAGAAAATGCTAAAGTCTGTTTATGGCAACTAATCCTCATCAAATTACTGCTGATTAATGGCTCAAAATGAGTTAAAACATCCAGATCCCATTTTATTGGTTAACATTATAAGATTCTCTTTTTCCCTGATTCATCTGAAGAGAGGGCTTAATGAAATTTCTTCCCCTTCTCCAGCCTCTCAAAAAACTCAAAAAAAAAAAAGAAAATCTATCATACAAGCCCTCTGAGATAGGGAGAATAGTTGGGGTGGGGTCTTGACAAAAAAATGAATCACTTTTGGAAACCTCAACAGCAAAAATACATTAAAATCAGCAACTTGTTTATGACTGAGAACTCTGCCTAAAGCAGCACTTGCAGAAAACAACAAAGTAGAGAAAGAAAAGGGAAATAAAATGGTTAAGAAAAAAAATCTGTTTCCTGGAGATACTATTACAAGTGCCTAGGGGAAAAATATTACATTTTTTAAAATTAGGTACCATTTTCCAAACAATTCTTTTCTATATCCTGACAGTTTCTCAGTGCAAGATGTGCACTGCCAGAACTATCCTATTTTCCAGGGCTTCTGATGGGAAAAGATATTATGCTATAATGAATCTAACAATCTTATATCCTCTATTTATAATGGACCCAGAATGCTCCAAAAATAATTGGAGTAGTTTCCTAACTTCAAGTCTTCTACTATTACCAGTGCTTAGCAGCAAAGAGAATTGAACACTTTACTAAGTAATAACGTGAAAACTCAAAGAAAAACTTTCCAACATACTGTCAAGTTTTATCAGGCACTGACTGATTAAAGTTCAGTTCAGACTGTGGTTAGATGAGGCAATCTACTGGACCTGATTTATCATATATAGTGGGTAGGGGGGGTTACCCACTATATATTAAAACACTGCATTGAAACAGAGCCTGGTGGAATGCAGAAAGACTGACTAGATCTAAACAAATCTCATTAAGGGCATCAGAATTTACATATCCTCCACATATTACTTGTAGATCAAACCTTTCCTTGAAAACTGGTGGACTTATTCTTAACATAAGACTTGATATGGAAAAACAGATCAGCAACACTGCCCAAAACCCTAACATTGCAACAAGACCTAAATCAGTATTTGTGCATCTTCAATGTACAAAAGAAAAACAAGTGATCCATCTACTTTAACATTAATTAACCTCTAATTAGCCCTAATACATATCCCTGGTAGATTTCCATTTTGCTTCCTTTCCCATAGGCAGGGTCACCCTCTTCTCCCAAGTTCTGGTCTTCCTTTGAATAAGACTCTTATGAGTGGGGTCTTCATACCATAGACCCTGTCTATGAGCAATTACAAAATCTACTTGAATGCCTTCATTTGCAAGACAATTAATTTAAGTCTGATGTATTTAAATGTTACAAAGAAGCAACGCTTTCAGGTCAATTTGTTGGTTTCTTAAATGTCCCTGGGCATTTCAGGTTTGCATTTGCTCAGTGCTCCTTCATAAACAATCTGAAATGGCTGTGATTTGGTGACACACTTACATTGTTTGCTGTGGCTTCGTAAAAGCACTGATGAAAGTCTTACTACAAATACACTTAATTTGATTTCTTTTTGTCCCTAACAGCTCTAGTAGACAAGATTCTTAACACTCAGCTACTCTAACTACATTTCTCTGTAGCTATATTTGCTGAAAGACTGTTCACCTGTTAATTATTTCAACAGATATAATTCACTGACATAACATTATGAGTGCACTTAATTTTTCTAAGATCTCTAAAGAAACAAGGGCTTAGGTCAGTCAAGATTTCTGATGGAAACAGGAGGACTCTCCTTTCATATTGTTTGTTTATGACTACCTAGTATTTAAAATTCCAATTTCTGTGTGTTGAAATATCATTTACTCCAATTCTTGTATGCTTAAAAAAAGAAAACAAACAAACCAAAAAATCCCCAACCACAGACAGGAAACCCAAAAATAAATAAAAAAACAAAACCCCTACAAATATATAGGAGATCAAGATTCAGTTTATTCTGACACGAAGTAAAAATTTTCCTTAAAAATATTTAGGGACAAAAACCCAACCTCAAACAAAAAAATTAAAGGGTTTTTTTCTGGTTTGTCTTTTTTTTTNTTTTTTTTTTTTTTTTTTTTTTTTAGGCACAGGAGATGCAATTTGCTGTTCCTTTCTGAAACAAAGTACAAGTCCATTGAATGCAACATGAAAATTTCCAAGAACTCATTTGTTCAAGAACACATTTTGGGTGTTTACTTGGTGCTTGAGCTAATGGAAAAATAAGTTTGGAACAGTGAAATTCAATTTTGCAATTAATGATATATCTACTCCTTGATGCTTATGCCTCAGCAGAACCAATATACTTAGGGAAGTAATGCAATATAAACACTAATGTGAAGCACAATTTCACTCCAAAGTTTTGTAGCAGCCTACGTGTTATCCTATTTCTTTCATTAGTAGATATTAATGTACTTCACAAAAGAGATCAGTCCTCTTAACCTCAACTTCCAGGTGGGGAAAGAGATTCACATTGAAATACAGTTTTGCCCAACAGGATATAGTTTGGCCCTCCCATACACTAAGGCACCTTCTATACAACCTACCACATTGTACTTTTTCTCGTTTTGCTTTCCTGGCTACAAACTTTTGATGCCAAATGCATGAACAGAGGTAACACATGCAGGAACTATATGGAAGCCAACTGTAACTCAGATTCATGGTGCAGTGGAATTAGAGCCTTTAGGAACTGAGTTTTCTAGGTTTTACAGAAATAATATAAAGCTACCTATCAAGAATATACTAGAAGTTAACAGAACAGTACACATCATATCCCACACCTCTCATCAAAAATAAGAAAATCTGACTTTATCTTATTAGAAGTGTCTTCATTCTTCATGCTCTGGTGTTGTGCCTAATGCCATGAGGAAATGCACCATAAGGGTGTGACACTTGTGCACTCCTGTGACAGTGTGTTGTCAGATAGCCCTCAGGAGACACCTTTGCCTCTTGGGTGCCACAGATGTACAGGCAACAAAACAAATGGCAACAGATCTTGTCATTCAAAGGGTGCACTTATGCAACTGCTTGCAACGTAAGGTTTAACACACTTGAAAAATGCTCTGATATTGACTTGAGGTAAGATAATTAAACACTAAAAAAGGCAACTACTGAGAGGTGTCTAGCAGTTCTTTCTTCTAAAAGTGTATATTACCCTCAGAGAAAGTTTCCATGTAGACACATCTTAGGTTCTGTTGTGGGAAAAGCTAATGAAGAATGGTCAATAGAAAAAAAGTTTCTCCTGTTAGCCAAAGAACATCTATGTACATCAGCCAGCTCAATTGCCAGTCTTTACAGCCACAACAAATACACTTTCTTTAGAAAGGTGGGGAGATTAAGCAGTCTTCGTGATACTTGTTAAGTATTTCTTGACAAAATACTTCAGTGTGATGATAATTTGTGGTAGAAAAAAAAAGGCGGACCCCATTATTACATTAGCTAAAACACACTGTATCTCACCAACTGCAGCTCTGAGAGCCATCAGCCACTCCATTTATTTCAGAAAGGACTGTTAGGAACCTCTGTTGGAAAATGCCTCGTTTCATTCAAGTTACTCTGCAAACCAAGTCCCTGATGTTCACAAGCATGAATGAACCCTGATATAGCCCAAGTAAGAACATTTCATTCTCAGGCTGTTTCTGAATATAAGTACCCGCCTTCTCTGAAATCTCATTCTAAGAAGGGAGCAGGAAATTCCTGCAGAAAGGTTAGCACTCTGGTAAACTCATAAAACGCTGATGGCTTCTGTGGCTTGCTGAGACCACAGGCACTTCCACATCACCACATCATGACTGTGCTATGGTTATTAGTAATCCAAAATTAAAATACTTACTCTGAAAAGGGATCATTTTGCTGTTTCATGCTGTCAAATGAACCTGTAGGTGGGCAATGATATTTCACTGGGGGCTGAAGGTGAATGAAAATGGAATTAAGCTGCATGCTAAATTCAGCAGTATCATAGGAAACAAGGGTCTCTGAAACCAAAACAGATGAATTTTGCAATGACTAAGTATTAGATTAGGAGCCTGAATGCTTCACCAATTTCATATTTTTTTACCAATATTATATAAGAAAAGTCTCCCTGCTCAGTTCCTGCCAGTCAAATGGGTGCTGAGTAATCAACTCCAGACCAGGCTGGTGGTATATAGATAGCAATGAAATCACCTTTTAATATGGCATGCAGATTTCAAGGGACAAAATATTAATTTAAAGTGTCCTGTTTTCCCTTTAGCAGAAGGCTGCCTAGCTTGCAGTATATGGGGCATCACCCAATTTTAACTTTTCTGTTGCAGTGATAGGAGGGCAATTTGCCACTGCCACTTCTACTAACCTATCTCCATATCAGAAATGAATTAACCACAGAGCTGGAAGGATAGAGCTAGCAGAACCTTCACTAGTCGTTTCAGTGAGATTAACTGACAGGATATTTTAAAACCCATTTTATCAGCAAGACAAGTTGAAACAAAGGACTGTCCTGGCTCTGTTTTCTCTGTGCTTGTAAAAGTGTCAGATACCACGTTTCATCGGGAGGAGGGAGGCAGCAGAGACAAAAAGTTGCTCCTTCCCTAAGCACATCAGGGTGTTATATGGAAATCTTTACCCAGGCTCAGGATTAATAGAAAGGAAGCAATGAAAGCTTAAAGCAGACACATGCCAGCAAAATACTCTCTTACTGCAAGACAGCCACTCCTGGAGAGTACAGGAACAAGAAGCTATGTCTGCTGGTACCTGGGCACAGCCCATTCACCTGACAGCAGAACATGTTTCAGGCTCTTAACAGTAGGAATGCAATGACTCGCATTTTTGCCAGGTAATGACTTTCTAGTAGGGAAAAAAAAAGGGTTGTTTTTTGTTATTTTTAAATGCACTCTAATTTTTTTCCTTTTTTAGTAAACATGTTTTATAGATGACCACGGGAGATGCCTTACAAGAAAAGAGCCATTTGCAGGATCATTGCTCTGCTCTTCCTCACCAGAGCTGTTTGCAGAGAAGAGTGGCTGTGAACACTCTTACATGAGCAAGCTGGATATTTTTATCACATTTTGCCAGACTAGAATTTAATCTGAGTACACTGTCAAAGGAGGACTGATGGCAGGCAAGTAATTCATTCCCTATTCCAGGCTGTTTGCTTCCAACAAGTCCATTTCACGGGATAGTTAACAGATCCTCTCATGATAAGGATGACTGCTCAAAGCACTTAGGCTGATGTTGTTTTAATACCAAATCTGTATTGAGGTGGTTGACACAAGTAGTGCCATACAAAGTAGCTTACAGAGGTTGGTGGAGTGGAACAAGACATGAAACCTAACATCAGCATTCCTCTGTTTCAGAAATGCCAATGAAATCTCTTGATGCTGTGGGTATTTTTAAATACGATGCTTTCACACAGCATTTTAGTTACAGCAAATGTAACTATGCTTGAAGATTAATTTGGTGGGTAAGATTTCACTTTGAAAGTATTCTTTCAATTCTTGTAGCCCTTGCACACCTAACATATTCTCAGTAATATTTATGTGGTATAATATTATTGCACTTTATTTCCTTGAGGGAAAACCACCTTAAAAGGGGAAAATAAATCCATTGATAGGACTGGTTTATTGCATATGTCCCAATTTTACATAGTATGTAATTTTTTATATAATAAATATTTTTAATGCAGGGCAATTAAATATTATACAAAGCTTCTACAGAGAAGATATTTTCAAGCATTAATGATGAAAGTTGAAGAGTTGAAACAATTCTCCAACAGAAATTTTTCTTCCTGTTTTCTAAAAGTGCTTTGGACTTGGGGCCATCACATTTGAAATCGTCCTGGCTGTTTTCACAAGCATTTCTGGAAGACCTCCTCTTTCTCCTGCCCTGAAGGTCCTTTAAACTTCATTTCTGCTTGGATCCTTTTAATTCTTTTCCAGGCCACTGGGTATCTAAACATAGAAGAACTTCCATAATCTGTGGTTTGTCCTAATTATCAGAAGTCCTGAGTATTGCGATAGTTGATTCACAAACCACTTCTTTAAAAGAATGAAAAAAAAAATTAGTTCAATTAATTTTGTTTTAAGTTCTTTCTGTAGCCTTTATTTTCACAAAGTTATACACAATCCCATGTCACTTGGTCAATAGAGAATGACTCGCTTGCTGTTTTGCTGATCACTTTCACCCTCTACTTGCATCTGCAATTAAAAAGTATTAACTGAGCATATGGATTGCACTGAAGGACAAGACCTATTTTAACTCATCTAACAATTTGTTAGGAGAATCCATTGACTTGTACCATCATTATGGTATCTGTATGTCTAGTGAAAACATATGTTGACTGCTTTCATCAATATTACCTTGTTGCATCAACTGTCAATAAACTGCACTTTCCTGTCACCATGGAAGAGGGACAGTTCAGAAACTCGAAGTGCCAGTGGTGGCTTCCATGCTTTGGTTAAGGCTCATAAGTACATCTCATCTCAAAATAATTAATTAGGTTTTGGCAGTTTCCCTGAATTTTGAAAGATCACTCACAAAGAGGCTCAGTCAAATATTATTTGGGGTCTTTCAAGTACCTGGCAGTTTGTCCATGAACAAATTTCCAAATGTTCCCACGTCTAAAATGCTGTGTTCATAGCTCGCTTAGTTTAGTGTCAAAATTGCATTCTCTCCATACCCCCCAGCAAACACTGTGAATTGAGTAAAGAACAACAGTTTTGAGTTTCAGATCTGCAAACGCATCCTGAGATTTTGCAAGAGCCAAAAATCTGATTCTGGGAATGGTAATTAGTAGGGGGATACCTGTATTTTTCAGCCAAGCATTCACACTATTAACCTGTTTGCAATTGCACTTAACGTGTTAATTGAACATACAAACATCAAATCCATAATATGCAGTTCCATGAGCAACTGCTGCTCAGGAGAGTGATCATCACTCATCCCAGAGCTGACCAGTAGGAAGGAGATCTGTTGTGCTGAGTTCTGCCAAAAACATTAAGATGGTTAAAAAAATAAACGTGGGGGAGGAAGGAAAAAAGAAGCTGTGTATGGGAAAAATGCTTACACAGTCACAAGAGGGACACGTGGTCATGGCAGGTGACCTATATACACCCAGCTAGATGCAAATTAGTTGGTCTGTTACACTCAGGGAGGGGAAAAAAAATCTGCATACACACTGAATACTTCTACCTTACACCATGGCTGAACCAAAACTGATGACAAATGTCTGCGCTTACATGAGATATCAAGCAACAACTCTAAAATGCCTAAGAGGCCATGGCTTTTTCCTCCTCCACCTCAGATCAAATGAGCTTACACCCTTACTGGAATCCCAACAGGCAAGTGTCACTTTTAAGTTCCACTAGAACTAAGGTAATGGTGCTGGAAGACTGTTGAACAGCTTCCAATCCCTACATTACTGAAACTATGAAGACATTCTCACATTCTAAAAAAGTCCATGGCCTCAGTTAAGTTGGAATATAGTTCTCTGCGGCCATCAGTCTGAACTTGTCACAGCTCCTTCATGGCAACTATAGGAACTGAATCACAAAGTGTCTGGGGGAAAGTAGAATCCCAAAAAAGCCAGTGAGTCATCCTACTGTGTCCCGTTACTTCAGGGGGTGAGCACTATTCCCAGTACTCATGACAGTGAGCAAGCTTGACTCGTCCACCTGATTTTTTCCAACACTGAACTCAGAAACCTGCAAGAAATCTTACTCATGACAGTGGGCTTAGGGATTGGTAGAACTGATACAGAAACTGTTGAAGTTTAGCAGCAGCAGTCATCAAAACTAAGTAAAACACGCAGTGAATTTATTGCTTAATAAATTTTTATGTTCCATGGTTAGCTTGGGAAGTCCCCAAAAGAACCTAAGGGATCTTCTGCACCTATTTCAAGGGGCTTGACAATAACTGTGTTTTTAATAACTTTAAGTCTCTAAATGAAAAAAAGTAACAATACTTTTGTCTGTGTTTCAGGAGTAGCAGTTGACACAGTCATGTTTTCATCTTACGTGTGGTATTTCTTCAGAATACATCCAGTTGTCAGACTCTGAAGAAATGAAGAAAAATTAAATAAAGAAAAAAAAAGACTTTTCCTATAAATAGTATAGATCTTTTCAGTAACTCACTATCACAGCACTACTTCCCCCCTTACTGGTATTTGGTACTGACAATGAGAATTCAGAGAAGAAAGCCTTTCTGCAGACAGAATCATACAGAGTTGGACTGAAGCTTCAGCAGGACATTAAAGAAGCTTCCCTAGAAAATAAAAACAAATATATAACTATAATAAATGTTTAAAAGGAATACATCTCCCAGCCATATCATCTTCCTTCACAAGTGGAGTCTGCAGAACAATTTATGAATACTAGCCTTTTGCAACTCCTACTTGCTTACTGAATTTCTTCTTCAGAGTGGATCTGAGTGACGGAAAACACAAACTGCATTTGACCCCTTTGTACTGAGAAGGATTGAAGAAAGCAGCAGCAGCAATCAGGCCCCTTTTCCTCTACCCACTGAAACAAATCCCAGCATTACCTTAACGTTGCAAGTTTCTAATTAATACTCAAAAAAATATAGTGATATATTCACACCCAATCCAAAATATGAAAATGAAGAAAGTTTTCAGGCTGTGAAGGTAAAATATCAAGCTTCTTGCAGCTGGGCTGAGTGGATTTGAGAATCCCTTAGAGTCAGCATCAACCATCACTGATGCACAAGCACAACACAGCTTGAAGATTTGTGCTTAATTTGTGATTACAGGCTTGCAACTCATAAAATAGAGACAAGGAAAGAAATAAAGCATATCTGTAGACAAACAGATTCCAGCCTACCTGCTTTTTGTACATCTGTCCATAACTCTGGTAGCTGGTGCTTTTCTGTGCTGATGAAACTATCATTGAATTGATTGTCTCAGTTGCTAAGGAAACCAGAGGGATGATGCTAATGGATACTATTTATGACACTGGGAACCTTAGAAAACATTTGCCATGAAAAGATGGTGTCACAAGTTAGTTTAAATCTACACTGAGTCTTAGCACAGAGAAGATAACTAGATAGCATTTTTTCCTTTCTGTCTTCCCTCTGACATTTTATTTTTTATCAGATACTTATAGCTTTATGCTTGGTTTGACTATCAGCACCACTTTATAGTCATTTTTCTAGCTTTATTTCAAAACACAGGAGTTAGCTCAAAAACATTCATTCTAATTCTAGGCAGTGGAGTCCAGGATTTTTTTAAAGCATCACATATGATGCAAAATAGGATTTGACTTTGGGAATGTTCTCCAGAGGAAAGAATTTTTTAATCAAAAACATTGGATTTGGTATGCTTTTACCTTTGCTCTTATGAACTGTAAGATATGGAAGATTTTCATAACAGACACAGCAGATCTCGTAAACCAAACTGCTATGTTACAAATATTTTCAGGAACCTATGTTTATATTTAAAAAAATATTCTCCACTAAAAAGACACAGACTTTCTATAAGCATTAAAAAAGCACCAGGGAACTGTAAGTTATTTTTTCTTTTTCCACAAGCTATATGTTCACAGCATGAGTCATCTATCAAAAGCAACCACACGTCTGAACTTATACTAGTGAAGGATCAAGCTCCAGGCACTTATTTATTTACAGAAGGCTCAAGGAGTTATTTCTGCACTGGAGTCGCAGATGACCCATAGTCAGACACCTTGTTGCCATGGAAATCTCACACCACCACTCTCTGCCTTACTCCCATCCAAGATCCTCCTTTTCATCCCTGGTGATCCCTGCTTGTCACTGCTTCCCTGGGTCCCTCATTTTGGGCAGGCAGCAGCTGCTAGTAGGACTGGAGCACATTTAACTCTGTCTGGCACTTCCGAGTCATAGGAAGGTTAAAAAAAAGGATTATGATACTTGACTGAACATTTTCTGTCACCTTACATTGTCATGCATTCAGACCTCCAAAGTCGTGTCTCATTTCTCAATTACAAAGAAGTAAACAGAGATACTTGTGTCCTCCGGTGCTGGTGAGAGAGTAGGAAGTCCCAGCTGATTAACAATAATTTGTTCCTGGAGAAAGGAAAGAGGAATAATATCTGATGACTACTCATTCTCATGGGAGAGCCAGTCACTGAGACAAGTCAGTGACAGCTCATAAGGTGTGTCCAGAACAAAGCAACATAACATCCCCAAAAGACCCCCACAACACCAACCCCCCCAAAATGCTGAGAGGCACAGGGAAGCATACACTCCACCCGAGCACACAATCACAGAATCTCTTGAGTTTGAAGGGACCCATAAAGATCAGAGTCCAACTCCCTGATCTTTGCAGGACTGCGTAAAACTAAACCATGTGGCTTTAGATGTTTTTTTACTAAACCTCTGCAGCTAAAAATCTCTGCATAATGGGAAACAATTATTACTCTTTTTTTTTTCTCTGTTGCAGCTGTGCTTCTACTTTAGACTCTCCACTTAAGGATCATACATCTATTTACACATGAAAAATACTGCTCTTTCCTAATAGACCAGATAGGAACAAGTGCCTAAAATAAGTTGGATAACATAAGAATCTGAAAATTTATTGGAAGAAGTATGAGACAAGAGTACATTATACCGTCCCAACAAATACAGGGCATTAAAGCCATATAGAGCACTTCCCTTGGCATGACCTGGTTGCAGACATTGACCTTAGATGATATCTGAAAACATTAAAAAAAAAAATAGTGATTATTCTTCATACAAGTAGACAATTCCATTTTCAGAAAGATATATCAATTTTACCCAGCCTGTAAGCATAAGAACTGCAACCTATCAAGATACACTTATTTGAACCAATTTCAGTATGGGTCCATGAGCATCACCATGTAAGTGAAAGGAGGAAAAAAAAAACTTGTGACATTTCCAAGTCAGCTCTATGCAAAACGACTTGAAGAAAACACCTTCTCGTGACTGCCCAGTGCTGCTGTTCACGTTTTAGTCTCCTCTGTAGCCTCAGGAAAGAAAGCTAAAATCAGTGTTCCTGACACTTTTACAGCTTGTGAAATTTAAATAGCTCTCTCTCTGTTCATGATTAAAGGATTTTTTTCAGCAGTAGTAGTAGTCCCAGCACTGAAAATTAGCCCATTCCAATTCAGGCTTCAACTAGAAATAATGTCTCCCTTCAGGGAATACATGACATTTTAAATTAAGAAACATTCCAGCTAACAGCCTATAAATCTTCCCAATTAACTGTATTCTCTACTAGTTTATGAGTCTTCTGTTCAATTTGACAATTCTAATCTCCCAGAGAGTGCAAAAAAGGATGAGACCTCTGTGGAAGTTGCCTTCCACTTGCTGTGCTAGAAGGGGATACAGACACTGTCTCTGACTCTAGTTTTATTTGACAGATCTGAGCCAAATGGCACATCAAAACCCAGTACTCCTCACTGCTGTCAGGTGAAAAGGTTTTCAGTCAGCCAAAAGCTTCTGTGATGCATTTCTCACTCTCCATAAGGAAGCTCTGTGGCAGCACCACTAGAAACACAGCAGCAAAGGATTCTCTCAGAGGAGCACTTTGCACACTTCTCCATGGTTTATTCTTTTACTAATCAAAGCTTTCAAGGAACATAACCAGGGTTTGTCCTAGGAAACATTGTCACACAGTGGTGATTGAGGGTGCCAGGTGGGGTAGGCTGGAGGAAAAAGCAAGTACACCTGTCAGGAGCATTAAACGTAACTCTTCTTTCTGTTATATAGATGGGTTTATGCCCTTTTAATATGTTAAGAGGGTAGCCGAAAAGAACTCCTAAATAGGAGATATAAATGAGACATCTGAAAAACAGAGAGAAACACAAGCCAAGAGCATGGAAAAAAAAAAGAACAGTATCTGAAGAGATCACTGTGTTTTTCAAAAGACAAATGTCAAAACCTATCATCCTAAATTGGATGAGGAAATTGAGGGGTATTGCCAGACACATTGTAAAAACAGAGCCAGCTGAAAGACCATGATGGTGATGGCGAACCAAGTGTGATCATGAACACATGGAATGGTTGAGGTTGGAAGGAACCTCTGGAGATCATCTAGTCCAACCCCCCTGCTAAAGCAGTTTCACATCCAAGTGAGTTTTTAATATCTCCAGAAAAGGAGACTACCATGTCTCTGGGTAGCCTGTTCCAGACTCTGTCACTCTCATAGGAAAGTGGGTTTCAGTTTGTGCCCATTGCCCCTTTTCCTGTCACTGGGCACCACTGAAAAGAGCCTGATCCCCTCTTCTTGAAACTCACTCTTAGGATATTTATAAGCACTGATGAGATCCCCTTTTGATCATCTCTTCTCCAGGCAAACTGTCCCAGATCCTTCAGCCTTTCCTCATAAGAGTGATGCTCCAGTCCCCCATCCATCTTTACAGCCCTCTGCTGGACCTGCTCCAGTAGTTTCTTCTCTTCCCTGAACTGAGAAGCCCAGAACTGGACACAGAACTCAGATGTGGCCTCTCTAGGGCTAAGTAGAGGGTCAGGATCACCACCCTCATCCTGCTGGCAATGCTCTTCCTAATGTACTCCAGGTTCCCATTGGACTTCTTGGCCACCAGGGCACTGCTGGCTCATGGGTAGCTTGTTGTCCACCAGGACCCCCAGGTCCTTCTCCTCAGAGCTATTTTCCAACAGGTCCCCAGCCTGTCATGGCACCTGGGGTTGTTCCTCCCTCAGATGCAGGACCCTGCACTTGCCTTTGCCGAACTTCATTTGATTTCTCTCCACCCAGCTCTCCAGCCTGTCCAGGTTTCACTGAATGAGAGTGTGTGTCAGACATTCCTCCCAGTTTTGCATCATCAGCGCCTCTGCTCACAACCCTGATCTCTGCCATTCAGCCAGTTCTCAATCCACCTCACCTCACCTGTCTTTCCACTAACTCATCCCACACTTCCTGAGCTCACCTATGAGGATGAGACAGTGTGGAAAGCCTTGTTGAAGTCAAGGTAGACAACACCCATTGCTCTCCCCCATCTACCCAGCACTGTAGAAGGCTATCAGAGCACTCAGGCATGACTTCCCCTAGTGAATCTGTGCTGACTACTCTTGATAATCTTTTCCTCTACATGTTTAGAGATGACATCCATAATTAGCTGCTCCATTACCTTTCCTGGCCATAATGGAGGTGAGGTTGACTGATTTGTAGTTTCTGAGTCCTACTTCTTGCTTTTTGAAGACTGGAGTGACACTGGCTTTTCTCCAGTCTTCAGACACCTCTTCAGTTCTCCATGATGTTTCAAAGATGATAAAGAGCGGCTTAGCAGTAACATCTGCTACTCCCCCAGCACTCATGGGTGTATCCCTTTGGGGCCTATGGATTTGTGGGTGTGTCCCATTTGGGCCCATAGATTTGTGGTTGTCCAGTCTGCCTAAATGACCTCTAACCTGATTCTCCTCAACCAAGGCAAGGTCTTCCTTTCTGCAGACTTTCTCCCTTCCCTCTAGGGTCTGGGATTCACAAGGGCTGGCCTTAGTAGTAAAGACTGAGGCAAAATGCATTCAGTAACTCTGTCTTCCCTACCTCCTTTGTTGCCAGAGCACTCATCTCATTCAGCAGGATTGTCTCATTTTACCTAGTCTTCATTTTGCTATCAGTGTACTTAAATGAGCTCCTCTTGTTGTCCTTGTCACATCCCTGCACACCCTGACAGCATCCCTGTATTTCTCCTAAGTGGTTTGCCTCTTTTTCCACATTTTGTAAACTTCCTTTGCCATGATCTCGTTGCTAAGCCACACAGGTTTTCTACCCCCTTTGTGCATCCATATGAGTAAGGAATCAAGCAGTCTTGACCTCGGAGGAAGTGATGCTCGAGTATTAACCAACTCTCTTGGACCCACCATAATTCAGAGGTTTACAACCTCTGTGGATGTGGTGCAATTTGAGGCCATTTCCACAGGACACTGTGCTTTGGAACTAGAAGCTGTTAGCACCTATGCTGGCTCACAACACAGGGAGCAACAGTGCACTGTCCCACAGATACAACCATAAAAGCACAAACAAAATATTTCACAGAGACATTTAAAAAGAAAATTTTGCTACTGTAAAAGGAAAACAAAGTCATTTTCCCAAGGCTATTGTCCCAGGCCAAACTACTGGGTAGTGTTGTGGAAAGAAAGAAGAAAACCCCAACGAAATACACCACATCCTCTGAAAATGCACCATGTATCACTACCTTCTGTAAGGATAGTATGAAGCAGTTTCTGCAGTGTGGCCTTTGTAAACCAAACAACATTAGTCCACCACAATTGAGAACATCTCCGTGCTGCCAGCTCTAGGGCCACTGCAGCTGATCTCCATTTGTGAAAGTAAAACAAAAGCCTCCCTTCCCAGGAAGCTTGAGACTTCAAAAAAAGGCAGGTAGTAAAGGAAAGGAATATTCTGCAATCCTTTTAACCTACATGCAGAATCCACAGATCTTTAGACAGTCTGTATATCACGGCTGCCCCTCAGAGCAATCCATATTTTTAGTAGATCGTGGACAGAAAGTAAAGTAGACGAATATATTAAGATTCCTAATTTAAAACAAACAAACAAACCAACCAACCAAAAAACCAAACCACAAACAAACAAACAAACAAACAACAAAACCCAACACCACAGCTCATTCCAGTAACAACAGAAGTGCACCACCAGGTGAGTTTGTGTTTACAAAACCTCTAATGCTCAATTAGGCCTGTTTATCCCTGTGCATTAGTTGCTGATCTTAATGCAGCTTTTTCTATTGATCACACTGCAGCAACTGCAATTGCTGCCATGTAAAAATGTGTACAGTGATAGAAACCTTTCCACATAAGAACCTAAATAAGGGTGTTTGCCCTGTTAGTCAAGAAACACTGTCATGCTGTAATTAATTTGTAGGAGGCAGAAAATGGATAACATATGGCTCTATTCTTACAGAATCAAGGGGAAAAAAAAGAAAACATATTTACTTGTATTTCCAATACTAAGAGAACGTCTCTGCACATTTTCCAAGTGTTTATCACCTCTTCCAGAAGAACATACAGCATCTTTTGTAGGTACCATTCACTCCGATGTTGAACACAATGGAATCTCAGATCCAGAAGCAAACCACATGTATGACTCATCAAAACAATTATGGTCATAATAAATCCAAATAGAAAAAAGAATAATTTAGCATAAAGGTATCTAGCTAACCCCTGCCATGATTACAATACCAAGAATTCTTATGAACTAAAAGCAATAGAAACATTAAGTCATATTTCAGCACACAACAAAGCAAGAAACACAACGTAAGAGATTTAACATTTCTAGCAACAAAGATCTGGAAACTACTTTGGGTCAGTGAATCCTAAACCTTGTTAAATTTTAAGCCCCACTTAAATAAGTGAATGAATGAGAAAAAAAATTCAAAGCAGCCATGGTCTGTGTAAAATTTTGGGAGTCTAGTTTTCAAAATAGGGAAATCATGGATAGGTAAATCATGAATCGTGCTTGGATAGGGAAATCATTAATCAGAAAGTCATTACAGTCTCAGGACAGTTGTTTTTTGGGACATTGCCCAACATCCAGACTCCAACATAGGACCCCATTATTCCCCCACCAGACAAAGAAGCAGCCACAATACATTGCGGGAATGATGTGGACCTGCCTAAGGGGAAAGGAACACCAGGGGCATAACACACCTCATTGTCAATGGTCAAACCAACTGGCACATGAATTAGCTTAAAACCATATCCTTTAAGAAGGTTCTTCTGTTTCCCTCTTGTCAGAGGCCTTTATTACTTACTAAAATATGTTTCTATAAGCTACATATGAAGCAATTTGCTTATAACAAAATTATTCCCACTCCCAAAGTCTTCCTAGCAAGTTCTTCCATCCATTGTGAGTTGCAGAGCTTCACCTAACGAGAGGGGGAAGTTCCCTTGTGGGAGCTGGAAGAAGGACAGAGCAGCCCCCATCCCAGAAGCCTACTTCTTCTGAAAACATATAAAATTCAGAGCATATTACATGTTTTCAGTTATTGCTTCCCACTGCAAGTTGCAAATCCCCAGGACTAATCTCCAACCTTAAGTGCTAAAAGCGATAGAGCAGAACAGAAGCATCACAGAGGGTCCCCTATGTCCCATGGCCTAGGACACAAGAGGTTGGAATTGCTCCCCACATCACAGACAACTAATAACTGGTGTATTTGCCTACACAAGGCCTTCACTGACTGGTTTTCCAACATGGAGGGAAATATGTAGTGCCCCAGCTCTTACGGCTCTGCAGATATAAGTGTCTTGGTCTGAAAAGAAATCCTAAGAATATCACTTTCTCACTTCTTGCATATGAACTCACACATACATCTGGGCTCTTTTCTCCTTCCACATGTTTTTGTGACTTGAGGACCACAGCTTGATCTCAAGACTCATTTTTATACAGGGGACAATGAGCATATATGACAGGAAAAACAAAAGGCAATAAAGCAATTAAAAGTGAATTAAAATCAGCAAACCAAAGAAAAACACTTCACATGAGAAGTCAGTTGTTCTGAAAACAACCTTGAGAATAACTACCCCATCTGACAGCTCTGAGACTTGCTACAGGAGCACTTCATACCTCTCAAGGCAAAATTGTTCACTTTCCCCAATTTCCCTTAGACTGAAATGTAGCAGAAAATGCATTTGTTGCCCCAATGTGCAGACAGAATGATACTTGTTGAACAGAAAAGAGCCCTAAAATCATATTATTTCTTGAAAAACTCAGACAAGAAAAGTAAATACAATTGTTATTTTTATTTCCTTTGGCCCATTAGGATGCCACTATAAAGTTTCCAACTAGAAGAACTAGAAATCTTTTCTCCCCTTTCTTTTTCTCAAAATGAATTAGAGAAAAAGCTGTGGCTTGATTTCATCAGGAGAACATTTCACTTGCCCATACTGACTAGCTTCTACTATTGGAAACTTTAATAAGAGGGGCAGCATCTTAAAAACACCTCTTATCAAAAGAGAAAAGAAATAAACAAAAATATGCTACACTGAAGAGTGCAAAAGTTGTTGAGATTTCATATTAAAACCTTTCAAATTAAGGCAATATTTATTAAAGCAGACATGGGATTCCTTTTGTAGTGAAGATGTGCTGAAAAGCTGGGGAAATAATTTTGTCATATCCAGAAAAACTTCAGAAAACGACAACTTTGAGTGCCACAATGTTACTTTTCAGAACATTGAAAACCATTTAATTATGATTATATTTATATTATAATAACTCAATTATAATTATGAAATGCCCCAGTCTTTCATCAGGCCTTTGGCAGTAGGTCAACTGCCACTCATGAAAAGGCAGGAGACAGAGTCAAGTGCCCAAGTGCTCACAGCAAACAAGGCCCACCTGGCTCACACCATGAGGTTTATAAGGTGCTCAGAAGGAAAACAGGAGTCAGGACACCCCTCAGCTTTCTTCATTGTGAACAAAAGGAAGGTGGTTGAAGAGTGAAAATGCATGAAGGTGAAGGATGGCCATCTGCCACCTCTCCCCCACAGAACATAATTTTCGAACTCCTCCCGACATACAGTCTCTGGATCTTATCCCAGCTTTTCCTCATGTACACCACCCACGCTGGCAGGTGCTTCCAGCATTCTTCACTGGGTAGTTCATGTTCTTCACAGCAACTCAACTCACAGGTGCTCAAGAAGGAAGAATTAACAGTAACTCTCATTCCTGACACCTCAAAAATGAGTCAGGAAACAAGGAGGAGAGCAGTGGAAAAGCTGAAGGCATAAGAGATGCTGGCTATGAAAGATAGGGACAGTTTAGAACTAAAACCTACTGATGTGAATTTTTGCCCTTGAAAATAAGGACATCAGAAATCCTATTCAGTGGCCTGAATCCTATCCTCTCAATAACACTCAATCCCAGGAGAATTGCTGGTGCCCAAGTGAATTGCCAAGGTCCAGTGCCATAAGGATTCGACATCTTATATCCCAAATACTAGCAGAACTCTGTGTGATTTAAATTATATTGGGAAATCAAAAATGCACAGCAGGATCAGCATCAAATCAATGTGCAAGAATATGCATTTTTGTGTGCGTGTGTGGTTGGGTTTTGTTGGGTTTTTGTTTGGTTGGTTTGGTTTGCAGGGGGAGGGCTGCAGAAGGAGTGAGTGTTGGGGGTTTTTTTAATCTTATTTCTCAAATGGCTGGGATATGGACAGCACAAATCAGCTCCTCACATCAATGAGGTGTTGTAATGCTTCCAAGATGACATGCTACATGCTTCACTTAAATGTGATTATATATATGGCAGCATATTCCTAAAAGAGAGAATTAGGGACACACACTCACTCTGTATTGCCTGCAGAGAACAAAATGTCGTGTTTTTTTTTTTATTCTAGCACTGTGAGCTTAAGAGTCATAGCTCCTAGGTGATTAGGACAACAGCATAGTCTTGCTCTTGGGCTGGAAGCATTATTTCCTCATGCTTTCCTTAGCCGCAACATACACACATTGAGTATTTCCATACTATACGATGCCAATACAGCTTCACAGCTCTTCCACAGTTATAAGACCTTCCTGACCTCTAACACAATTATAACTGTCACTCCTTTTCTGCCTCCTGCCTTTTTTCCATGATTCTCTTTCATTCAATATGAATTTTCTTCCATCAGTGCCCATGGTAACATCCATAGAATTAGCTCTGTGCTAGACAGTGGCCATGAGCAGCTCCCTAACCATGGAAACCTGCTAACATCTATTACAAATATAGGATGTTCCACAGAAGTAAAAAGCACAACAGTGCTTCTTTAACTCTTTTGCAGATCCTTGGCACATTGTGGTAGCCAGAGCAATTTGTAAACATGGCAAACTGCCAGTCTTGTTTTTTTAATATTAATAAGCATATGGATGCACCTCAATGGCATGCTCAAAGATTCTAGGACTATAAATTAAACAAAATATTTACCTTTACGTTAGCCATCAAGTAATATGTGGTCACATTGCTGTCAAAGATGCTATTGTGATAAATATGTACAACAGTCTGCCTCATGATGAAGAATGCACACAAACTGTTTTACACTGGAAAATTTTGAAGATACATGCTGGATATTTAAAACTCGCAGCAGTTACTAATATGAATTTTGGGTATAGGGGGATTGACTGTATTTTTATAAGTAATTTTAGGTATGAAATTGAGATTAAGGATGACACAATCATATTCCATAGAAATAATGTTGATAGCTCGAAATCCTGCAGTGATTTCTTTTAAAACAATCACCAGTTGTCTCCCAGAGTGTCTGTTTACTGAGAACATCAAATAATTAAGTTACAGTGGTGAATCAGAATGAGTAGCAGAGCTAGACTTACTTGGGAAGCAATGAAACTATAATTAGACTAGAAAACATTGAATGCAATAAAACACAGATATGCATGCTGTTAGGAGGTTCCACACAGGGGCAGAGAAACATTTGGCATGCAGGAAAGAAGTAGCCTGCCTTCATCTGCATTGGAATCAAGTCCAGATCTATATGCACTTTAGAGAAATGCTTAAGAAAGTCCATGCCTGCCTGCTACATGATGCTCAACCACACAGTTTCTCCTCTCCTTCAATCAGTTCAAGATAGCTTTTGCTCCAGAACACAGAGGTTCACATCCTTAACTTAACCTCAGCCAACAAACAGCCTTTGCCTTTATGTTATTTATTTTCATCTGAATGCTTTCTACTATTACTTAAAATGCTTGGTCACCTGTAAAAATACTTCTCCTTTCTAAATCCCTGCAAATTTACAGGCTATAAGCCTGTAGATGCATCAAGCCTTGTACAAAAGCTTTTACCACAGAGACTTGCTAATGGCCGTGTTTTAACATTACTGCATTCAAGACTGCTCACCAGAACAAGATGATTACCATAGCTGACAGTATCACTGATAATTAGAAGGCTTTATTTTCAGCTCCCCTAAATGTGCAAGATAAATGTGTCTTGTATAATCCAAGGTATGAATTTAAACTGGTATACCATAGCAGTGTAAAACTTGCACAAATACCTGCAACAACATTTTCCCATCTATCTTTCACATAGGGTTGGGTGGAACTACCTAATCTACCTACATCTATGTAATTACTCATATCATAGAATGGTTTTGGTTGGAAAGGACCAAAGGACCTTAACATTCATCTTGTTCCAACCTCCCTGCCATGGGCAGTCATACCTTTCACTACACCATGTTGCTCAATGCCCCGTCCTGTAGGTATAAAAGAAGAGATTACAGGTGATCTTGCCACTCGTAAGTCACAGTTGTACTAATTACCAGAGAAGAGGAATAGCCTTGCCCTTAATGGGTTGCAGCTGTGACTGATAAAGATAAGTGTGATAAAAGGAGTGGATTGGCTGGTCAGGGAGGATCTTGGAGGAAGAGAAATTCTGAGGAAGAAGGAAGGATTCTGAGAGACAAAAAGAAGACTGATACAAGGAAGAGAGCTACTGCAGTAAAAGATCTGCTATGAAGTCAGTCTGGGTCTGATGGAGTTGGAGCCTGCAGTGATAGCTGAGCTGGGTGAAAGCCTGCATTCCAAGTCTGGAAACAAATATTGCAGTCATACTGTAGCAGGAAATAGCCAGCAGTCAGTCTGCAGTTGGACCCTACTGTAGGAGCTTGCTGTAGTCAGAGTCAGGATGGCTAAGCTGTAAAGAAGAATAAACTGGTACCCTTTTCATGTTGTTGAATGACAATCTCTCTCTTGGTCATTTCTACCCCTAATGAGAGGTCTGCTGCAACACCATCAAGCCGGTCTTTGAACAATTCTAGGGATGGGGAATCTATAACTTCTAAGGGCAATCTGGTTCACAGCAAAGAATGTCTTCCTGAGATCTAATCTAAATCCACCTTCTTTCAGTTTGAAGCCATTCCCCCCTTCCATATCCTATCACTTCACATCCCTGTAAAAAGTTCCTCTCCAGCTCTCTTGTAGGTCCCTCTTAGGTACTGAAAGGCTGCAGTAAGTTCTCCTCATATCTGAGTAATCCAAATCCCTCAGCCTGGTCTTCACAGGAAAAATACTTCAGCCCTCTGATCATTTTCATGGCCCTCCTTTGGACTTGCTCCACAGGACCATAAGCTTAAGCTGGGGACCTGAGAGCTGAGTGCAGTATTCCAGGTAGAATCCATAAGAGTGGAGTATGGGGGGTTCCACCTGGTCTGCTGGGCTGAGTGCACATTGCTGCCTCATGTTGAGTTTCTTATGCCCCAGCACGCACATGTCCTTCTCCTCAGGGCTGCTCTCAAACTATTCTTTGCCCAGCCTGTCTTTCTGCATGGGATTGCCCAAACCCAAGTGGATAATATTATATGTTCTATGCTTGTTAGAACTTCATGAGGTGTGCATGGGCCCACCTTTCAGGCCTGCCAAGGTCCCTCTGGATGGCATCCCTTCCCTCCAGCATGTCAGCTGCACCACACAGCTTGGTGTCATCAACAAACTTGCTGTCAGGTGTATTCATTCCTACTGTCCATACTGCTGACAAAGATGTTACACAGCACTGGTCTCCACACAAACCCTTGAGGAATGCCACTTGGCACCTGCCTGGAGCCATTTACCACAACCCTTTAAACACAGCCATCCAGACAATTCCTTCTACACTGTGTAATACATCCATCTCTGTTGGTTTTATACAGCCTGGTTTTTGGTAGCAGTGGGGGGGGTCACAGAGGTGGCTCCTGTGAGAACCTTCTGGAAGCTTCCACCATGTCCAGCAGAGCCAATCCCTGATGGCTCTGAAGATGGACATGTCACTGGCCAAAGCTGGGCCAATGAGAGATGCTGGTAACACCTCTGTGATCACATATTTAAGAAGAAAATCAAAACAAAGTGGGATGCAGTTTTAATTCCAGCTAGAGAAGAGAAGGATGGGGGAACATGTGAGGGAAACAACATGGAGACACCAAGGTCAGTGCAGAAGGAGGGGCAGGAGGTGCTCCAGGTGCCAGAGCTGAGATTCCTCTGCAGGCTGTGGTGATGACCATGGTGAAGCAGCTGTGCCCCTGCAGCCCATGAGATCCACAGGGGATGCAGAGATCCACCCACAGCCCATGGGGGAGGTGCCCATGTTGGAGCAGGTGGTTGCCTGGAGGAGGCTGTGATCCAGTGGGAGACCCAGTGGAGAGAGGGGTCCCTGCTTCCAGGCTGGAACAGCCTGTCCTTGGAGGACTGCACCCCTGGAAGAGTGACCCACACTGCAGCAGTTTTGGGAGGACTGTGTGCCCATGGGAGGGACTCATATTGCAGCAGTTTTGGCAGGGCTGCTGCTTGTGAGACTGGAACCACATTGGAGAGGTTTGCAGAGAACTGTCCCCCATGGGAGGGATCCCACTGTCTCACAGGGGAAGGACTCTTCTCCCTGAGCAGTGGAAGAAAACCTCAGATGACAAGGGGGGAGGGGGTGAGGGAAACGAAAATATGTGTTTTACTGGCTCATTTTATTTCTCATTATCCTACTCTGATTTTGCTAGTAATAAACTCACTTTGCAACTTAAATTGAGCCCGTTTTGCCCTTGGAGTGCTTTCTCCCAGTCCTTATCTTGTGAACCTTTCATTAATTTCTTCTTTTCTCTCCTCTGCCCAGCTGTAGCAGGGGAAGGTGAGCAGCTGTTATGGGTGCCTGGCATTTGGCCAGTGTCAAACCATGACACCATCAAATCCATGCTCCTCCAGTTTACAGACAAGGATGCCATGAGGTTCAGTTTCAAATGCTTTGTACAAGCCCAGGTAGGTGATATCAGTTTTTCTTACTTATACACTAATGCTGCCACCTCATCAATGAAGGCCACCAAACTTGTCAGTCATAACGTGTCCTTAGTAAAACTGTGTTGGCTGTCACCAATTACAGTGGTACACTCCCCCCTGCTCCCTTCCAGGCTGCAGTGTGATCTGAGAAATGTTCATCAGGCCTTGGCCTTGAAAATAGCACCTGAGCATAGCTCTTTCCAAGCTGATCAGAATGATCAGCTGATCCTGGTCTGCTCCCAGGAATTGCTAAGAAGGTGCTGTTTTCCTTATGACCAGCCTCAGAAAATATTCCTCTTGCCTAAATGGCATAATAATCCTGTTCTCATACCTTCAAAGAAAGTGCTGACCCAAACTGTGGCCAGATTGAAACACTGTGATGGCCAAAGCCTACTCTTTTATGACCCTGTAAACAGCAGTCCAAAATGAGACTTTGACCTCTCCTGGCCAGCAGCAAACTGCGACCAGCAACCTCCCTCTGAGGGGGACCCCTCTTAGAGCCAGCAAACCCTCAGGTTTGCTGTACCTGGAGGATTGCCAAAAGACAACGTATTCTGGGCCGACACCTCACTCCTTGAGGCCCGATCCTTCCTGTTGATCTGATGTTGGGAGATGTAAAAGCATCCAAAATGAGTATTTCACTGACCTCTGAGAGGAATTTTTCACAGGTACCTTGCTTGCACTGACTGTTTCTGTCTGTATGCATGCTCCTGCACATATGCTATAGCAACTCTGAGAGAAATACTGCTTTCTTTGATGTTTAAGTGTAGAAGCAGCAGTCTGCTGCAGCTATCCCGACCTTGATGAGAGCTCTGTGTAGAAACAGCAGCCTGTCACATTTATCTCGACTTTGATAAAGTCTCTGTTCTCTTGGGAAAAGTGCACACCAAAGGATTGACTCCAGCCATAGACACCATGTGTGAATGTTTTCCTTTACCACCAGAACGCTGGGAGGTGCCATGTTTGAGTGAATGACTGATAAGGGCAGAAACGTCTGCTCCAGGCACTTGGTGGTATGGCTGTTTTGTCTTTCTCCACTTTCCCGAAACTTTCTCACAGTGGAAACATAAAAATACTGAAGTGTGTGTAATAAAGATGGGTTCTGCTAGAAGAAGCAGTGATCTCTGTTTGTTTTTTTCCAAGCTGCTGCATTAAGTACCTCAGATATCTATGCATCCAGGCCTGTAAGTAAGGTTAAGTTATAGTTATAAGCTTACTTAAGCGTTGCTGAGTGTTGTTCTTTTGCTAAGTTGTTAGACCTAAGTTATAAGCTAAACTAAGTATCCTTCTGACAAGTTGCTAAGCATAACTTTGACGTTATAAATTAGGTTAAATGCTGTTAAGTGTTATTCCTTTCTTAGATCGTTACAGTTAAGTTATAAATTAAGTTATAAGTTAAGTTGGATATAAGTGTTTTCCCTACGCTAAATTCCTAGGCTTAAGGTAAAATTTAGGTTAAAGTACTGTTAAGTTTGATTGGGCCATATTCCTTTTTATCCTTGCCCTGACTGTTCTTTTGTCATTGGTATCGGTCACACACACACATCCCTAGCTAATTCTCAGTTAGTTTCTACTTTGCCAGGATTTTGATTTTTTTTTTCATTGTTGCTTCCTTTCCCTTGTTGTGCCTTAGCTGTCCAGCAATAGTAGAGTGCATCTTGCCGACAAACTTCTTGTGGCGTGTCGCTTAATATTAAATCTGACTTTTGCTCATACCCTTGCCAATGATTTTTTTAGCGATCTCAAACATTCATTCGTGACACCAATCACCTCCTTGTTTTCCAGATATCTTTGCAGAGTTTCCAGTAGGCTCTGATTCTTGGCCTTGCCAGGAACCAAGTTGAGACTGACTGGCCTGTAGCTCCCTGGATCTTCCTTTATTCCCCTTTTTAAAAACAGAGTTTATGTTTCTCATTTTCCAGTCAGTGAGAATTTGACCAGACTGCCATGACTTCTCACATATGATTGATAATGACTTAGCTGCTTCACCTGCTCCCAGGACCCACATGAGACACATCTCATCAGGTGCCATGGGCTTATGCACCTTCAGGTTCCTTAGCTGTTCTCCAACCTGATATGCCTGGTGTCCTGGCATTTTTATCTGACTTCCTCTTCATTGGGATGCATCACTTCCAAGCTTGGATGAGGTGATTCTTGAATACTAACAAACTTTCTTGGTCCTCTCTTCCCTCCAGGGCTTTATTCCGTGGTACTCTGCCAACAGATTTCTCAGGAGGCCAAAGTCTGCTCTCCTGAATTCCAGGGTAGCGAGTTTGCTGTGTGCCCTCTTTGCTGCCCTAAGGATCTCAAACTCCACTATTTCATGGTCACTAGTGTTATAGATAATAAAGAGATTCAGCCGAATTGAGTATAATCAAAAATAAGCGATAATTTATTTAGTGACCGGGATACGATCCACGACAGCCACAAAAGCAAAGGACGACGCCGAGCCCGGGATCGGCGCTGGGTGAACACGCTATGATCCGAACTCTATCGCTCTGGATCCCCCAATGTTCACACAAACGCTCTGGTCCGTTCAGTTTATATACAGCTTTTCCTAGCCCGGAGCAGAGGTCTTTGTCTCCTTTCATAGTTCCACATATTCATGTGGCTTTCTTTCTTTGCGTTTGAATTTTGATGAAGGCAGGTCTAGGTTTATGGGAAGCTGGTATTGAGATGTATTTTTCCCGATGGCTCTGGTTATCTTAATTGTGGGTGTTTGTCGGGTACTCATCGTTCTGGATGTTTTTGGCCATGTCCATTCACTTGTTAATCTGGGCTGTCCTGCTTCCTTTGGCTGCTACAATGCTGTGGTGAAGCAATCTGTATCCTTTTCATCTGTGGTTCTCTTTTTGGTTTCTGAGTTTTATTATTTTATTCATACAAACGTTGCTTATTTCACATTGATTTACAACTTGACACAAATTATGTTATATCATATATTACACTAGGGACAAGGCTCCCCTTGAGTTTCACATTCCCAACCAGTCCCTCCTTGTGAGAAGCATCAAGTCTTCGCTCAGTGGAAATTAGGAGGTTTTCTGTCACAAAACGTGAGGTGCCACCATTTATCCAATCCACAGCATCCTGTCATACTTCAAAAAATAAAATCTTGCTATCTCACTGCATGTTTTGCAGGACATGTAACTTCTGACTAGGATGTAAAAACCTCCAACACAGCACCACAGAAAGGTGGTCTGTTCCCTTCCAAGCAGACTTTATCCTGAAAGCGAAATGACAGAGAGGGCTTCAGCAGCAGAGCAGTGGTTTCACTTGTATTGTTGTTAGTCCTGTGACAGTCAGTCGCTCTTTAGAGTCCTGTAGAGTCACAGGACTATTACCAGCATGTGCTTGGTCAGCAATTCAATGTTCTCAGCCATTTTCCTTCAAGTCATTCTTAACAGCCTCTGACTCACCAAGGAGAACTAAATATAACTTCTACTTCATTCACTGCTGCTACAGCTGTGAGAGAAAAGCAAGTAGAGGCAGAGCACAGGGATCCTAACCACACCACTGCCTCAACTTACAAGCTTCACATAAACTACTGGTTTCCTCCAAATGCTCAGTGAGATGGACACCACCATCTTAGAAAGAGTTGCAGAATCTGTAGTGTCAAGGGAACTGCAAAAAGTGGTATGACTGTAGTATCTAGCACTTCACTAATTACTGTCTAGGTAATGAAGCTGAACCTTTTTACACAGCTTAACGTTACTGCAGCATTTTGCTTGAAGTGCATAAAGACTCAAAGAACATGAAATCTCTTCAGCAGTTTTTTTTTGGGGGGGGTAATATCCAACTACAATTTAAAATATCAGCCTCATGCTTTTCCAAGAATCTATCCCCTTATGATTTTACAGAACAAAATCTAGCAGTCAGATGAGAGAGATTTTTACTAAGTAACCGAACCAGAATATCACGACAAAAATTAGTTTTGTACTCTACAAATTCCAAGAACAGAAAGCAGCAATAAAGGGAAACAGAGTGTCACTACAGGGCTTGAAGGAGAAGGCCTTATGAATACATTTTTCAAAGCTAGCAATGAAACTGAAAACTATCCTAATGAATTAAATAGCTCAAAAGGATATAGAAGCAGCACAGTTCTCTCTGGTTTCTGTAAAACCCACATCCTTGGAATAAGATGCAGTACTTATGGAAAATTCCTCCTGGGTATTCTTTCTCAAAAGCAGTTGGGAATTCAGTATAACTCCTAAAATCATTTATATATATAATGTGTATATCTATATAAAAGCAAACACAAACTCAGCAGCACTTTAATCATCTGGACTTGGATTTTAAGGGCTACTTTATGTAAACCAAGTAAATTGCAAGTTCTTGATATATTGTGCAGCCTGCAAACTACTCTTTCATCAGGTTTAGGCTGCATGCATTTGTTTTAAATTTAGAAAGTGGTCCACTTAACCTTCAACTTACAGAGCAGCTATCATGTGGATAATTGATTTTGGTTACTTTCTTAATTGTTTTTCCTGCGAATACAGCAGGAGCATGTGTCCCTTTGACTTTCAAAACACCAAATTGCAAGTTAACACCTTTCCTGTCCCTGCCCTTTCCCATTAACACCTTTGCCGTTAAAAGCCTCTTTGATAGAAAGTGTCAGGGATTGCGGCTGGCTCCGGTACACATAAGACTGATTAATTACCAAGAACAGAGAGGCTACCAGCCAAATGACTTTGATGGAGAATGTGCACACTCCTTACCGTGCAGTTGAGCTGTGCTGCGAACCACTGGGATGGAGACAGCACGGTTTATGCTGCAGAAAGTAAGAGTATTGCTATATGAGAAATCTTAAACCCAGCCTCAAGCAGTTCAAGACTAAGCTGTGGCTACCTTCACTGTAACATCTAGCACTTCATTTTTTGGCACCTTTTATCCCAAAGGCATCCTAGCTGTAAACACCTGCATACCCACAACAGCCTTACATTTCCTTTGCCAAGGAAAACTGCATTCTCATTTCACTTTTAAAGCTTGCCTCAAACTTCTCTTCACACTGATCAAGGTCATGCACTGCCAGATTCCAGTGCTTAAATTTTCAAAACGCCATAGTTCTGTATCCACTTGCATTTACTAAAATTCACGTCTAACTTCTATTGCCTGAGAAATGGAAAGCCATAAAGCAGGAAAGCAAGCATGGCTTTTGAGGGGACTGGTACCACATACCCTCATATCCATACAGCCTTCTGTCAATGGATTTGTTCAAGGCCTACTTCCATATTTCACTTACTTTGTTTCAAGTGTCTCACAGAAAAGGAACAGAGAGAGGTACAACTCCCCTCTTCCACAGGGGCTCAGTGCACAAGAGGTCATGGAGGGCTGGCAGAACATCATCCATCCTTCTCCAGGTCCAGTGAGCACAGCAAGCATCACAGTAAAGCTGTGTGCAACCTAATTTCTTCCACTAGAGGTTTCTGAGCTCAAAATCATAAGCCTACAGATTTGCAGGTCTCATTCTGGTATCACAAAGCCATTCACTCTCTGTTGGAATTAATCTTCTGATGCAGAGAAGCTGGGAGGGTTGGGAAGTTTTACATAGAAGCAACTTTAATGCAGGTACTGAAATGTAGTGGGTCTGTGGTATTAAGAGAGTGATGTTCATAACAGCCCTTATTGAGAATAAGGGGGAGGAAAAAAGGAAGCAAAAGCCACAAGCTTTAAATACTAAAATGCTTGAATATAAACTCAAGAAAATCTTTGCTGTGAGCAGAGGAACCCTCTTACTGCAGGACACATTTTTAAAAGCTGACTTACGAAAAGAGCAGGATAATAATCTTATAGCAAACCAGTATTTTCAAAACTAGTCTAGTCTGAGCAGTAACTGGAGAGTCCTTGACCATTCTGCTAAAATCCATTGTGAGAAGCAATAAGAAAATATTTTCAGAAGGCACCTATGAGGTATAAGAATCAACAAATCTTAACTTTTATACAGTCCATTGTTCATACATCAATTTACTCTAGTACACGGGGCTGAAAACCTCAAATCAGACATTTAGGCACCTGTGCCACAAGGACAGCGTCTGAGGAGATAAAGGTGGATCTAAGGGGCTAGAATAGCCTGTTGAGATATTCAGCATTTTATGAATTCCATTTTCAGGAAACAAAGGAACAATTTATGCTCAAATTCAGGGCTCTTCAGTGATTGTTCTAAGGCCTTGGAAAGCCTCATACTCAGATTTCTCAGGGGTATTTTAAGCATTTAAGTCCCATTATCATGCATGAGCTTTCACAGATCAGCAGCTCAGCATGTAATTCAGGGGATTTTCAAGTATGCCTTCCTCCCAATAGCTCCTGTGTGAGTTAGCCATGAAAAAAAAAAATGTAGGACAGGACTAATTATAGAATAAAGCCTGGCAGATGTGGTCTATCTGAAAGATTTTCTTTGGAATAATAATTTTAAGAACTATATTTAACTGTATAGCTGAATTCAGTTAAAAAATAGTCCCTATTACTGAAGACAAACTCTTGCTGTGCATTTATGTCCACCTGCCTGCTAAGGCTGCAGGGAACAGATTTTCCCCATTTTTGCAGCAGTCTTGAAATCTTATGTCCCAACTTCAGTCACTGCTTTAAACAGATCACAATTCCTCCACACTTCCCTTGAAGGGCACATTTAAGCTTTACTACTTTTGAATTTTCACCACACTCACTCTGGATATTTCCAGATTAATCATGAGAATTCAGCAGTGCCCCAATATTGCCAAGAGGAATATTATCTTGTTTATCACTGTACTGTGCAGACATTTTGGAATGGCATCTTCCCTGTGAAAGAGCGTCATACTGATTAGTTATGACCTTGTGTTAGCTCTTTTCCAGGTCCTCTATTTCCATTTCCTCTTCAGTTTTATTCAATCATTTTAAAAATCAGGCATCAAGCATATGCTTTACCTGTTCTCTGAGATTATACCCATCCTCTTATAATCTTTATGAGGTAGCCGCTAATGGTACCAGACCTGCTTTGAGACTCACTCTTTGCCCACTCCAGTATGAAAATATTCCAGTTTGAAGGAACTTGATTTGGCCTTTTGAAAAGCCCACCCTTGAAAAAACGGTGCTTAGAACAGAGTTACTCCATGGTAGGTGCCCCATTGCAGTCCCAAGGTGTAACTGCAATCATACAGGTGCACTCAAGCCAGACATAACGCTGGTTATCCATCTCAGTTTCCCCATTCTTGACAAGCCACCATGTTCTTATCAAGGCTCACTGGCTTCGGAACTTGGAAACTAGGTCCTAAGTGACCATGGCTACACACTCTTCCTGATCTACAAACACCACAATACTTAGCTCCCAGATTTTCCCACAGGTATCCTGAAACATTGGAAATGGGAACTTCCATGTTAGCTCAGGTGAGATCTGTAATCATGACTGAGCAACACAAAACATAAGATGGGTACTAAGCCACAGGGTGAATATTCTTCTTAAATATTCTTCTCAAAAATCTAGGGGAGAGAAAGTTAACAGAACACAGTATAGATATTTTCAAAAGAAAACTACAGTTCTTGCATATTATTTAAGATTAGTAAATGGGTATGCCTTTAAATGTATTAGCCCACATCAAAAATTCAAGTGCACAGAATCTAAGAGTGGACAGCAAAGACAGAGAAAGCAATGAGAAATGGCCTGTTGTGACCTCTCCACCTGAGGAAGGTGTTAATGCCTAACAAAAGGCATCTCTGTGGTAAACTACTGAGCTCTTAATATGCAATTACAACTTCACAGTGGCCTGGACTAGATAATTTACAACTTCAATACTTTTAGGACTCAGGCAGAATCTTGGGTGTAATTAGGCAATTTATTTCTCAATTAGCAATGAATTTAACAAGCACAAGAGACAGAAGAAAATACAAAAGTGCGGCTTTCTAAAAAGTGACGCAACATAGTAAGCTGTGTTCAGGTCTACTAAGTCAGACCGAGATCCATTTGCAAGCATCTTAAGGAGGGACAGGCCACCCCCTCTGCACAAATGGTCAAGAAATCAAATATGCAAAGGTCTCAAGAGACAAACCATCCTCCTGCTTCATATAGCCAACACTTCAAACAAAACAGTGCTGGAGCCCTTCAAGATTCCTTCCAGTACACTCTGACCATGAGGGTTATCTTCTCCAGCCACAGCTGATGGATAAGTTCCTCTAGGCTCAGAGAAAGTCAAGTTCCTTCTGATTCAGGCAGGAGATGTGGACATGAACATGGAAACAGCAGAAGGGGGATGTCACTGAACAAATGGCTCTGGGGCATGAACCTGGAACTTCATTGCCATACCCCCATAGCTATTTCTATAATAGTGATCCAGCAAGGGCACAGATATGAACATCTTCTCATGACACTGCTTGTTGCCACACTGACCCCACACCCTGACAATGTAAGGACATAGCCACAGAGCATGCTTCTCACATGCAGCATGGATAGTGGGGAAAAATGGGGATAGATATGCATGTGGCCCTACAGACAAAAGCCAGGCCAGGACAAGTTGCCCTCAAGACCACACAGTAAAGGACCTGGACCATTTTATTTACTGATAAACAGGTACCTGAGAATGATCTGGGTTGGAAGGGATATTATACCACCTTACAGAAGTACGAGGAACTGCAGAGACAATTGTTCCTGTTACTAAGAGATGCCAAGTTCTATAAAAATTGTAACTGTTTCCTTGGTCTAAAAAAAACCTAAGGTCCTTTTATTTTAGACATGGATGAGTCAGCAGACAGGAAAGACAATTCCCAAATATAGTGCCTTGCTCTAGAGGACACAGCAAGAAGAAAATTTGATCAAGGCTTCCTCTTTCACAGAGGTGACATTGCTTATAATGAGCCACATCAGTCAAACAGCATTGCCCATCACCAGCCCTTCCTTATGAGGTCCCTGGAGTGCTCCAACAGTGAGGAAAACAGTATTTTGTTTGGTATGAGATGAGATGACTTCCACAAACTTTCTGGTGTGATTAAGACTACTTAGGGTACCCAGCTGGAACAAGAGCAAAGTGACCAAATAAGTAGCTGTCTCTATTGTCACATTCTACCTGTTTTTCACACCGCTCAACATCAACACCATGTTCTGAAAATTTTGTTTAACTACAGGTCTTTTCTAACTTTTGGCTGTATTTTAGTTCTGTAAGATGTAACAAGCCCATAGCATTCCAAGACAATCCCTGGCTGGACACATTTTTCTGAAACAATACTTTAAGTCCAGTCACCTTGAATCATAAGCCTCTCTGCCAGATGAAGGGTATTGCTATGCAATTCAAATTTCAGAGAATTTCTGGCTTTATGACCACAGCTCCCAGAAGATGAGATTCATCAAAGTTCTACTAGCTTCAAGCAGAGCTACACCAATTTGCTCCAAAAAGGGATATGATAGAAGTGAGAACTTTTGGACTCCTCCGTGATGAAACAGCCATGAAAAAAAGTTATGTTTTTAAGAGTTAGCTACAAAGATTCTAGTATTAGGACATCATTGTATTGGTAACTTGTGTATTCTTACACATTTCTCCTTAAAAACACAAAGCTGAAAATATCTTCTCTAAGATCTGAGAGCAATTTTTGTGTAATGAGTTATTGAACGTAGGAAGTTTCCTTTTTTGCAAGGCGTCTACATACCCAGGAAAAGGAATGCTCTTATGAATGCAAAAATGCAACTACCAGACCCTAAAACATGTCTTGCAGAACTGTTTTTTGAACATAAATATCAGATAAATTGTGCTAGTCATGGTGTTAAGTGAACCAAGTGCATTCCAAACACTTTGAAGACTGCTGTGTCTCACTAGAATGCAGCAACAGGTTTGAATGGAAGTGTGGATTACCAAAACTTACTGTAACATTCAGTGTCAGAATTAAGCAGACTAGAATCAGATTTTTGGAACAGATTTTATTAAGCCTGTGTAACACTGAACATAAATCATGCCATTTATAATAATTGTCATCTCAAATGACCTTGATAAACCTACTAGCCATTTTCCACTCCTTAAATCACTGCCTGGACTAAGAACATAAACATCTTGAGTTATTTCCATGGATTTCAAAATGATTTGAAACTTCAGCTTTGGACATTGTTTCTCATATCTTCAGAATAACATTCATACATTTCTATAAAGCTGTAAAGTTACTATCATGTAGTGATAAATAACCACAGTATACAATCAGGTAATTTAACAAATGATAGATCAATTCAGGCCTCCAAATCCATGGGTATCAAACCACTTAGTCCTATTTCTATAACTGTCTCTATCCAGTTTCATCTCACTCAAAATATACCAGACACTGAGTACATTTATCTACCAAATGATTTTACTACAAAAAGATGGAACATATTTTTGAAGATGTGCTAAAGTACCCAAAATGCTAAAGAAATAAGACTTCTTAGCTGCATCTTTTCCCAGTTTGTAATCCCAAGTCACTGAGTACACTACCTATGGCTATTTGGTGAGTGAAATGTCTAGTGTGATGTATGAACACATAGTTAGGAATACATCTTCCTTCTTGAGAAGTACCTTAATTCCCTCAAGTGCCACCCACAGTTCAGGATATTCTCAGATGCAAGAACAGTGGGCATGAGAACCCCTTCCCTCAAAGATGTGCCCTTAACAAATGAAGCAATCAAAACAATCAGGCATCAATGTCAAGCATCTCAGATTCTTTTTCCCCCCTACAGCTTTAGAGCACAGCAACCAGCATCTCTTGCAAAACCTTTAAGGCTTGTTAAGTAAATACAACCCAACAGGTAACATGTTCTGGTGACAGAATACACCAGAAGTATATAAATATCTGGTCCAACTAAAAAAAAACTGATAGCAAACTGCAATTTGGCTTAGCTTTAATGGAATTCAGTAAAGGTGCTTCCTAATTTACCTCATAGTTACCAAGATCAGAATCACAGAGAAACATGTAAAAAATATAACAGAAGACCGTCCCACCTCACTAAAGCAGATACAATTAAAAAAAAGCAAGTCTTTTACTGACCTTTCTATATCAACTTTTTTCCCCATCAATAAGAGCACAGCATGAATGTCATTAACAAACAAGGGGAATAAGAGTCAAAACAAACACGCTCTCAAGAGAGGAAATCATAGCAGCAGCAGATGGAGGCAGCAGTAAACATTAAAGATGCTGGCAAGGCCCAGTTCTCTCCTCTGCCACTTCAAAGAGATATTTATTCAGAGTTGAGCATATAAAGATAATAGTCAATTTACAACGAAAGAAAAGTCTCTTGAGGGGAACCATTGTCAAGTGCACAAACCCAGTGCAGCAGTACTTAATAGCTAACTCACATAGCCAGCAGGTGAGCTTCCATCCTTCCAGCACTCTCAGGGAGTAAGCTTGCTTTTTTAAGTAACTTTACTTTTATTTGGCAACATACAATTTAAGCCAAGGCCTGAGAAAATAATATACACCAAAGAACAGAAAGATCTTCTACCAACAATCTCACACTCACCAGTTTGTAAGACTACAGCCCTCCTGTTGACTTTACCACAAATGAAGCTGAGTTTCTCATCCCTTTATAGGCCAGGCAACACATGTGAATGATCATCATTATAGAGCAGTGCTGAAGCTGGGTTTAAATAGGGTAACAGATTAAATACCTATTAACTAGAAGTCAAAGGGCACAAAAGTATTCATCATGCATTCAGGAGCCCCTTGAGCCACTGCAGCAGTACGTTTTAATTGGGTTTTCTGTTGAGACAATTCCTCTTTTATGATCTATGAAGAAATAAACTAGTCTTATTTTGAAATGCTACTTCATTATGTAGCATAAGATTATTTAAAGAAACAAAAAAACACAAACAAACAAAAACCCCACAAAACCCTAAAACAAATCAAAAATACCTCCACAACCACCTAAACCGCGCTGTGGTTAAAGGAAGGATCTGAAGAAACTACTGCCCATTTCTGCCAAGAGAAGTCTGGAATGCCTCCTCACTCCACTTAATCTCTGTATAGCAATTCTAAATGCATTATAGTAAGTTCCCTCAGTACAACCGGCACTAGAGGCATTTGAAAGTGTCCTTGGCCTAAGGCTTGAGTGAATCTGAGATTGAGGAGTGTTGTTATGCTATTCTTCTTCATAACTGAATTGGAATTGCATTTAGATGCCATTACTACAACACTCAGGAAGGAAGTCCAAATTCTTGGCAAAACACTTTTATCATCCCCACCTATATACAATTAAGGTTCAAAGCAAGGTTTTATTCCACACAGCCACCAAAGCTAAGCAAACACTTTAGGTTGAGTCAGTGGAGAAATGTGATCTCTATTGTCATTGTGGGGAATTTTGCCATTGACTCCAATGGAACTACACCATTGCCCAAGAGGTAATAAGAGGTGTTACTGTCCCTTAACACTGAAAAACATAAAAATGTATTCTTGTCTTCTGCATAATTCAGAATATACAATAATAATACAATTTCAGACAGCTTCTGCATGAAGCCTGTTATTTCCTGTGGACACAGGCATCTTCCAAAAAGACTGCCAATATTGATTATGAAATTGGACAGAGAAGAATCTAGAAAACTCCTAGGCAAATTGCTAAAACAATTAGTTAGCCTTACAGTTAGAACCATGTTCCTCATTTCTAGCCGCTGTTAGCACTGCATTAATTTTGAGCACCTTTATCACAATACATTATTTTCTTTAAAATTACAGTTATTAACTACCAGAAATTGCCTCTACTACAACAGCCACAGTGCTGATTACAACAATGAAAATACTATAAATCAGCTAAAACGTCTCCCCTATAAAAGCCATAGTCTATTCAATGTAATTAAACAGATTATGACCAAGATGTACCCTAACAACAGCAAAACCATTTAATCACTGGAATAAGTAACCAAGAAAGTCATTAACCCCCCTACAGCTGGAGAAAAAAAGGGCTTTAGGGTTTCATTAAAGAATGCAAACATTTATTTTGGACTGGCACAAAATGAGAGGTTTTGTTTCATTTGAGATGAATAAATTTCTTTGTATTACTTTTCTCTCTCTGTCTTGGTCCATTTATTAAACAAACCAAGCCAAACTATTTTAATGAAAGAATCAAAGGATTAATTTTCAAACTAGAAATATTTTGACATTTCAATTGTTATTTGAAATATTTGATTTTGAGAAGTGCTTTAATAAAATGTTTTTTTCAAAATCTTTCTGCTCTCCTTCCATGTTTTGTTTTCTCCACTAAACCAAACAAAAATATATTTCCTTTCTCCAACCTTCCAGAAACATTTTTTTTCAGTGAATTTACAATCTCTCAAAATAAATTTATGTCCTCATTTATAGAATAGGTAAAAATCGTTCCAGAAGTTGGAGAACAGAATTACTGCCCTTGGTTAGGAGAGATGTTGCATAGCCAAGTATAATGATATCTCTCAGCCTTGAAATTGTTAACCTAGGCAAAAAGAATTAGAGAACTTTCTTTGAATGCTGGTGTACCAATAATAAATGGAAAATCCTACTTTTTCCACTTCTAGCTGTAGAGCATTCAAATTGCACTCAAAACTCCAAATAAAAATGCATAGTTGGTGATGCAGTGAAAGTTCCAGCCTATGTCAGTACCCACCAAACCATGTTGATTTCATCATGATTATCTTACCATCAAGTAAAAAAATCACTGAGGCATAATTCACTGTACAGTATGAATTGGTAAAAAAAAACCCAAACGAAAATGAACAACCCCCAAATAAACAAACCAAATCTAAACCACATTAACTTCCTCAGATTACAAAAAAAAGGGATTCAAATGTGTTATTTAGATAACTACATCTCATTGATTTAAAAGGGCTTAGCTCTCTTAAATGAGATACCACTGCCTGAATAATTAGATCCCAATGCAGTTTTGAAGATTTGTCCCTTAATCGTCACTATTTCCAGCACAAAACACCCAGAACAATCACCTGTCCTGAGCTATTAAACAAGGGCATAGAATGAAAAAGTGACTTAATTCTCAGTTAAAAATTCATTCTTCAGAGAATGTAGTATCATATAACGCCAAGCAAGCAAACAGAAGAAAAGAGTCAATGAAACATATTTTGTTAGGGTGTTGTGTGCTATTTCCTCATGAAGTCTGCACACAACCATTATGAGGCCAAAGATCCCAGAGAAAAAAGGAGCTCTACTGAATTAACTCTACCAACTGCAGAGCACCATGCCCACAGTGAAACATGTTCATAAAAATTAAAAGGGTTTTAAAACTCTGTGGGCACAAGCAGAAGATTCGTATCCACCAATCTGTACTTGGTAGATATTCACAGTTGCAGCAAGGTTTTAAATGTCTCACATGGAAGTCTGAGGATGATGTCAAAAGGATGGTATTGACATTGGAACCTTGCTGGTTTATACATCAAAGAGATTACACTTCTCACTCTCAGGTGTGTACAACAGTAGAACTTGTCTGCCTATGATTGTTGTCTGTTTAGTTTTGAACATCATCAGTAAATTAAAGCGGACAGTGTCCCCACAGAACTTTGACTGTTTTTTAGTTCAGAATTAATAGTGTTTTCTTGAATGGTCTCTTGAGGGTACCTGCCTGCAATCCCACCAGTCCCATGTCCTCTAAAAGTGCATTAGGATCAAAGCAGGAATGAAATTTTTGTTGGACTGGCTACAAAGAAGTTAAATTTTTCCTTGTGTCTCTATTCAAACACCCTGGATAGATTTGAGATGCCTATTTTCTCATAACATCTATAAATCATAGGAATAATCAGTGTATGCTCTCCTCCATAAATAGAGAGTTGGTTGCAGAAGCTGAGATGGCACTTATCTTTCTCACTGCTCTCTGGGAAGTAATTGTTTGGAGAGACTTTTATTACTTAAATCTAACAGTGTTTTCTGAAGAAGAAATATGGACTAAGAGACAGTCAGTGACAGCCTGGCAATTGATGCTTGGTATAATGGCTAATTACATTACAAAAACACTGTGGCTGCACTGTTTCAGAGAACAAAAACAGAGAACTCCGTGAACCAGAAGATGTCTTTGCACAGAGCTCTTCACAGCATCGTCCAGACGTGGTTCCTGCCTGATAGCAGCCACTCTCAGACACTGCCAGTATACATGCACCAGCACAGTGTTGTCCCTCCCATATTTGCTCTTATAATCAAAATATGTCTTTCAAAACTGTGTTTATGTTTGATTACACTGTATTTGTGTACTACCTTCACTCTGCCCTGTTGTTAAGATTTGTATTACACCTAATGGTATAGAAGAGACCAATCACAGACTTGTTACATTATAAACTTATAATGGCTGCTTGATAAAAGCCAATCAGATTATCAAAAGATGATAGGAAAAAATCTAATGACTTCTGGAATAGAAATCAGACTTATTAAGACTCAGAGGATTTTGAGAGGAGTTATTAATGTCATCCTCATGACCCTCAGCATTCACAGCAGAAGTCAAGTTTTCAGTTGCTCCCATTTCCATGTGGGCACCAAAACACAGAAGAACTTGGTACACGGCATATGAAGCAACTTTAGCAACCTGACCTCTGGGAACAGAATGTACAGACGTGTGAGACTTACCAAAAGACTCTTTGGTTCAAACACTTTTCCTCACAGGAATAAAGAAGAGAGAGAAATTAATCTGATGTGTCCCTAACCCATTCAAACACAGTAACTCACACATGCAGCAGCCACAGCTCAGCCTGCCAAGAAACTCAGCCCCCGGCTAGCTGTCCCACTGGGAGAAGAGCACCCTGGAAAGTCTTCCCTTGGCAGGGGTGCTCCGCCCTTGGACATTACACAACACCTCCTCATAAAGAAACTGAATTTCTTAGGATGACTCTGAACAGTTTCCCCTCACCGGCCCTTGGCTTTGAATTCCTCCTCCCTTAAGAAACCAAATTTTAAAAATTAACCAAAGCCCCAGGCACTGATCTTCATAGGCAATGTATTTTAAAACAATGCGGCTGTCTAGCAGTAGTAGTAGCTGTTGCTGCAAAGAAAATACTCACTGCTGCATACATTTGCTGTCCAACACTTGACACTTCCAGAAAATGGTGGGTTTGATATTTTGCTGTTTCATTTGGGTCTAAATTAAGGCTTTTTGCCTCTAAACCATGTAGATACACTGCACTTGCAAAGCTTACTTGGAAACAACTAGGCCTAGGAGCAAAAAAGTTTCTTACTGAAACTGGGAACATAAACATGATGAATGGAGGCAGTCTCTGAGTGAAGATGGGTCACTGAAATACTTCTAATTCCTACTGCCTATTCCTCTTCATTCTGCATCCCCTCACAGGCAAATGTTCACTGACTCATGTGAGGCTCCTGTCACATCTTCAATCACTCGTGTATGTGCATTTTGGATTACACAGCTCCTAAATATTTCCGGGGATTGTGATATTCAAATTCACCAACAAGAATGAAAAAGAGAACAAGCAATTCCTAGCCCATATATTTTCAGCATACAATTGAAAAACAAAAACAAAACCAAAAACCACCTAGATTTATGGTTTTGATTGTCAAGAAAGCATATTCTGTATTTCTGGCTCAGGGGACAAGAACAAATCTATATCCAAAGATGGCGATGGCAGAATATGACATATTATGACAATTAATAATTTTTTCTAGCTAGAACACTTTGAACAAAGCACTGAGAAATACAGAAAGGTCTGACAAACAAGTAGCCAAACACAATTTCTGGACAATACAAATTACCTCATATAAAACAAGAATGCAGCAGCTGGCAGCATATCTTGAGTCTGAAAAAGACACCTCTTTGATTCATAAACCATGCTCTGCATCAGAAGCTTTGAAAAATATAATACTTTTTATAATACATTCTCCTAGCTCTACAGCACTACAGACCCGAACTGACCTCTGCCTTTTGCCCCATTCCTCCCCAGTATTTCTGGCCACTCAAGATCAGCCCCCTAATGGCAGGACAGCTCCTTGAGGAGACTTCAAGCCAGAAGAAGGGTAGACATCTATTAGTCATTAGCCTTGCTCCTTGTGGATCTGTGTCAACTGCAGGTTTTCCAGAAGTGGAAGCTTTATGGACCTTGCTCCCTAGAAGAAGGTGAGCCAGTCATCAGGAAGGTAAGGACAGGCAACTGTGTCAATAATGTCATTACAGCAGAACTATTCAAGCCACAACATGTGAAAAAGAACAGCCTCTGGAATCTTGCCATCACCATTAAGCAAATAGGAACAGACATCTGCAACAGGTGAACTTGAGTCTCATACCAATTGCTGCGTTTTGCTACAGGAGAAACATGCTTTACAGGAGCTGTAATTTCTCCTACTCAGCACAGGCTCTCAAAAGCTACCTAAGATGTGTTCATCAAACCAGCTGATAAAATCTCAGCTGATAAAACTCTCAGTGGGAGAGAAGCCTGTAAACTCTATGGCAACCAACACCACCACCTACAGAAGTTCTTGACAGGATTTTTTCCTCGGCACGCTTGCTACTGTCCATTATAAACCTTTCGAACAGCAGATGGAAGATAAAGAAAGCACCAGACTTGGGTTTCCTCTCCACAAGGGGAAAAAAACCAAACCATATATATAGCTTGAGGTAAAATATTGCACTTCCTCTCCATGCCACTACCAGTTGAAGCCCTCAGGATAAACAGTCTAAATTTTTTGAAAGCTGGTAACTGAGGAAAGACCTATATTAGGAAATTCCTTCATATACCAGCAGCTCAAACCCTGAGTCCCACCAAGTCCCACCTATATGTCCTGCTATTTTAAAACATCTTTGCAGTGATGTTACCTATCTCAAGGTTAAACACAGCATTTACACCCTTCTGTTCAATGTTTCTCATAACCAAACTCAGCTACACTTCAAGAACAGCTCTGATTTCAGGCTGAGTTTAAAGTTCTCCTAATGCACTAAAAGTGCACTATAATCAACCAATGATACCACCAATGGTTAATCCTTGGTAATTGTTAATTTGGAGCTCACAGATCAACATCACTGCAAATGTTCCCATTGCTAAAACATTAATTTGTCTTGGTTCGCTGAGCACGTAACTTCTGTGTCAGGAAACACAACTGGGCCAACACTGGTATTTCATGTTCTTTTTATTTATTGCTTTTGTCAATAGGTAAGTAAGCAAAAGAAGCTTTGTAAACAGAGGGAGGGCTGATCATGTAGACTAATTGCTTTTTCTATAGAAGATATCTTCCTGATCTGAGATAAAGCAGCATTCAGTCCCAACTTCGATACTACATGTAAATCTGGTGTTAGTTTAACAGGACAATTAACCACAGAATCTCTTTTAAGACTGATTACCCATCTGGCTTCTCATTTATCACCTCACTGTATTTTCCTGGTTTTTTTTCACAAGTAGTTGTCAGTTTATTACGTGCTAGCTGCTGTGGGCTGGGGTATGCTTATTATACTCACTGAACAGCACACTGCTGTGAAGTAGTTCTGCTCAGGTCAGGAGAACGCTTTTGGCATTACTCATTGCCTCAAACAAGAGAGGCAGAGGCGTAACAGTTTTGGAAGGAAAAGATGAAATGCACTGAAACCAGCATTTCTTCCTCCAAACCTCATCCCTTACTTGTTCTTTTTTAATAGTTATTTTTATGATTCCTAGTTTGCAACTACCCAAACTCACTGTCGT
>VWZS01000184.1:71048-257383 GCA_013397075.1 Rhabdornis inornatus
CTTCCAGAAAATGGTGGGTTTGATATTTTGCTGTTTCATTTGGGTCTAAATTAAGGCTTTTTGCCTCTAAACCATGTAGATACACTGCACTTGCAAAGCTTACTTGGAAACAACTAGGCCTAGGAGCAAAAAAGTTTCTTACTGAAACTGGGAACATAAACATGATGAATGGAGGCAGTCTCTGAGTGAAGATGGGTCACTGAAATACTTCTAATTCCTACTGCCTATTCCTCTTCATTCTGCATCCCCTCACAGGCAAATGTTCACTGACTCATGTGAGGCTCCTGTCACATCTTCAATCACTCGTGTATGTGCATTTTGGATTACACAGCTCCTAAATATTTCCGGGGATTGTGATATTCAAATTCACCAACAAGAATGAAAAAGAGAACAAGCAATTCCTAGCCCATATATTTTCAGCATACAATTGAAAAACAAAAACAAAACCAAAAACCACCTAGATTTATGGTTTTGATTGTCAAGAAAGCATATTCTGTATTTCTGGCTCAGGGGACAAGAACAAATCTATATCCAAAGATGGCGATGGCAGAATATGACATATTATGACAATTAATAATTTTTTCTAGCTAGAACACTTTGAACAAAGCACTGAGAAATACAGAAAGGTCTGACAAACAAGTAGCCAAACACAATTTCTGGACAATACAAATTACCTCATATAAAACAAGAATGCAGCAGCTGGCAGCATATCTTGAGTCTGAAAAAGACACCTCTTTGATTCATAAACCATGCTCTGCATCAGAAGCTTTGAAAAATATAATACTTTTTATAATACATTCTCCTAGCTCTACAGCACTACAGACCCGAACTGACCTCTGCCTTTTGCCCCATTCCTCCCCAGTATTTCTGGCCACTCAAGATCAGCCCCCTAATGGCAGGACAGCTCCTTGAGGAGACTTCAAGCCAGAAGAAGGGTAGACATCTATTAGTCATTAGCCTTGCTCCTTGTGGATCTGTGTCAACTGCAGGTTTTCCAGAAGTGGAAGCTTTATGGACCTTGCTCCCTAGAAGAAGGTGAGCCAGTCATCAGGAAGGTAAGGACAGGCAACTGTGTCAATAATGTCATTACAGCAGAACTATTCAAGCCACAACATGTGAAAAAGAACAGCCTCTGGAATCTTGCCATCACCATTAAGCAAATAGGAACAGACATCTGCAACAGGTGAACTTGAGTCTCATACCAATTGCTGCGTTTTGCTACAGGAGAAACATGCTTTACAGGAGCTGTAATTTCTCCTACTCAGCACAGGCTCTCAAAAGCTACCTAAGATGTGTTCATCAAACCAGCTGATAAAATCTCAGCTGATAAAACTCTCAGTGGGAGAGAAGCCTGTAAACTCTATGGCAACCAACACCACCACCTACAGAAGTTCTTGACAGGATTTTTTCCTCGGCACGCTTGCTACTGTCCATTATAAACCTTTCGAACAGCAGATGGAAGATAAAGAAAGCACCAGACTTGGGTTTCCTCTCCACAAGGGGAAAAAAACCAAACCATATATATAGCTTGAGGTAAAATATTGCACTTCCTCTCCATGCCACTACCAGTTGAAGCCCTCAGGATAAACAGTCTAAATTTTTTGAAAGCTGGTAACTGAGGAAAGACCTATATTAGGAAATTCCTTCATATACCAGCAGCTCAAACCCTGAGTCCCACCAAGTCCCACCTATATGTCCTGCTATTTTAAAACATCTTTGCAGTGATGTTACCTATCTCAAGGTTAAACACAGCATTTACACCCTTCTGTTCAATGTTTCTCATAACCAAACTCAGCTACACTTCAAGAACAGCTCTGATTTCAGGCTGAGTTTAAAGTTCTCCTAATGCACTAAAAGTGCACTATAATCAACCAATGATACCACCAATGGTTAATCCTTGGTAATTGTTAATTTGGAGCTCACAGATCAACATCACTGCAAATGTTCCCATTGCTAAAACATTAATTTGTCTTGGTTCGCTGAGCACGTAACTTCTGTGTCAGGAAACACAACTGGGCCAACACTGGTATTTCATGTTCTTTTTATTTATTGCTTTTGTCAATAGGTAAGTAAGCAAAAGAAGCTTTGTAAACAGAGGGAGGGCTGATCATGTAGACTAATTGCTTTTTCTATAGAAGATATCTTCCTGATCTGAGATAAAGCAGCATTCAGTCCCAACTTCGATACTACATGTAAATCTGGTGTTAGTTTAACAGGACAATTAACCACAGAATCTCTTTTAAGACTGATTACCCATCTGGCTTCTCATTTATCACCTCACTGTATTTTCCTGGTTTTTTTTCACAAGTAGTTGTCAGTTTATTACGTGCTAGCTGCTGTGGGCTGGGGTATGCTTATTATACTCACTGAACAGCACACTGCTGTGAAGTAGTTCTGCTCAGGTCAGGAGAACGCTTTTGGCATTACTCATTGCCTCAAACAAGAGAGGCAGAGGCGTAACAGTTTTGGAAGGAAAAGATGAAATGCACTGAAACCAGCATTTCTTCCTCCAAACCTCATCCCTTACTTGTTCTTTTTTAATAGTTATTTTTATGATTCCTAGTTTGCAACTACCCAAACTCACTGTCGTCATCGAATGCAGGGGTTTTTCCAAAGAAGCTTGGGCTATTAATGAAACCATTATTCTCACTTTCTTCTTTATATACTATAGTGATCAAGGCACTTTGGAAAGACCTTGTTTTCCCTTTGGCTAATGCTACCCCATTTTGCTTTAATGCACTGCCACTTTTTCTGCATGCAACAACATTCTATTTCTGTGCATATCTCAGTGCACCATACGGATATGAGTCTTTAAAACTCCTGCCCTTTGCATTCTCATTACTTTTTCAGAGGAATTACATATTGCATCTTTGTGGGATACACTTTAGCATCTCCAGCTCTCGGTGCCTTGTCATGCTAACTCTCTCCTCAGCAGCTTCCTTGGCCCCCAAACTTGCTTTATTGCCATCTTTTCCCACTGAACAACCAACCTGTTGCTGTCAGGGCAGCCCCCCAGACGCCAACACACCCTCACTGTGTCTCCCCGGGGAGTTCCCCTGGGTCTGCTGCTGAGCGATCCCCAGCCCCCAGAGCTCAGTGCCTTGCCCTTCGCGGGACACTTTCTGCCACGTCTATCCACTCGGCTGGACAGACCGCACAGCACAGTCGCCGGGTCCCTGCGACTTTCGACGCCGACTAGAAAGGGGAGGTGCTGCGGGGGGCGCGATCAGAGGCCTCAGCGCCCACTCTCACGGAGGCACCGCCGTGACCTTGCTGTGCCCCTGCGGGCCTGCCCGGCCCGGCCGCCCTTGGGGACCCGGAGTGCCGCAGCCGGGGAGCGCCGGGCTCCCCCCGGGCGGCCGCCCTGGGGCNCGCGGAGCATCCCGCGGAAGACACCGGCCGGTCCGGGCTTCGGTTCTGGCTAGAGGGGGCGACGCGGCTCTCCCCACAGGCCGGTGCCGCGCTATCCCGCCGCCCCAGGGGTCGGGGAGGGGGTGGCCGGACCGGGATTGCCGCCTCCCCCGGGGCACCGCCGGGCCAAGAGGGTCGCGGGGGCCGAGATCACGTCCGCGTCCGGGCGCTGCGGAGTTCTTCCGCTCCGGCCGGGAAACGGGAGATGGAGAGCATCCCGCTCCGGCCCCTGGCGGCGGCCAAGCGGGCGGGGCCGCCCCCCCAGGAGCACAGGAGAAGGTGCTGCCCGCACCCCTGTGCAGGGCAGGGGAGCAGAAGTGGCTCCCGGAGACAGCCGGGCATCCCGGCTACCCTTAGGCGAGCGGCGGCAGGTGCCCCTCGCAGCCCCGGGGCAGGGCAGGGCAGGGCAGGGCAGAGCGCCGGGACCGGCTGAGCGCTGCTCGGCCCCGCCGCCGGCCCGGGAAGCGTCGGGAGCTCGGGAAGCGTCGGAAAGGCCACCTCGGACACTGCTGTCAAAGGCAGGCTGTGTATGCCAGTGTTCCCCCTGTAGAAGGAACGGTCTCTCTAGGTAAGGACTGGAAACACTTGGAACAGAAGGGTCAAAAGTATGTAAATCCGAATAAGGGGGAGGGCGACTTCACCTGTGCCAACCATCAGCATTCGTGGCTTACGTTCGGTGGCAGTGTGGTGTCACAGAGCAATGACACATCTATATTTCCTTTTGTGCTGCTTTTTAAATGACAATTCTTCACATTTTTATTTTTTTGAAATGTCTTCAACCCTGGCACAATAAAGCAAAGTATTTGGAAAAAATTTTGGGTGATTTTTCGTGGAGCTTGCTCGTCTTTTAATCTGTTTGTTCACCAGTCCAATCACATCTCCCCAGATCAGCAGAGGATAGTAAAGCTCGAAGTAAACAGGACAGCTTTTGCCATGGAAACAAAAGTTGCTAGGGGATGGATTGCTACTACGGCAGTGGTGTTCTCTGAAGCTGTGATCCTACATCCCACATTTTCCTGAGCACCTGGGGTTTAGGCACTGAAAAACTTAATTATTAAGCCACTTCTTTCAGCCTGGATGTATGTTTTCAGATTGTGGATAACACAGATTTGGGTAACAGCGACTCTCTTTTTAGCAAAAGTTTCCCAACATTTCAGTGTTTAGTTTCTCAGCCCTGAAGGCAAGACATGCAAATACACATCAACACTCAAGAGATCATAGCTACTGCAGTATTTATTCATCCAAAGTAAATTGATGCTGTGACACACACTTCTTGTGAAGAACTGTTTTCTCTCTGACTGTTCAGTTCTGTGCCCTATCTGTAAGTAGCAAGAACATTACATTGCAGCTGAGAAAAGAGACCTTCTTAGCCCAGATTACCAGGCTGCCTCATAGAGGGCTGGGAAGCCACCTTCTCTCTTTAGGGACAAAATATTTTTCGAAAGATAGGAGATGTTTGGTAAGTGAAAGAGTCTGACCATGAAGAAAATGCTCAGTGGAATTAATATTATGCAGTGATTAAAAAGAATTAATGATTTTGGCCGTCCTTTTTCTTTTTTTTTTTTCCCTTCTATTTTAAAAGGTCATACTACTTGATGGCATTACAATTCTTTCAAGCATAAGATCATTCTTTCGTTTTCTGTTTGACCTCCCAGCTCTTATTTATCATTTTGCTCATATACCTGACTGAAACCACCTATTAGCCTTTTAGATTGCTGAAGAAAAACAATCTAAGTGTCATGTAAGCTGTGTGGTCCTTACAGGAAGTTCTTCATCAAGCTGTTAGGAATGCTACATCCTCCTTTTTCTCTCTTGACTAAACCTACAGACAGTGCAGTGAATGCAAGATCATGTTTATATAGGCCTCTGTCATGTTACATAGGGTTTTCTTAAATCTATCACAATAACTAAAGTTGCTGCTTCAGACTCAGCAAAGTGCTTCACCTCCTTTCTGAATGCTCCTGGTGGCAGCTGGAGTAATACAAGCAAGCTTTGGCAAGCCACATTATCCGGTCATGGTAATTCTGGTTCTTCCCTGGGACAACCTTTTGGAGTCGCTTATATCCGGGGAAAATACTTACCATTCTTTTTATTATATTAGGCTAAATTTGCTTACCTGAAGGATTTAAGTTAGCCAGAAGTTAAGCATAATTTTTAAGAAGGTAGGGTTGATGGGAGAATAAAGATCTAAGTAAGGACCCAGGAGAATGAGTCTCTGCAGAGCTTTAGATGACCTCTTTATTCTATTTCTGATGTGTGAGATGGAATCTTTGCTTAACCAAGAGATGGACTGAGGGGTGTGGATTTAAAGTGTTCTTGTCATTGAGATACAGGTGGTGTGACCTTGCATGAGAGAGCTGGGGCAGCTATGGTAAACTACACCATTTTTTCCTCTTCTCCTTTCCCCCTAAGGTGTGTGTATGAGGTGGGCAGAACTCTGGTTTTATGAGAACTCCTCAGTGCTTGTGCTGTTAAAGATGGCAGCTAGCTGTTGAAGAAATGGTGGCAGTGAGTAAAGAGGACTTCTTGTCCTCTCTTTTTGGGTAGGGAATAAACAGTTTTCCTGAAGGAAACAAAAAGAGCCTCCAAAAGTAAAATAACCTGCAGCTTTTCTCCACAATAGTCCAGATTATATACTTATATACATATCAATTTTTTTTTTTTTGTACCTCAGAAAATGATAGTGTTCAAGACTTCACAGCATGATAAAAAAGCACAACGAACTGTCCTAGTTTTGACTGGGATAGAGTTCATTTTTTTCTCAGTAGCCATTACAGTACTATGTTTGTGATTTGATATGAGAACAGTGTCGATAACACACTGATGTTTTGGTTGTTGCTTCATGCTTGCCCTAAACCAAGGACATTCTCAGTGTCTCATGCTCTGCCAGTATATAGCTGCACAAAGAAGAATAGCCAGGACAGCTGATGTGAGTTAGCCAAAGAGGTATTCCACACCGCAGAACATCATGCCCAGTAGAGAAACTGTGGGAGTTACCAGGAAGGGGATGGTAGCAGTTTGGGGGCAAGGTTTGTCATTGGTTGGGGTGGTGAGCAACTGTATTGTGCATCACTTCTTTTTCTTGGGTTTTATCTCTCTTTTTTTTATTTAGTATTAGTAGTATTATATTTTACTTTGTTTCAATCATTAAACTGTTCTTATCTCAGCCTACAAGCTTTACTTTTGATTCTCCTTCCTTTTCTACCATGGTGGAAGGGTAGAGGGTAGATATGAGCGAGTGGCTGCAAGGTGCTTAGCTGCCAGCTGGGCTTAAACCATGACACAAAACAAATGCTTTTCAGTATATTAACTGTAGTTGGAAACATCAGTGTTAGCTGTGTACAACTTGGACTGGGTGGCCCCAGGGCCAGGCTCTCCCAGTTCACCTGGTGAGTAGCTGGTGCTGCCCAGGAGTTCCCTGCTGTCTCAAGGTCTCTCTCCACCGTGCCTGTTTTTCCACCATTCCTTGGAAGGCCAGCACCTTGAGCGCACTCTGACCAACACTGATGCTGTAGTATCAGCAGAGAGCAAGCCCATCCACAGACTTGGAGGGCACTTCTTTACTTTCCTAAAACTTTACAGTGGCTGAGGTGGAAAAGGGAAACTTGCAGGAAGTACAGAGTCAATTAGGGGTTCAAAAACTGGGCTCCTGACAGTAGCTGTGCTTGGTGTTGCTCTGCAAAGCTCAGTCACCAGCAATGTTTCCTCTGGCCCTTGGCAGGTCTCCCAGCAACACGTGGGCTGCCTTCTCCACGGGGTCATGACTTCTGTGACAGCCTTGAAAACTTATCACTGTGTTGTATGAGAGATACTTGCCACTGTAAGATGTTGAGATAATGAAATCTCAAACTAAATGCATATTAGATATACAAAATAAATAAAACCCCAAGATAATGGATTTGTGTAAAGAGGAAAAAGCAAATCCCTCTCTATTCCTGAGCCAAGAAAACAGATTCCCAGAGGCTGGAAGCTCACTGTTTATGCCACTGATTTGTAGCAGAGCCAGCCAAAAGATTCAGTCAGACTGTTGCTGTTCCCTGTAAATATTTTCTAGATTCTCCTTAATTTGAATGCTTGCATACTCAGGTGGTTCATATTCAGCAAGATCACTTATCCCCAAAGGGCAAAGTTCTGTTGGACTGCAAAACTGGGAGGTCCCAGCTGCCATGAGCACATCAAACCTCCCAACCGCTAAGTGAAATTGCTGCGGAAATCTGACTTACTGCTTGAAGCTGGTATAAATTGAGCCATGACTTTCAGGTGCAAGTTCTGATTAACAGTTCCCTTTGGACTAAGGGTTTTTTAACTTCTCTAAAGAGAAGCCAGTGAGCCTAAATGATGTTGAGCTATTGCTCAAGTTGTTTTTAGGGGCTAGTATTATTTCAATGAATTCAGTAACATCACACTCACGCAAGCAATTTCAGGCCTTGGACTTGCATAGTTAAATATGGATTTTGTGTGTTAGGAGAACTTACATGAAATGGAAAGAGTCAGAAACTTTGTTGGTAGTTTTCATAGCAGGCAAAATTCTGGTTTTATTAAAGTCAGCAGGAGCTTGGGTATTGACTTCTTCAGGAGAGCAATACTTGGCTGTATGCTTAGTATTTCCGTTTCAGTCTCACTGAGCAAATTGATGCTGTTATGGCACTCCGTTTTTAATTTTTTTACTATCCCTTTTTAAATACAAGTTATATACTCTTTTAATCTGTCTAAGGTTTATTTTGCCTCTGTTTCCCATGGCTGTGAATGGTATATCAATGCTTAGTCCTGCACTTCAAAAGCTCAGAAAAAAAACATTATAAAAACCCCATCTTACGCAGCAATTTGGAAAGTTCATAAGGTGGCAGATTCCAGAGGCTGACAGAGACAGTCTGGAAGAGAGGCAACATGAGCCCTGGAGGGATGCTGGATTTTGTTACCTGGCATATCCTGCTTTTTTCAGTCTCCATGGAAACACAGTAGCACATTAGTGTGAAAGATGGGGAGTGAGCACCCAGTGTACGGGAGTGAATGTTCCCTGCAGCACCTTTGGGCTGTGCTGTCCCAAGTCACTGAGTTCCTTGGGTTCACTTGAGCTGAGTCACTGCATGCAGCTGTACTCAGCTCATTTCTCGGTTTGGAAAAAAATGAAGGAAAGGTCTCTCCTGGGCCATGGTTTTTTATTTTCATCACATCTGGAGAGTTTGCAGCCATCTTTGCTCTCCCATCACACCAATAATGATCTGCTTTGTGTGAAACATCTCGTTGCAGGTAGGAAGGATGAGCTCCTATGCTGACATCTGCGGGTCCAAGCACGCGCAGGGCAGCACCGAGGGAGGGTACCAACGCTATGGAGTTCGGTCCTACCTGCATCAGTTTTATGAGGACTGCACAGCTTCAATCTGGGAGTATGAGGATGATTTTCAGATCCAGAGATCGCCGAGCAGGTGGAGCTCTGTATTCTGGAAGGTACTGCCTGCTGCTTTTTACTGGAGAGAGAGACTCACATTTCAAGACTTTCCCTGTGTAACTACTATTAAGTGTTCGTCCAGAAATGCCTTTTATTGCTCAGTTTTGCCCAAGGTGGCCAAATAACTTTGTCTGAAAGTGGGGCACTATTACCACAATATGTTAGCTCCCTGGGGTCATTGGATCAGCTAGCTTCTCTGTTGCAATGTCACTGAAACACCAAAGTCTTGTTTGGGAGCCCCATATACATCTTGAAAGTGTAGTTTGCCTCCCCTCTGCACCTGTAAAAGTCCTGCCAGACTGTTGGGAACAGTGCTGGTAGGTTAAGAGCAGAGTGTGATGAAGGGATTAAGAAAACCAAAAGATCTGCATTAAGGTCAGGGAATTTGACAATTCCCTGAAGAGCAGAGGTTGGGTGGGGCCTGTGAAGCCACCCAGTCCTCACCCCCTGATAATCCCTACCCCCAGGAATGTTCTGGGTGAACAAAATTTTGTACTTACACTTGAAATGTGCTATAAACACTCTGTGATCTGTTCATATGGCAATAGCAACTTACTTCTAATCCCTGCAAAGGAATGATATCTCATGAAGTAAAAGCAAGCGGTGGATATGACAGCCTACCAGCAAGGACTGAGCTGTTGGTGCTAACCACCAGCTAAAGCTAAAGAAATAATCAGTTACACAGCACTGGTGTTAAACTCTGATCCTCTCTCTGATGGGGCCTTTCAACATGAAATGCTGTTTAGAGATAATAATGCATATTCCATTATTTCCAGAAATGCCAGTACTCAATTATATAAATATGAGTTGTAAAAAGGATATTTTTCCATATATTCTAGTTCTACTAGGGCCTAATATATCCTAAAAGAAAAATACCCACCTTCTCCTAGGAGAGAGAACTGTATCTGCAAGACACAGCGAAAGATAAATGCCTCCTAGGAGCACTTCCCAGTTGAAAATTGGAAAGGGAAATGGAAAAACTAGAAATTAATTGGGGGTTTGTTTGTTTCTTTGTTTGTCTTTCAGGTCGGACTCATCTCTGGGACGGCTTTTATGCTGATAGGTGTAGCTGTTCTTGTAGTGGGTTTTCTTGTGCCACCGAAAATCGAAGCCCTTGGGAAGGATGATTTTGTTGTTGTGGATACCCGTGCTGTTCAGTTCAATGGGTCCCTTGATATATGCAAGCTGGCAGGAGCAATCTTGTTCTGTATTGGAGGGTCCACTGTGGCAGCATGTCTGCTGATGTCTGCTTTTGCTAAAAGTTACTCCAAAGAAGAGAAGTACCTCCAGCAAAGATTTAAAGAGAGAATAGCTGATATAAAAGCCCATGCAAACCCAGTCACAAAAGCGCCAGCACCAGGAGAATCAAAGATACCTGTCACTTTGTCCAGAGTTCAAAATGTCCAGCCTTTATCTGAAACCTGACCCTGCCCTTGGGTTTTGTTTCTCTTGTAGATCACTTTAACTGGAAAATATCAGCCCTTGTTGGCATCTGTGCTAGTCAAGTCAAACATCGAGTGCTCTGCTATATAAACATGCAGCTAATGCGGGAGCTGCTCTGGTAAAAATTTAGGATTGGAAAAAGGAAATTATGTGATTAGACCTGTGACTAATATATTCATTTGAACCTTTTAATCTGTGTGGGTACAGTAAGTTCTTGCAACAATTATTAGGTGTTTAGCTTATCAAATTGCATCCCTGGGAAACCTAAGGTGCACTTACGACAGCTGTACCAGGAACACTCTACATCCCACTATTTAAAGTTTAGATGAATTTGCTATTTTTTCAATTTCATTAATTTGCTTAATTTTTATGTTTTTTTGCCTTTAAAATACTGTTAAGTCTTACATTTCCCACCTGGTTCTGCTGTCTGAGAAGCCAAGATTCTGCCCTTGTAATTTGCACTTGTCCTCCTGTCACATGCTACAGTCTCTATCAAAGTAATACTGCACAGGTAAAATATGCATGTCAGGGAGAGCCCTTAAATTGATCCTGGTACATGTCACTTCCCAGCAATGTAACTTCATGGGAAAGGCAAGTTATACTTGATTGTGAGTTACAACTAACCTGTGCTAAAGTGCCACTTTTGTCTCAGTCATTGCCATGTTAGCAAAAAGTACAAACAAAATAAAGATAAGGAATTCCTGTGGGAGGAGGAACATCATACTCGTGTGTCTTTGCTTTGATATTGTTTCTTTCATTAGATTGTGTTATGTTGAGGCTAATACAAAATGTTTTTGTTTTGTCTGGGTGAGAATGAATAAATGTGGTTTGACATGCCCAGGCCCTGTATTCTGTCAGTACATCAATGCCATGTTAGATGATCTCAACGTACATGTCTAAAGACATTTTGAAATGCTGTTTATATTTTTATAGAGAATAGAAAAAGTTATGCTTACCAGATACATCTGTGTAAATGCTTTACCTAAAGACTTGTCCTTTCATGGAAGACCCCTAATTATTTTCTCACCCAGGGCAATTATTTTACCGTCTTAATCTATGGATTTAAATTAAACTGTATAAAGAAAGATGTGACATTTGTACTCTGACAATATGTGCCACCTTATAGTTCTGTCTATTTTTTGAATGGATTGAATAAAATTCTAGGCGTGAGCCAGCCGTGGAATTTGTAAAAAGTTTCTTTCTAGTAAAAAAAATTTAAGAGCATTGCTTAAAAGAGAAATCAGCACTTGAAACTCACTGGTTTCAGTGCAGTCTGTTTTCATCTTACAGCAGCAAGGAAGCCACTTTGGTGCTGAATCAAACAGATTCTGCTGCAATAATGGCAGGTATGTGGTAAGAGCTGTGCTCTTTCCCTTGCTCATAAAAACATTTTGTGGTCTGTGACACTCAGTTCAGTCTTACAACATCAATAAGCCAGATCAATATGTGTTTGGAAATTTCACCTGAATCTGCAATATTAATCATGGTTGACAATACCATGGGAAGTAGAATTTTCTTCTGCAAATAAAGTTTCCATCTTGGCAACACAACTGCAGAGTCCAAGCATTAGCACTGAAGAGATGGACAGTCGAGAGCTTGTCACATGCACATGGTCACAGAGAATGGAAGAAAGAAGGTGTAAAGGCATCTGGTAATTCACTGGTGCCCATATATTAGAAATGCAGAGGCACATTGCACCCAATACTTCAAAATAAGACGGTAATCTCAGGAGAAATAGATGAAGCAGTGCTAAAGAGGAAACTATCAGAAGACTGTCAAGGTGAGCTGTGTATTTGTAAAGAAAACCACCAAGAACAGGGGGTGAGGGGTACTAATTACTCACAAGGCACATGGAGAAGCTGTCACTGCTGCTGTTTGTTAGTTATTCCAGCTAGAGAGGGTCCTCAGCATTTCCTGTCCAGGTAGCAAGGAGTGTTGTTTACTGCCATTGACTTTCACTGCTGTCAGGCTATCAGTGTGTGGGCAGCAGAATCAAGCTGTTCTGGCCTTTTCAACTGAGACTTTTTAATTGTGCATGGAAGAAATGTGACATTTTAAGTTTTACAGTGAAGTTCACAGAAGGAGATGAGAGCGAGGGCTCCTGTAGCTGAGTCCCTTCTCTTCACCTGCATTTTGTTAACACTGTACTGGAAGTTTGACTGAAAATCCAGCTGGAAAGGAAAGCAGAGGTTGGAGTAGTTTACCCAAACTAGCTGTATGGGTACATAGTTCTCTTTAAAACACACATGCAAGTGTCACTAAATTTTCATCCAGAGGACAACTGACCCAACAGGTAATTGGCAGAGTGGATCCAAACATCAGGTGCTCAGTCACATTGCACAGAACTGAACATGCTTTGCCAGTACAAAAGCAGATGAGTCATGGCGTGGCATTACCCAGTTGTTAGGGGAAAAGAAATGCCCTTGAGGATTTTACTGAAATTTACCAGGATAGGAAATGCACTTGGGATTTAGCAGCAGCAGCAGCAACGCTGATAATGCTGTCATGGCTAACGTTGCCACACACGTTTCATCTCATTAAACCCTTGTTTCAGTTGCTTGGAGCTTTTCTGGAACTAAGACCTCCAGAGGCTGCAATCCTTCACAGCAGAGAATCAGTGCCACACACAACTTTTGTAGAAATACTGTGCAGAAAATTGCTCTGTTACTATTAAGAAGCCACATACTGGAAAGATTAGAACACCTCAGGACCATTCTTAAGATCCATTTTCTTGTAATGTTTTAACAGCTTCACCCTTTGGTGCAGGAACTGAAGCATTAGCAAAAGGCAGTGGAAATGTGCTGTGTGCTGTTCTTATGGAAAATGCCTGTGATATGGCCTCCAGATAGGATGCAGCAAGAGGCAGTCACGCTCCCTGGAATATTTCTAGTGAGGTTGAGGGCAATCTGTCCCTGCACATATCAATTTCCCTACCATGTAACTTTTTCACTTTTCCCATCCCCACTAAATTGCAGCACACGCTTGACTATGGAACTGCCTGGGACTTCCCCTCCAAGCACTGACTGCCATCAGCTTTCTAAAGGACACATTAATGGAGACTCCAGTGCAAATGAAATGGTTTAAGCAGCAAGCTGTTCTTTTTTTCAACCCTTTGACCTCCCTGCTCCAGAGGCTCCTTTCAGTTTCTTCATGCTCACCTTATTTCTTGCCCCTCTTCTAGCCTCATTTGGCTTGAAATTACAGTGCAATCCCTCCCAGCCCAACACCATTTTGTCTGCAATTGTAGTGAAAGAAATCACAATCTTCGTCTGAGTGGTAATTACTGGCTTCATCTTGGTTAATAGATGTTCTCCTGAAGGTTAGCTCTGCTTCCCCAGCACACTGTGCAGAAAAGGCTTCTGTTAGCATCTGTTCTGTCCTCCACTCTCCAGGCTGTCTTGATCCCTTTATTTTCCATTTTTTCCCAGTGCATGGTGAATCACAGGCAAAAAGGCAGAGACGGAAACATTCTTCCTCTTGAGCTGCCTGTAAACAGATTTAATTCCCAGTTTCAGCTACGGCCTCAGCCTGCCATTTCCAAGTATGAGAGTTTAATCATGCACAAGTAAAAGTAAACAGCTCTCCATGAAAGCAGAAGCAGCAGAATGGGGAGACTGCAGAGAGAGAGGTTTGGCAGGGGGGAGCAGCAGCATAACCTGCACACCAGGGAGGCTACTCAGCCCCTGAGGACGTGAAATGCAAAGGAGACAGCAAAAGACTGCAAGTACCTTAGCTGGATGTACTTTCCCAGCAGCTTTCTAAAAAGGGCTAAGAATGGAACGATTTTGGTAAAATAAAGGAATTAGCACTTGGGATTATTCAGCAGTGACCAGTCATCCTGCCATTACACAGCAGGCTGCCCTGTCAGCTCACTGCCTGTCGAGGTAGAGAGACAATAAAATACAAGCTGCATGAACAGGCTATGGAGGCACAGCCTCACCCCTTCAGTGTCCTACCCCTTACACAGCTCAAGGAAGCAACATCTCTGCAGAGCATTACCCCACACCACTCATTTGGGGTTAATGCCCATGCACCTCTTAGAGAAACAACACTTGAGTTTTGCCAGTTCATCTCCATGGGATAGTTTGTCCTAGAGGAAAATCATTGTAAGTGGGAAGACCCATCCAGTTTCCTCCTATTTCCAATATTTAGAGATCATGTGTGATTCTTCTGGAGCCTTCTGGTCTCTGGGCAAAAAATCCATCCACCCTCTCATTTTTCTTCAGTTCTTACCTGGACATGTGGCAGACCACACAGTGTGCATTTCCTGCATCAATTCACTTGATGCACATTAAGCAGGCCAAAGCTCAGTTTTGGTGTCAGATAATTTACATAGGTATTGGGATGAAAATAATCTCTGCATATTGACAGTAGGTGAGGCAAGTAATTCTAACAGCCCTTCGGAGAAAAGAGCCAGCATCAAGTAACGTCTTTTATTATTTTATTCCTAATTATTTACAGCTGATTTTTAAAGGTACTCTTTTTTTTCCATAATTTTCCATTCATGGACTTTTGCAAATATAGATGAGAGATCAGTTTTAAACAATGCGAATAAGCTAGTCAATTTAACAATGCTGCTCCAGCAATTTCAGCCTCAAAACTTACTGCACTCATTGCTTCACGTCAATTCCTAGCTAAAGGCACCCTTCAGCCTGAAGCTAAAAGGATGTGTTGGTGTTGGTGTTGTGGTCATCTGTCAATGAGTATCAAAAGAGAGAGTGAATATTGAAAGCATAGAAAAACTTGCTGCAGGTCTAAAACCTGTAACTAGAACAATGTAAGTACAGTGGCTAAAATCTTCATGGAAGTAGACATTTAAAAAAAAAACAAATCAACTTTTGACATCAATATTCTGGCCCCCACAGACAGCTAGACAAGTATGAGGACCTTATTGTTGGACAAGTGCAGTATCTCTAATGAGAGGACAGATTTTTCCCTTTAGGATACCATGATAAAAAAAATTTCTTCAGATAGCTGTTTCTCAGAATGTGTTCAGCTCTTGAATGACCCCTTGCAAAGACACTTCTGAAACTGGAGCAAATTTGTGCTCAGACAAAAATCCTCACTTCAAAGACTGCTGAACAGAGCCACTATCTCCAAGGAGCACAGATCAGAGGGTGTTCCAGTATCCCTCCCTTACAGGCTGACTGGGTTTCTGGCTCCCTGCTTTGTAGGTCACAAATGAGGGGGTTCATCTGCACCTCCCCTTGCATATCAGAGGTGACTGAGAAAACCCTGAGCAAGGCACACATCAGTGCAAATCAGAGCAGAGGCATTCATTGAGACCCAGGACAGCCACAGAGGCCAGTGACAGCTTTTAGCTCTGGCCTGTAGCTGAGCTTTTAGGGCAGAGGCAGCTCCAGCACTCTTCCAAAAATCACCATAGCTGCCCCATGAACTCCCTGTGCCCTGAGAGCCAGATTTCAGATTTCCCCAGAGGGAGGTATGACCATTTTATGCCAAGGGAGGAGTAGTAAGAGCTTGGTCCCTTGCAGTGGACACCAGTGAAAGAGAGATGATTGCAGCACATGCAGCCAGCTCGTCTATAGCTTAAAATCACAACAGAATGGACGGCAAAGAGCTTGTTCTGACTTCCAGGTGGTCATGTAACTGGAAAGTGATAAATTGAGTTTGTTGGTTTAAACGTGTCTTGTGTTTGACCATAGGTCTACATGAGATGCAGACAGATCTTTGCCCTGACATGGAGCATTGTCTGAGTCCTCTGCCCTTCCTCTGCCCCTCCAGCAGCAGTGACTGCCCTCTGAGGGTGCCTCAGCATTGCTCTCTGAACTAAACTGCTCCCTCTTGAGGCACTGTATGTGTTTAGCCAAAGGTATGACGGGAAAACATTCTCCAGATAACACAGATTCACCTGCCTGAACCACTGGCATAAACCTTGAAGGTGTCAGCTCAAAAGCAACCTCAGACCTGACAGCCAGACTGTTTTGTCTCTGCAGATGTACTCATGGCATCCGTGCTGAGAAGGCTCTGGCCCCTATTTGTCTGGTGTGCTGCCAGGTCTCCTCACAGGCTGTCTGCCAGCAAGCCAGCAAGCAGGCAGGCATGCACAAGGCAGGTCCCAAACCTCTCTCCAGGAGCCATGCAGACCAGCCCATCGAGTACTTACCTTTAAAACCCCCTGCTGTGGATCATACAGATGTTGGTTTAGAAAAACTCGAAGTGCACACCAAAGTATCTCCAGATCTGCTCTATAAGGAGCCTGCTGCCCATGTTTCCTGTGCATGTCAGGGCTGTACTGAGGCACGCTCACACCAAAGCGCAGAGAACGGAGTGTCAAGGACTGCAGTCTGCATCCCATGTGTAAGGGAACTAATCTAGCACTGGCTCACTGCTTGTATGCAGGACTGAGCAGTTAAAGAAGTAAAGCTGCTGGGAGCACTACATGGATCCCAATACCCACGGACACACGCTGCTAACACATGCATCACTTATTTTGGCACAGGAGCCCTCATAAGGCAGTGTTGTGTGTTGTTTTTTCACTTGTTGGAAGCTTCCAGAGGAGTAGGCATTTGTGTGAGAGCAGTGGCAGACAGCACTAGGTCAGTCAGCACACCATGATCTTCTTCCCACATGCCCCAGCCCGGCCACTGCCTGGCACCTGCCCAGCCCCAGCAGCCACGCTCAGGGGCCCTTGGCAGCACCAGGGCTCTCCCTGCTATGGAACAGCAGCAGAACATATGAGTGTAGAGAGGTGCTAGTGAGTGAAAAAAGGCTTAACACCAATATTAAGGCCTTTGAGATGAACTAACCATTTCCCCCCCTGCCAAAAACAAACAAACAACCCACATCTTTTGAAAAAAAACAACTCTGCTTCAGTCTCCCCACAGAAAATCATTCTTGGGAAGGTTCTTCCAGGGAAAGGCTCTAATCCCCATGAGCAAGCACGATGCTACTACGACAGATGTCTGCCTCCCTTTGCACACACAGAGGACCATCTGCAAGCATCAGATGTGCCTGGGGTGAGGCCCCAGATAGAGGCACCCAAGAGGTTTAGCTATCTTACCTTCCTTGTCCTGGGATAACCTACAGTCACGGGGTCAGGGTACTTTGAATTGTGAACCCTTTGCTCATCTTGAACTAGGCCTTGTGATGCATGAAAAGGAGAAATAGTCTTTACCCATGCCTCTTCCTCTGCAGAAGGAGAGACTAATATAAAGAGTGGATGCAAATCCTAGCCCTTGTCTCACCAAGGTCATTTCTGTTTGGTGCTAACTCTGTGGGGGTCAGTGGGAACAGTTAGAGAATGACAGGAAGGTATAAAGCTCAGGTTACTCTAAGGATGCCAGCCTTGAGTCAACAATTTGTAAGGGAGAATCTGGTACAGCCATTATTTTCAGCAGTATCTTTTCTTACAACCAAACTGGAAGAAGCAAACGCAGCAGAGAAACAGAAAGATGAGGAGATTGTATGCAGCGATGAAACCACAACCTATGGCAGCAGAGGAAGCAAAGGCAATGTCTTTATGAGGATACCGAGCTGAGAACCCAAAGTGCAGAGGCAGCGTGACTGCTTATCTCTGACACCACCACTTCATCACTGAGACAGAGGAGTTTAAATCACTCAAATCTCTAGTTAAATCAGAGGTCCTTCCCAACTAATACAAGGAGAAAAGTCTATATGTATCACTGAAGTCTGAATACATTTTCTTCTCTCAAGAGGGGGAGAATTCACTCACCTATGTGAACACAAACCCGAAGTACCATCCACCCCCTAAGTACTTGCTAATAAAGTAACAATTTTCTCCTATCTCAAGCATTGATTTTGTCAAGTTCCTTGACATGTCTACATGTTCTACATCCATGTTCTACAACATTCAACTGGTTCATCCACAAAACTGCTTCAGCTGGAGGCTGGACTGCTTATTTCTCCCTGCCACCGCCCCCCACCCTCGGGGCTGGCTGTTCCCATCTTCTCAAGCAGGAGTCCCAAAGACTCACACCACTTTACCTCTTCCCAAGCAGACACAGTTCCCAGCCTTTGGGATACTCACAGTGTGGGAAAGTCTTGCTCAGCTAGGGAGGAAAAAGGAATTGGGAGTTAATTTCTTAATGACAAATATCTATAAGAATAATCTCATTTTAAAGAAAAAAGATCATTTGTGTAAAAATAAATGGTATAATATTGGAGGGGAGGGGAGCTTTAGCATTTGACAGGATTTGTCTTACCAGGTGTAGCATTCAAATTGGAATATGCATTTCTAGAAATGCTTTTTCATTCTACTGTGTTAATCAGCTTTGAAGAAGAAGGAAACATAAGTGATTTAATATTTAAAAACTTAAAATCTGAACAGGATTTTTTTAGTTTCTGACAGAGATAGGATGGGAAAGAGGAAAGCAAGAATAGCCCTAAACTAAGAATTGAAAGCAATGCAGTGAGTTTGAATAAAAGGTTTTATAAGGATCTAAGGGAAAGTGCATTTCTTAAGTGTCTCAACACAGTACTCGACTATGGGGAAGAAGTCATGTTATTGTACTCACCGAATGGTGAGTACAAACTGCTTTTGTTGCTAAGCAGAGGGGCCTTGATGGCCTGGAGAAAGGGGCTGGCAGGAACTGCCTGCAGCTCAGCTTGGCAAGTGCCAAATACTGCATCCTGGTGTTACAAACCAGTTTAAACACAGAAGAACAAAGAAAACTAAGTCTCTGTGAATAAAATGGATCAAACCCAGAAAGGTTTGAAATGTACCCCAAAACTTGATTAAAGCCAAATGAGGTTAGATGTTGGTGCCAAAAAAGTTGATATATTTTATTTAATAGTAAAAGAGGCAAAGAGAAAGAGAGAAGAAAGAAAGTAATAGAAAAGGGAGGAGAGGTGTGGGTGACACAGGGAGAGAGTGACAAGGGTTAGGTAGAAGGATATCACCCTACTGAGGGTCCCAGTGACATCTCGTTGCTCCCCTCCATCTGGTCTTTTTGGTGGTGAGGCTCCTCCACCTCCTGCTGTCAAAAAGTATAGAATTCAATGGATTAATGTACATTTGGGTCAGGTGGGAATGCCCATGTGCCTCCTGTGCAGGGAGCCAGTTTGACACTGCCCCTTGCAACACCGTAGATCTGACCTGTTGCATCATGTTGCAGTGCTCTGCTGCAGGGTCTGGGGACTCCTTTGGAAGGGGTCCTTTGATGGGTCATGACACCCCCTCTGCCGTCCTTTGTGTGGATGTGGCTTTTCCTGGGGTGAAGGGGCCCCAGAGCTGAGCTTCTCTGCACAGCAGAGGATGAGTGTTCACTGCCTCTGGCTGGAGGCTTTTTTACCACCCAAAACCTCTCCTCCCCCCCTCCTTTGGTGCAAAACCTAGTCCCTCTGTAAATGTATTCTTCTTCTGCCAGCCCAGACCTGAGTCACTTTATCTTATTTCCATCAACAAGCAGTGTAAGGCCTTAGTCAGGGCTCAGTGGTCTCCTCTGCTGCTTTTAAACTGTTTTGCTGTAATAGGCAAAAGTCCTACATGAAGATGTTTAAGCCATAAATTATAACATTTCAGTCTCCAGCACCAGGCCCTTGCAGCAGTAGATGCTGGGGCATAGCCAGCTCTGAAGCAGCTATGCAAACACCTGGGTCACAAAGGACCCCAGGATGAGCCCCAGATTGAAGGTGTCAAAGTGCCCTAGGGGCAAAGGTGGCTGACAGAACCCTGGGCTGCAGTAGGCAAAGCTCTGGCAGCAGGTGGAGGGAGGTGACCTTTCCCCTCACCTGTGTCCAGCTCTGGGCTCCCTGTGCAAGACAGACACTGGCCATACTGGAGAGAAATCCAATGCCAGTGCCTTCCTCAGCTCCATGTCAGTGCCCATTGGAAGGGAGCCAACAGCCACCAGATCCAGCAGGAGGAACGGAGCAGTGCTGGCAGGAGGCATGCACTCCATGATTTCCATACACAGAGCCTGGCCAGGGAGCGGGCAGCCTGCCAGCAGGGAAGGATGGGGGCACCTCCATGTCCTAGATCCCTTGGTCTAGGCTAGTGCAGGGCCTGGCAGAGATGCAAAGGGCTGCCTTTCACCCTCCTCAGGCTGTGCCCCCAGAATGTGCAGCCAGTGGGGTGAGCTGGTGTGGGAGGTGTGAAGGAGGGAGGAAAGCTCCTGCAGTGTCTCTGAAGGAGTGGAGAGGGTTGGGACACACCAGGACCACCACCATGTCCATGCTGGCAGTGCTGGGAGGAAAAACCTGCCTTGCATGGCAGAGAGCTGGGGAAGGCAGAGGGTCTCAGCTCTGCCAAACTCAGGCTGTAGATGCTCATCCCTGGCTTTATAAGCACAGCCTCATTCTTGCAGAACAGTCCCACACAAGGTCCTCTGACAGCTCCATCTGGCAATGCTGGGCGACTTTGCTGCTCACCAGGCTAATACTAGAAGCCTTTCAATGCTTTGGTATTATGTGTTGCACTCTAGACGTATACTTTCTTTCTTGAATTTTCCAAATCCTGTCCACTTCCTAGTGGCCCCCATAGCTTCCAGGCCAATATTTCCTTTTTAATTCAGTGTTTCAAGAATTCTGAGCTTGATTCAGCAAAGCACTGAAGTGTACACACAACATAAGAAAATAAGCCACCATTTTTACTATGTTGATATATATAAGATTATATAATCTTGTATAATTATAGCAAATTTCAGCTACAACCAATAATATTTTCCCATCACCAACATGATAAGATTAAACTACTAATATGCACATGATTTATGTGCAGTGTGTGTAAGCACACAGCAAATGCCTTCAGTTTCAGCACTCACACGTGTCTGTAAGTTGATGGATACAAATGTGCACAGACACAAGGATCTACAGAGAGCAGATGGCTCCACTGTCTATTGCCATGTCCACAGCACTACTTTTGATTAAAACTTAGGTTGAAGGCTGTCAGCCACCCAAAACAAAACATCCTTGAGTGCATCCCATTCAATCATTCTGATTGCAACTACTTAATAAACACACCCTTCCTGGAGATATTTCATTTGGTATTTACATTTATTATCTAATGGTTGTTTTAATGTACATTTGGGGTAATCAATCAAAATATCCCAGCAACCGTCCTCTCCCTATATTTTCAAGTGATCAGAATACTCAGTCTTTTTTCCCTCTGCACACAGGTTTGTTTCACTGTACTTTAGATGAAACTGGGTGGGGATCACATTTTCCTTATTTTCACCTATTTTTTTCCACAATCCAACTTTATTTTGGCTCTGACATGTCAAGGCACCAAATAATTAGCTAAAATTCAATGAAAACTGCAGTCCTGTGGGATTTAAAACTATTCTTTAATGCTTCCCTGAAGTTAGGAATCTCTGGAGGGAGATATGTAGAAGTTTGGTAATTTTCCCAGGAATTTCCAGTGAACAGATAAAACTCATGTCATTTCCTGAGTATTGCCTGAACAGTACACACATACCAATAAGCCAGGCCTAAGCTGAATTGTGACATTAAAAAACTCCCTGAGCAAGTTTAACCGTGCCATTAGTCTCACATTTATAACTATGTATCAGCTAAATTGTCAACATATTTTCTTTCACAGTTGCAATACAAAAACTATCAAATGAGGTTTTTTGTTGGTTTATTGTTTTTTTTCCCCTAAGTTTTAATTATGGGAGAATCCTATCAACTGCAAAATCACCAAATTTATGAAGTCAGTAACCCAGACAGATTTAACATCAAACAGGCCTTGATATGAGAGAAAACACAGGAGTATCTGTACTAGTTCTCTTTAATAGCAAATTATTTTAAAAAATAAAAGCAAAACAAGAAAACAATTCTTAAAAAAGCCCTCAGAATTGCTGCACATAGGCTTAATAAAATAACATTATATAAACTTTACAAAATAATGCATTTCTCAGGTAAAACAGTTAAGCCATCACACACAGCAGATCAAGACAGAAAAACTATTAGCAAGACCACCTGCATCATTCTTGTTTAATTTCTAGAATTTTTAGGCATAAACTAGTTTCCCTAAATAAAAGAACCTGATACAAAAGTCATGTTGTCAGTGTTGTAAGGTGAATGATAAAATGGTTATATCTCTATTTCCAAATGGTCTGATTTGCTTTTCTGAAGAAATATATCCTCTCTTTCTTACAAGAGGACAGAGAAGGAAACATTCTCAAAGTTGAGTAACACTCACAGGAATTTCTTATTTCTATGAAGGAAAATAATAACATTACCTTTCCCTAGAATTTAGTTTAATTCTTTAAATTATTCTTACTGATATCTCTAAGTCTTTTAAGTATGGAAAATACCAAACTTCTGGAGAAAGGAAATAAATGACAAAAACTGCTGGGACTCAGAAGCTATAAATAGAAACCATCAATAAAGGCACCCTGTGTCATTTATCTTATTATCATCCACAGTTATTTTATCCATTCTGGTTCAAGCTTTTTTGGTTTTGTTTTGGTTTTTTTTGTTTGTTTGTTTTGTTTTTTGGGGGAGAGTTGGTCAGTTTTTACTTCCACTTAACTATAAACGTCTTTTGAAATCCCAGAGAAATCAAATATATTTGAGCATAGGCTTAAGTGCTATCACAAAAAAAGGAAGCATGCATACTTTGCTTAAGAGCTTGGCTAAATTAGGAGCTTATTTGAACTGATCATAAATGCAGTATTCCCTTCGATCTTTGACAGACAGCGTAACAGAAGCTACAGGTTTCATAGACAGAAGGTTTCAAGAAGGTTTCACAGACAATTCAGAGATGACACAGGGCAAACTGTTCTAACCCTGTTCATAAGCTTTTTACACATCTTTTATACTTACATTGCCAAAGCACAGAAATATGCTGAAGGATCTCCACCTATTTCTATTACATTGGAAAAATACACTTAATAACTAGTAGAAGAGAAGATGTTTGTTTGAGTTTCAGTTATGACAAGTGGTTCTTCACATTCCTTAAACAGTGCTTCAAGTTCAATTTGTTCATAAATGTAATTCTTGTCTTAATGGCATAAAATCAACAAAAAATGATATTAAGTTTCTTGTAGTAATAATTTACTAGCATTAACGATAAGGAAACCCACTATTTCTTTTGTATAATTAATAAAATTATGCTCAGGGCTGTATTTGTAAGAACTACAAATTATTCCCATTACTAACAGAGAAATGATAAGAGCAATGGAATCAGTGTCATTAAGAGAACTAATACCGTGGATCAATGCCTTATTTACTAATGCGTATTAAGCCACAGCCTACCAGGAGACAGCTTGCTCAAAAGGATGATGACACACTTCCAACCACTAAGGCTATGCAAAGGGTTCATAAATGCAATAATTGTTCCTGACTTTTACAGAAAGCTGGTGGGCTCATTCTGATGTCTCACATATTAAAATGGCTCCATCAACAGCAATGGTTTCATGGAAATTTCAGTATGAATCCAGGCATGTTCTTTTTTTTAGTTCATTAATAAATTAAGTTTCTCTTAAACTGAATTACAAATCCATTCAAATTCAACTTTTTAAACTAATCTACTACATACTCTTCCTTTATTTTTTGTTCATGATGACAATAATTCACTATTTAGTGAATCAGTGCAGGATAAACAAGAAAATTTTCTGTTTTAAATGGAAACAAGCTGCAGTATTGTAGGCTGTCCATATGTATTCATAGTACTAAATAACTTCTATTTATGTATGCAAAAACCTAAAAATTCTAATTAATATACTGAAAATAGACTATTTAGTAACATTGAACTGGCCCCTCACTATAGTAAACTGGTTTCTGTGGGCATAAATCTGCAGCTGTTGCGTTAAGGATTTAACCTTTTGAAAGCGGCGGAAATAAGACACACAGCTACATGGTTAATTTTTAAGATAGGAAAGAGACATTTATTGAGAGCATGATTTGTACCTTTTATAGTATGTTTCGCAGAGCTAAGACAAGACAGTAGTTTATTGGATAATTGAGAGAATGCCCGTGGGACCATAGTTTAGGAAGAGTCCCATGGCTAGTACTAGGTGTTAATTTTTATTGTGAATTTCATTCTGTTTTGACCAAGTTATCATCCTGGGAGAAAGTCTCCCTAACTGAAGCTGAACAAGCTATCAGCCTGGGAAAGAAGCTGAGAGAGCAGGAGAAACTCCAGCCTGAGAATGATTTTCCAGGATGTAATTTTCTTAACTCTCTAACAGTGTGTCCACATAAATCCACTGGGTGAGGAACATAATCTAGTTATATCTTAATGTTATACCTGAAAATTATACCTATCATGTGGAATTTTAGAGGAAAAACTACACATGTCCTAGTTAAAAGGTAAAAAATAGTTTCTTTTCCTGAACAGATCAACAAAGAAATTTTAACATTAAATCTGAGTGGGTCTCTTTTCCTTTCCCTGGAACAGTGCAATTTTTGTGGTTATTCTATTGCTGATATCTCATACCATAGAATAGTTCATTTCTAATACTACTATAAAGTACTCCTATATTTCCCTCCTCAAATTCTAGCAGAAAATCTCTACTTGTAAAAATAATGCTATGTTCTTCTAGTAGATATAAATGCTTGCTTTTCATCAGTCCACAGAGCATCATCATCTCACAACTTATTATGTGGGTACTCAACCTGCCTTTCTAATGTAAGTTACCAAACACAAAAAAATAATACGCTTTACATTTAAAGTGTTATCCTTTTTCATGCAACTGCTGCATAGTCATTGCTCTGGTCATTCTTTTCACTTTCCTGTGGGCTGGTGACTGTCACCCTTGGATTTGTGGATGTCTTTTCAAGACCAGGATCAACCTGAAGAAAAAGGACAGGCACTGTTAATGTCATCAGGTACCAAAGATTTCACTTCATTTCAATAAAGCATTAAGTACTTCATATTAAAATTTCCACAAGGTATTTTTAATGTGAAAAAAAATATTTTCCAAGAGTGATCACATTAAAATTTTCATTTATTTTATACTTATATATCTTCCAAAGGAGAAAGCACTCACATTAGAGGTTCCCCCTCTACAGTTCTTTCATTGAGCACCCAGTTACCCACATATGCATTTAAAGTGAATGCTCACTCACTTTTCCATAAATAGCTTCAGCTTATCTAAAACAAAAAACAACAAAAAAAATCAAATATATGAAGCACAGAATAAATTCAGAGCCCAAGATAATGTAATATGTCATGTTACTCAGCTCTCTCAATTGAAAAATATTCTTGTGTGTCATACAGGAACAGAAAAAAGTTCAGTTTCAAAGTGCAAGAAACCATTCCCAGTGTCACAGGAAGCAGAGGAAGAGGCTGTTTTTCAGCAGCCTGTAGGCAGGGAATGTGCAGCAATTTGCTCTGCTTCTGACACTCATGAATCCCACTCTTCCTAGACCTGGATTCTCCCCATCACACAAAGCACTTAGTTTCCCACACTCTGTGAGCTGGTCAGTTCATCTGACAATCAGGGGAGTTCTCATTTAGGTGGGTTACATCCCTCCATCTAAGCCAAGCATGTTACCATGTACCCTAAATTAATAGGATATTTGCTTTTAAACTCAGTAAAGCCCCTTGCTTTGAAGGATCTTGTTCATATCCACTGTATTTTTCAATTTCTAAGAAAAAGAGACTAAGCTTCCACAAAGCAATGGCAAAAGCTCTTTATGAAATGCAACTTTTGTGAAAGGGAATTAATCAAAATAATGAGGCACTGGTGTCATGAACACACTCTTCCGCTCTGTCCTAAAAGACAAAGTAGTATAGAAATATATGACTCTGCTTTTCTGGAACCTGCAAGTTTTTTTTCATTACTTTTTTTCAAAATTCAGCATACTAAGGAAAGTAGAAGATGCAGATTCATCAAACAGTCAGAAACATCTGCTTTCTCAGTTGGAAGGCATAAAATGTAATTACTGATGTAACTGATCTATACAGATGGAAAACAACTTTTCCACAAACTGAAGTTCTCATAAATGGTCTCAGGACTTTATCAGAAATTAACTACTTAGAGACCAGATGAGAAGCCTAGGGCTGAGATGAATGAGGAACAATAACATAAGGAAAACAGTTTGAACAAATAAACACACCTGGTTTTGACTGCCAGAATCCTCTTTTATTTCTTCTTCAGGCTGAAGATCACCTTGGTACTTCAAATGCTCCATTCCCTCACCATTTCCTTCATTGTTTTTGCCATTTAAATGGGTAAGTTCCTTTTCCTCTGCTTGGTCAACATGCTGTGTTTCTCCTGCTTCAACTTCATAATTTTCATTTAATTTCTTTTTGTTTTCTTCCATTTCAATTCTTTCTTTAACAGTTTCCCCACTTTCCTCTCCATTCACTTCTGGATATTCTTCCTCTCCTTTATATGCTTCCTCTCCCCTGTCATCTTCCTCTTCTAGATTTTCTTCTTCATCTACAGTTTCTGCTGGTCTCTGGTGAAAGGAAAAGCAGCAACACTATGAGGCATTTTAAATCAGAATGCTCCATGCAATTCTGCAATGGGACAGACATCAAATTCACAATTACGTCATTACTTAGGAATAAGTATGCTAATTTGAGGTTTGTCTACATGGACAGAAAATTATGCTCCTGGACTTACCCCATAATGCCCTTTTATTCTTCATTTACAAAATGTGTTGGTGAGATTCAAATTTATTACACAAGGTTTAATCCATTTGACCACTCTCAAAACAACTGGAATGAACTAGATTTAACTGGCACAGCAACAGCTTACTGTGTTCCATTTACTCCAGGTTCTCTGACTTTCTAGCATTTAGTACATACTTGTTTGTAAAGTCCTGTCACAAGAAAATATAATGTTTTACTAGCCCACAAACTGTTCCCCAAGAAGCATTTTACCTATGGACCAGACCATGCCATGACCATTGGTCTTATCTTCTCTGAATACACAGAAAAGTAGTTAGAGACAGGAGGTAGACCTACCAAGTCACTTCCAAGACATCATTCCCCTTCCCAGAGATCCCTGTGTAGAGTGGCTTGGTCACATTTTGCTGGACATTTGGCAGCAATTTTTTTCGTATACAGAACTGGACCAGCAGCCAGAAGGACCAAGATCTTGCCTCACCTTGTAAAAGAGTTATCAGAAACTCATTATGGATAAAGCTGCTGGCAGCATCATCTCATGACAGCCTGGGAGACAGATATACAAATTGTCTGGTCTTTGTCATTTGCCTTCCAGTTTCAGCTTTACAGTCACCTGACTACTCAGTCAACCAATGCTCCCACCTGCTAAGATTACTTACGTCCTTGTGCTGAGGTACGAATGAAAATAAAGTGAAAAAATCCCACAGGAGCGACAAGGTGTCTGCCTCCCACCCAGCCTCATCAGACTCTAAATCTAAAGCAAACAAGATGAGAGAGATAGATTATCTCTTAATCAAAACTGTTTGGAATTTTACTATCCTCAGTAGCTCCTTTATGCAAGCAGCTATCTTCTACAGAGTTGTCTTCTAAAAATTTCTTCTCCTCACTAATCCTAACATTTCAAAAGAATTCTCTCATCTTCAACCTATTAATAAAAGCCAGTTCAGTAAGATCAAGAATTTATTGAAGCCTCTTGATGAAACGTCTTGATTTTCCTTTGATATCTAAGTAGCAACATAAGACAACTTTATTATGCCAGTGCACAATGCCACATTGGCACAGCTGCAAAAAGGAAAAATTATTGTGTTGCAATAATCCACAGAATATGGAATTACCAGAAATACTACTTGGTTACATGACCAGGTAAATAATGGCTCCATAAGTGATTTTTGAAGTACAGTCATTTCTATGTGTTTTTTATTCAAGCCTTTCTAACTCACTTTCATCTAGTAACATCAAACTGGCCTGATTACCACTAAAATAAAACTTAAACAAGCCAAGTCTTTACAGAAACCTTCAAAGAAGGAACCATCCAAAGCAAATTTGATCTAACCTTCATAACCTGCAGCACATAAAGATAGCAAAGAATCTGTAGATCCATAAATTCTCAGAAGTTACCTACTACTCTTAGACATGTTATCTACTATTTTGCTTTCAGTCTACTAAGGAAATTAGCAGCTCTGGATTCTGACCAGAAACAGGCGAGGGTTGGACAAATGCATGCACCAGACACCACTAGATAAAAATGTGTTTGGTTTTACTTGACATCTGCTTGCTATGACATTATGCACACTAAATAAAGAGAGGATAAAAAAAGTCAACACAGACTTTTGCAGTTAACTGTTGTAGTCATCCAAGACATTACAATTTCCAGCGTTTTGGTAGTGAGTACCCAAAAGAAGTGAATATATGCTCTTGCCAGCATGGCTTTAGTATGGTGGCTCATTCTGGACTACAGAAGAAAGTTTGTAGGCTTTATGCCACGGTATAAACATATGTATCCCAATGCTTTAACTGGTTTCACTGCTGTGGAAGCTGTCTTTGGCATGGAAGCAGTGTGGACATTTGAGGGACAGTGACTTCCTAAAGTGCTATGCTAGCTAGACTCATTTGACCTTACCTGCCTAAAATAGGTATGGATGCAAATTTTTGAAGAGTTAAATCTGAGCAACATAGAATATAAACACAGCATTATTGGACTCACAGAAAAGCCCACAGGGCATAGAACTGGCATGAAATAACATTCAAATTCCAACTAATTTAACTTGACCAATCAAGCTAAATTGCAAGAAAAATAATAGTAAAAAACAAGATGGGTAGAACAACTCCCAGAACAACTCCCATCAGTGCAAGTATAATATTTTTATAGTAACTGAAAATTTCGAATAGCTGAGCATATTACTATTACATTAGTATTTCATTACTATTACAGACAAAAATAAGAAGCCACATTTTCAGCTAATAATTGGAAAGCAAAATGCATTCTTCATTTATTCTCTTTTCAACCTACACTACATAAGAATGGACATTTCAAACAAGTTAAAAATCAACATTGATCCAGAGGAAAAGACCTTTCACAAGGAAGTCTAAAATGTGGTACAGTTCCCTCTGCATGCAGAGTCAAAGGTAGTCTTTAAAATGTTGATATGACCACTGACTGTGCATTTCAGACTGCACAGCAGACATAAGGCAGGACTGTAGGGAGGAAACGGAAGGCCAAAATCACCCACCAAATAGTACATTGCTCTTTATATTAAAGAAGTGTGATACTTCCTGCTGAGGTCTTATTGACCTACTCACATATGCATAAATTAGCATTCTCTATTTTAAGTACACTTACTTCACTGAGAAAGAGGTATACTTGGCAAATTTTGGATTTTTCATATTTAGGAAAAGAGAATGTTTATCTGCATGTATACATATAGGGAAGAAAACAGAAAAAGGGAGAAAATCAGAGGTCTTAATAGTCCAAAGCCTGTAAATGCTGTAAATGCTTAACTTTACCTTCTTGAACAGATTCAGTAATAGCAGTGAACCTGAAATAATGAACTAAAGCCTACATTAAAGTCCTTGGTGGGTCAGGGTGTAATTTAAAGTCCCCTGGAGTCATTGGGAACCTTTTCATTGAATTTGATGCAGTCCAGCCATACCCCCACCTATGACTGTAAAAATTGCCTAATATATATGCATCAAAATTACCACAAACTGTGCTCTCTCAGCCAGAATAAATCAGGATGGGCACACTGGAAGCAAAACAGGTATGATGACTGAGACCTACTTATCCTTGCAGAAATTATCAGACTCAAGTCAGCAACAACCTTGTATACTGACGGGGAAGCAGTGACATTTCCCATCTTAGTTTTTAGCTTTTCATCAGTCGCCTTTTAAATAACCAAAATATTCTCAGTCAGAACTTCCTGTACGGAATGAATTGCATGGATAGCCAAGACAGATGTGGGAATGCTCTTCTTGCTGCTCAGAAGTCCAGAGCTCAGCCTTTGACCATTGTGTTGTTGGCTCACAGGATGTTGCCCCTCACATTTGCAATTCCTACAGAAGCTCAGGGCATCTCAAATCCAGAGAAACATCTCTGGATGTATCTCCAGGCCTGAGTGCCTGAGGTCTATCACCTCTATGTAACACAGTTCTCGTAAGGATATCAAGGATCATAACAGAGAACAAAAGGCACATCAAAAACTCATATTGGAAGCAACCAGCCACTGAACAGGGATACTGTAATGAACTACAGAATAAATATTCCTGCATTAGTTTAGTTCTGCCTACACACCTCAAAAATCAACTGCACAACTTGGGCTGGAGAAGCATTCCTATTCCTTAAGGTAATTTTCACAATCAAATCAGTTCTAGAGCAGGGAGCTTTTCCAGACACTGTGCTAGTTTATCCCCATTCCCCCTACAGCCAGAACTAATCATAATAAGATTTTTAATTTTGCCTTTTCAATGGTTGAAAGAAAATAGGAAGTAACCTTCCTTTTTGCATTGTTGGCTGCATCTTTTAAGTGAAGGTGATGCTTTTGCAGTTTCATGCTTGAAAGCACATTACTTAAAATAACTAGTTTTCAAACCATACCTTTGTGAATGTGAAAACAGTTCTTCGTTTGTCATGGACTATCAAATAAAAAGACTGACAAAAAGACTTCTATATGTACATTGAGAAGCATATTCAACCAAAGGCACACAGAAAAACTGAAGCAATTCTCAGCTTCTTACTGGAAACATGGACCAAGCTCACCTTCTGGAAACCTCCTGACTTAACAGGTTGATGAGGAACAGAGCCAACTTCATTTTGCATTCGAGAAGTGTGATTGCTTGACAGTATTTTTATTCTGAGCAAAAACAGAGTGTTTAAAAAAGATGTATTCTAATTACACTCATCATGCTATCATTCATTAAGAGCTACATTACCAAATGCCATCATCACTCAAAAGCAGTAAGTCAGGAAATCTTCAGACATTGAAGCATTTGGCTTCTTTTCCTCTAGGGATGCTAATGTAAACCTCTCAGAAGGTTTCTACATGACTGATACTGAAAAGTGCAGTATCACAAATCATTTGAGGCAGAAGTTATTTTGTACCATTAATATAAAACATAATTTTGCTTTATTGAAGTTGTTTGGAAATGTTTACTTGGCTAATGGTCACAGCAGACAAACAATGAGGTAGACAACAAAAATCTTAATGGTCATGAAAAGCAACATGAATACATCTCACAAATGCAGCAACTGGAACACTTGACTTCAATTGTACCAAAGCTCTCCAGAACAGAGCTCCCCTGCTCCTACTCAGGAATGTTTTGTAGCAGCACTGCACAGATTCCAACAGTGAAACATTTTGTCCCTGAACCAGAAAGTGTTGCTAAGTGACAGCAGCCCTCTTCCACATCATTTACAAAATCCAGGCTCTTAAAAACAAGCAAATGAATAGTTAAGGTTCAACTGTCTTACACTTCCACATAGTTCCCACATTTGCACAAAATGCACTGTTGCTCCTGAAGGCAAGAAGTCTTTATCCCCACAACATTTAAACTACAACTTTTTTTATGAGATGGGTGCCATTATTTTCTTTTTTTACAACACATACAGCACCTGAATCCACAGAGTCTAATTTTTCATAACGTCACAGAGCCCAGAGCTCCAACTAGAATGAATAGAAACTAAAGAACTTGAAGTGTAGAAAAAACAGCTTTTCAAACTCCCTTCATTGGTTTCATTGTCTAGTAACTGGAAGCATACATCATCACACTTCATTCCTTAATCACAATGCAGCCATGAGAGAGAAGCAAACATCTTTGAGCGCTGCCCCCAGGATAAGAAGGATATAGACCTCTCCTCAGAGGTCTCAGAGTTGGGGGTGCTCAGTCTGGAGAAGAGAAAGCTGCAGAGAGACCTCACAGCACCTTCCAGGGCCTGAAGGGGGTCTTTGTGAAATCTGGAGAGGATCTTTTTACCAGGGCATATAGTGACAGGACCAAGGGGAATGACTTCAAATGGACAGACGGCAGGATTGTATTGGCTATCAGGAAGAAATTCTTTACTGTGAGGGTGGTGACAAGCTGGAACAGGTTGCCCAGAGAAGCTGTGGATGTCCCATCTTTGGAAGTGTTCCAGACCAGGATAATAGGCTCAGAGCAACCTGGTCTAGTGAAAGGTGTCCCTGCCTGTGGTAGAGGGGTTGAAATGAGAAGATTTTTAAGGTCCTTTTCAACTCAAACCATTCAATGATTTTATGATCTTATCAGATCTTTACTTTTCTAATACATACCTAAGTCAAAAATATTTTTTCCATCTACTTCAGTGACACTAATGCTTATTTTTTCCCACAACATTTTGCATGTGTTCAATAAAATTTGCCTGAACTTCACTTCCTACGTAATACAGTATGATCTGCTGAGCATACCTGTAGATAATGAGAAAATTGTTAAGCATTTTTTAAAAAGTCCTACTGAGACTGCAAACATACAAAAATAATTTTATAAGTTCTTCTATAATTAACTAAAAATGCCCTGTAAGTTAAGCAATTAGAGAAACTGCCTGCTCTAGGATTGCTGAAATTTTTGAAATTGGAAACTTTTTTCAAATTGGTATCAAAACTAGTTTTACAAGAGATTTGCATTTCCAGGCTTCACTCAGAAGAAGTGAAGGCCCTTCAACTGTTGGCCACACAGACCTCTAAAGACAAGATCAGGCATTGCTACTACAACTTCAGACATCAGAGTCACCCAGCGCAGAAACAGAGGAAAGATCTCCCTTCTCATTCTGAACTGCAAGGAACCAATCAGAGTAAGTTTCCCTATCTCACACAGACTAACAATAACAACATTAAGCGTAAATCAGTGGAGCTGAAAGAAGAACATGCAGTGGAAAATATTATCTGCTGGCTTGTCAGCACTCAAAATTCATAAGGCTTAAATTACAGCTGCATCATTTGTAGCGAAATTTGAGCATAAGAAGTTCTGCATGCATTCATTCTAAATGCCACTTTTAAATCCTTACTGATGTAATGCAAAATGTTTCCTCACGAAAAGTTGTAGCTTTTTGAATCAAGGAATGTCTCTTCAAGCAGTCAACCTGTTGTAATGTTGAATCAACATAAACTTTAACATTTTGCCTTCGGCAATGGGGAAGATAAACATTTTATTCTGCTCACTGAGGTGAATCTTGGGTCTCTAAAGCAAAATGCATACTCCATAATGAAAACTGCAAATGAAAGGTGCAAATTTTCTGCTGCTGATGACATACTCCAGCTCCAGCTCACCTAGGGGAGATACACAACCTCATATCACATCACAGCCCAGGAAATGGGAAATAATGAGTGGAGGACTGCATTAATCAGTGGACATGTCTGCAAAAGTGGAAAGCAAATGGATAATGAAAGAACCAAGAATGTGAAATCCACAGAAAAACTCCAAACCACTGCCTGTTAGATAAATTTATCATCAACTAATTTTTACAAATAAACACAGAAGAGAAGCAGATGGGGATGATGAATCTGGAGGGGGGGAAATAACCCAAAGAACAAACCAAAACCAAAACAGAGACTCTTTCTACATCATATCTTAATAGCCAGTATCGTATACCCCATGGCAAAGCAGGCTGGCACAACAGCATGCCTGAATTCCTTATGGGGTCATGCATTGGATAACTTCGGGTCTCATAACTCTCACGCTTACTCCACCTCCCAAGGGCTCAGCATGGGAGAAGAATAACCATGCTTATGGAAATGGATAAACTAGTGCAAACTTGCAGTGTTATTTCAGTATTATTACTGGAAACTGCTGCTTTTGTATTTTAGAACTTATAGAGAATAAAAGAAAAAGGGTCATTTTTTCTGAAAGCTTTAAAATAATTTTTTCTCTCAGAGTTCTTTGAATATATTTGCATTATTACCAGCAAATTCAAACTAACACACTTAATTACCACCTCCAATAAGAAACTGCTATTATTTTGATGCCTCCCTGTCAATAACCACCTTGTTCCCTTGCTATTTGCACAACTGATTTCAGTCTGTCATCAGTCCCCATGAATGTTGACACAGCGATGCAAACAACCAACCTGGAGTAAGACTGCATGGCAAAAGAAAAAATTAATCATATCGTATTTGGGAGCTCAAGCTTCGGTAAAGAATATAGAACAGAAAGGTCTGGTTTGGTTTAAGGCAAAATACTCATTTTTAATTTCCTTGATGTTCAATTACAACTGTCAGCTAGTCTGGAGTAAAGCAAACCCTGTTCTTTTAAATGTGTTTTCAGCTGGCAGACAGCATTTTACAGAATAGGACATAAGTGAGAGTCTAGCCAGTATAACTCTAGGTTTAGTTAATGGCTAATCTGGCATTTGTTCAACTGTGTACTTCAAACAGCAAGACAGAGAAGGTGCATAAAAAGAAAAAAACATGAAGCTCTATCTTCACCACCTCATTTATGTGGCTGATGGAAATGATAGCCTATCAGAAGTGTCAGCATTCTAGTGAAAGCTGGCATGTAAATATTTATGCATTATGCAAGATAGTCAAGCCCTGGCTGGCTGTCCTTTCCTATATTTCTAGCAATAACAGAAACTGCAGTGCAGATAAGGAAAAGCTAAAATTAGCATTTCTGTGATTAAAACATCACAGAATTTAAGACAATTTAAAATGGTCATTAATACAAACCTGAACATGAAAAATGCTAAATGCTTCTACAGTTAGAGTAACCTTAGTTATCAGGGAATAAAAAGTACTCCATGCTACTCAGAAGGACATGGCTTCTAGCCAGATTACCAAGGAAACTATACATTAAGTTTTAACATTATATATAAACCATGGCCTGTGTTGCAATAAATTTTGGTGCTTTGTTTGGCTTTTATGGAAACAGAAAAATCAGATTATTCATAGTGTGCATGACTGATTTTTAAAATATTTTTTCCCTATCAGATACACCTGCTTCCAGTTCCTTGTCCAGATAGAAAAATGTGTTGGTAGCAAGTGAAAAATATTTCCATCTGAACATGATGGATGGACCTTGGTACATGAGCTTAGAGGTATCCAGGAAGTTCCTAGCATTGCAAGCTTGCCAGCACATCTGACGCTCACTGGCAACTGTGTGAACAGTTCCACTGCCAAACAGAGAAGTGGTAGTAGAGAGTTTTTCCCCTCTCTAGGGATGGTCACCATCCACTGGCAGAGGCAAACTGGTGAGACACACAGAGCTACTGCCTGTGCTGTAGGATCTCTGTGGAGAAATAAGGCAGCTGTCTCCAGGGCTGGATTTCATATGAATTGCAGTCAGCCTAAAAACTAAGGCCTGACAACCCAATTTACACAGCCAAATGTTCTACACTACCCAGAGGAATTCTTTACACACCTTCAGAGGCCAATAAACAGGCTAATAATTTCTGAATTTTATTATTACACTGTCAAGACCAAAGCAGGATGTGCTTCAGGATGTCATAAGAAACAAAGATTAAGACAACAGCTGGCATGTTCTTCCCCAATGTCAGTACTATCAATATAACACAACACATCCTAATTATCACGACACCTCACCAGGACAACCACAATTAACAGGGCTGATGAGCCCAAAGGTGTTCATCATATGAGACTCTGAGGCTGGGGTAGGTATGTGCTGTGAGAAGACACAGCTGTAGCATTCCTTCTATCAGGGACCAAGACAGTCATGTTCTTGTTGCCTCTATAACCTGATACATCTGTCATCAAGAACAATATCTATAAAATAGCTGAGCAACATTCCTCCCGTTAAAGTGAATAAATAATGAGAATGACCCTTCTTAACAACAGGAGCCTAAGATAAAATCTGTATTTTTTTTAGATGGTATGGTGTCAGTCTTCGAAGTGGCTAATAAGTTCATAAAACATCTATTTCCCCTCAGGCATTGTTTTTAAAAGCAGATCACAAGCTAAAGGTATATATGTCTAGAATTCTTTTACACAATACAAATAAATTTTAAAAATCAGTCAACCAAATAGTAAGCACTATTTACTAAGCAATTAAATAGTGTCATAAGCTCTAGCCCCTAAACTTTTTAGTTTGTTGCTGTGCTGAACTTTCTCCTGTTTCTAAATATCTCTGTTCTGCTGAGAAGGACTCAAAGCTGGACAAATACTCTAGATGCAACCTCAGAGACACCAAGTCAAGAAAGATAAACAGCGATCTTGATGTGCTGGCTGTGCTTTTACTAGCCCAGCCTGCACAGTCCACCTCACCCCCACAGGGAATGCCACCAACTCAACTTGCCAACCACAGGAGATGCATGGCCCTTTCTGCAGCTCCTTTATAGCCCACCTGTGTCAAGACTGCACTGAGACAGTTCCTGCATTACAGCTGTCCAACTCTGTACCTCTCTTTCTTGTGGAACTTCATGAGGCTCAAGTCATCCAATTCCTTCAAGCTGTTGAGATTGCTCTGAAAGACAGCCCTGCATTCACAAGATAACAACAGCTGGGCTGGAACAAGGCTGTGTCCCGCACCATCGTTTTTGTTACACATGAACATATCATAATGTCTCAGATGTAGTATCAAACCCTGAGCACCACCATCTGTAAATAAGTGCCAGTTAAATCTCAACCAGCTGACCTTTTAAATCTCACCAAACCAGCCAGTTTTTCACCCACCTTTTAGCCCACAAATCCAGTCCCTACCCTCATTAAGGATATTTTCCTCCCCATATCTACCACACTTCTTTCAATTTCTCCTAAAAATATGGAAGTCTACACTGCAAGCAAGATAAAGGACTGTAACTGCTCTCCCTCCATAGAGCCACCTATTTCACCACCAAGGCAATGAAATGGGTAAAGTATGATCTGTCCTTAGTAAATCCATAGTGGTTATTCCCAATCACATGCACCAGTTTCCATTTCTCAACAAGCTTTGGCTCTCTCAATTCCATTTCTGCATATCCAGGCAATGTCTCTATACTGCTCTTTAAGATTCAATCCCCTCTTCTGACTCCTTTAGTGTGAGATCAAGAGTCTTCTGCTCAAACTGGCCCCTTGCTATGCCTGCTTGTTGTCTTGCACAGTGGGCATAGCTCTTGTGGTTTCAGGAAGATTTTCTTGGAAATCAACCAGATCTCCTGAATTCCTCCACTCTTCAGTGCAGCCTCACACAAGATCCGCTGGCAGTTTCCCAACCAAGCCAAAGGCAACTCTCCTAACTTCTGGGATTTTTATTTTGCTATTTTCCACCCCCACTTTCTTCAGGGGCTTAAACTCTGACCATCTCATAGCCAGTGCAACTAAGGCTGCCACTGTCACATCCCAAACAAGTTTCTATTTATTCTTGAGAAGCAAATTCAGCAGAATGATTCACCTAACTGTCTCACACTACCTACATCAAAAACCTGTCTCCAACACACTCCAGAAATCTCCTAGATTGTTTATGCTCCACTGGGTTGCCCTGGGTAATTGAAGTGTATTTACAGTCTATTATCTTTAACTCCCTCCCTTTTGTTTACAGACTCACATTAACAACCACTCCTCAGCTCTGCTGACCACCAGTAAGTCATAAAAACGCCCAAGACTCCTGATATTACTGGGATGATTTTTAGCCTGAGAAATCTTTTGGATGAACTGTGATTCCTTACATCAAAGCGTGATCAGAAATATTATTTTGTGGCCAATGTGACTGGCCCCAAGCCCTCATCAATAGACGCCAAAAGCACAATGCAACAGGAAACAAAGCTGAACAAGCTGGCAAATTCCTACAAACATGTAAGATGAAAACGAGGACTGTCTTTTGAGCAATTCATTAGCAGAAAGAAACCACATACGTTTTCAGCAAATAGTTTAAGCAGTTCTACTCTTCCCTTCCTTGGAATAAGCTTCAATTTACTTATTCCTTGTATTATTTCAGTCCACAGGAGTACAAATCAAAGTACAAAAAGGGAGACATAATCTTATGTTTAGTTATCAAGGCCTATTTATCGCACCTAAATCTTACAATTAAAAAATTGGCCAATGAAGCACCATGTTGCTCCAACAGAACAAACTGCAGTCAGCTTTAACAAAAATCAGATAAATCTGCACCTGTTGTGGTCCAGGACTGGAAGAATACTGCTCTACCAGTACAAAGAGACTGCAATTCAGGTGAACCTATTTGGTAGGACGTAACAGTAGGGAGTCCTGATTCTCTAAGGCTCTATAAGAGCTCTCAGAGCAGTTCTGAAGCTGATGAAAAGGTAACTGACATTTGACATGTTAACACAGAAAGGAAGATTTGCTAAAGATGACACAAAAGAAGTAGTACTGTTGAGCTTACTGTCATCCCTACAGAATTATGCTGTACACTTGAAATAAATTGAGGAACAAGAAACAACATACAACCTGTAATCCTTAAAAAAAAAAAAAAAAAAAAAAAAAAAAAGCAAAGCCATCTATCTAAAGCTTGATCACTACCTGGTCCAGTGGAACTTCCACAAGAGTATCTTCATCTTCTTGCACTTCAACTGCCCCCCACATTTCAGACCCCTCTTCTCTGGCTTTGTAAATATCTTCACCTATAATGGGAAAGATAGAGTGGAAGGAAGTGAAGTCCAATGGTGACACAGTGTGGCTCAACTACCGAACTGCACATTCAATTTTGCTTTGAGAACAGCATTCTGAGCTGACCCATCATTCCCCATACAGTTCTTTCAAGGAAGTCTCCAGTCTGCCATTATTGTCAATTTGTTTTTCTTCCCTTTTAACAACAAATACTTACATACTACACCATTTCAGGAAATAGGCAGAAAAGGCAAAGGGAAAGGGAACTGAACAAAGTCCTGGTCCTGAAGTTCCTTCACTTTGGGCAAAGGTCCAGAGTGAATCTGAACTAGATACATTATGACAACAGCATAATACTTCTGTTTCTACAGTCAATTACAGCATTGTAATTAGTAATGAGTATTCTGACATACATCTATCAAAAGTTTCAGTCTCTGAATCAAAACCAAACATGCTGAATCAGGTCAGGGTTAAAAGATTAAGAGAAACAGTTGGTTTAGTTCTACTCCTGAACTCTAGGGACATGCAAGTAGAATTATGGCTGAAACTCCACATCTGCATTAAAAAGAACATACTCCTGGACAACAAGGATTAATGGTTGTATTGGTATTTAATTTTGCAAAGATTTTACACAATTTAGCTTAAGTAATTTCTTTCCCTTAAGTATAAGTAGTAACTAGGGCTCTTTGAAGTTTCCAACACAGGCCTCACAGTATCAGCTAAGTAGGAAAGTGAAGATAGGTCCATACAGAAAACAATTTCCAAGTGACATATGATCCTCTCTACTTTCCCCTGAACTGAAAATAGCCCAGAAACTAAAGGCACAAGTTACTCCAAATCATCTGTCTCCACTGATCTAGGAAAGATGAAGATGTGTCCATATCCAACATAATATGTAACTACAGTAAGAAAGAGGAAAAAGTATCTCCACTGTTTCTGACTGCCTCCTAGCTCTTCATGAAAGGATCTGAACTTGGTAATATCAATTGACCATGCAAATTGATCTACATTGCTGGATGCTGCTAAGTAAGCATCTTTAGCGTAGCACAGGGCCATTTGGTGGAAAAATAATGAATAAAACCCCAAGACCTAGAGAAATCCAGAGTCCATCTGCGTAAAAAGTCATCACTGACAACTCTGGCAGATTTCCAGTTCTTTCTCATCACGAAGAGAGCCAAGGGAAGAGTTTGCCCTGGGAACAAATTCTGAGGCACCATACCACTGAAAATGGCTGACTGGAGGGGGATGCCACATGGCCTTCGAAGCTCCCTGACAGCCACTGTCCAGAGGACCAGAAATGAAGGCCGTTCTCAGTCTGAAATGAAGAGGCAGAAATGGGGGTTTCTATGGCACATCACAGTGAAATTCCAAAGTGGTACTGCTAGGTGCATCTTAAGAGAGAGATTTCTTGATGGACAGAGCAGCTTGATTACCCAGGCATCAGTCCTGCTGGAACCTCCCCACCCTACCAGAAGATCCATACTACTCAACCTCTGAAAGGATCCCTGTTGGAAATACCAGAGGTTTCTTAGCATCATTGGTTGGATTCTTATCCTAAATAACTCACACGTGTTTTTCAAGACCTCATTTTCATACTTCACATGAAAATAATAATTTTCTTTTAAAATTTCTTTTTTCTTGGGGTTTATTAAATACAATGCATGTGCATGGATGTTCCATTGAAATCAGCTAAGGACATTCAATACTTGATGGCAGTATGATAAATCTTGGACAATCTACCTGTATATATTTCATCACAAATCCCCTTTGACACAAGACTTGTTTGGGTGTTTTGACAAAATCAGGAATAAAAACATGGAGTGGCTGAGAATAGCAAATGCATCTGAACAGATGCTACTTGTACTTTTTCAAATAATGCCCTTCACATTTCCCATTTTTCTGAGCTCTCTAAGAGACAGAATGTTCTGTTTCTCTTACCTGGTATTATCGTTGTTGCCTCTCATCACAGACATTTGAGTTATAGATTTCCACCATGTTCTGAGAGGAAAATGTAATGTGTTCCCTAAAAGCCACCATGAAGATTCTCCTATTTCAAGGCCTTTCCTTAAGTAGTAACAAAATAACCTTGCCCTAGATTCCTTGGCTCACTGAACTATAAAAAGTCAACTCAGTGTCTGAAAGAACTGCATTTAACATCATCATCCTTCCATTTAAACTCTGTAATAACACCTTTGCCTTCAAGGTCCCCAAGTCTTTCAACCAAAATGGGGACTGTCTGGCCTCCAGAGGTAAAAAGAATTTTGGTGCAGAGGAAATTTTCATCAGGTTTTTACTCCAGGGCAAATGGAGGAATACAAGGGAGATGAACATGTGTTAGCCCTGGAGACCAAATCCACTCAGCTGAGGATTCTCAGTTTTAAAGCACCTCTTCTTAGAAGAGCAGATCAGGCTCAGGGCTATGCTGAACAACCCAAGGAGACAGACATATAGTATTTTGAAAAAACTTCATCATGGAACCAGGAGGGAACAGGAAAGAGTAAAGAAAAATGTAAATTTCAGTAAAGCCTCATATTTATCATTTAAAAGAGAGTGCCCAAAAAGATAAAAAGTAACAGCAGGATTTCAAAAGGCAAAATCTGAAATCTCCATGGAATTTCTTCCAAGCACTTTCTAGCAGGTGTTTGCTCAGAAAGGTGGTCATAAATGAAAAGATACTAGTTGAAAAGAACTCTGTACAACACTAGAGCCTCTCTCGGGGATACCACTGTTCACTGTCCTGCAGAGAAAGCATTCTCAAGAGAAACAGCATTCCTGTTCTTTCACAGACTGAAAATATTATTTAAGGAAAATAGAACATTTACAACAAAAAGGAAATTAATTATTTACCTCTGCACAAACATAAGAGAATGGAAGACAGATGTCCAAAATATGTGTACAGTCAGGGAAGGAATTAAAACACTTAGGTCTGAAATGTGCCAAAACAGATGAAGAAAAAAAATGACACTAACTGAAATATGGGGAAGTTGTAACACTTGAAAAAAAAATTCCAAAGGAAATGGCAAGGAATGCAATTAGTCTTACATTAGGAATACACAGTCGTCTTTTGTTACAAAAAGTGAAAAGAAATACAAGAATTGCAAAATAATTTACATAAAATTAATTTGAATAAACGGAGCACTACGAAAACAGCTTAAAATGTTAATATTATTAGCATTGCTACTCTACAGCCAGAAGTATTTACACTTCCTGCATGTGAAGTAACAAATATCTGGAGGCTGGAAGCTGAGTGAAAGGCCAACACTCTTCTTTGTGTGATTCTGTGTCAAGATCTTGTCAACAGGAGTTTGCAGGCCACATTAATCACAATTATCAGTGCTCTGAGTTACTTCCAAGGAAATATTTTCAGTTGGGTAACTTTGCCTCATGTTTTATAGATAATGCTTTCTGGTTTAGGAAAAAAATGTATGAAAAAAATCTTATTGATGCAATATTTCACATCTCTGTGTTTGAATCATTAGTCAGTTTCTTCACATTTCTAAGGGAGAACAAACAAGAAAGCATTTTAGAACATGCCATAAATTACATGAAGAAACATTTCTGCAAGTCTTCATTCTGTATTGTTATGGGCTTCTATTGCAATCTCTACTGAAGCAGAAATATGTGGTATACCTTGCCAAAAAGAAAAATTCCAGCACTTCCATTAAATTGAACATTTGACTACTCCAAACAATTCACACAATATTGTAGATTAAACATGCTCCTCTTTCATGAGTCAGCTCTGACTTTCTTGTGCCTCAAACTGCCTGAGAACTGACCACAGACAGGGCCATGGCAACACTGAGGCAGAAGAGCTCTGAAAAGGGGTAATAAAGGAAGGTATGTCTCCCTACAGCTTTGTTGATAAGTATAAACAGAGGATTTCAGGTTCTCAGTTTTCCATGCCACAGCAAGTGCAGCTTCTGTCAAGAGGCCAAGCAAAATATTATTGAAAGTTTCATCATCTTCTGTGAGGATATTTTTCCATGGTGTCCAGATAAAAAGAAGATACTGGAGTTTTTCAAGTTTTGCCAGTCACTGCATGACAACTGACTACCTTGAGCAAAAAATCAGCACTACTTTTTATACCCTAAACAGAGAGAGTTAGGTAACCTAAACATCTCCTGTTACTTCTGATTATTTTAAAGCAGGGTCATGTTCAGCAATTTAGGTAAAAAGGGAGAAGAAGAACCTGCAGAAGGGCAAAGAACAAATCATTCAAGAGGAGCAGCCAGGTGGAAAGAGAGAATATGCAGAGGCTGGAGGATATAGACACTGAGGGAGATGAAGGCACAGTGATGTTAGAAAAAATATCTGGAATGAGGAACTGTATAAGAGTAAACAGAAAGATGAGGAAATACTGGTGAAAAAAAGAGAAGCAATGGGGTACAATGCACTGACTGGAAGGCAGAGAAATAGCTTTTAGGGACTAGAAGAGTAGAAGCTTAAAGAATGAGAGGGGTTAAAAAAGCAAGTCAGCAGGTACCCAAGCCAATTTAAGCTTCCTGAAGGAATCTTCCTTCGGGAAAGCCTGCAAAGAGGAATGCTGTTGGACTACTACCTACCAGCAATTGAATGTCTATGTTCCAATGTTACCACACACAGAAGTGCAGCAAAAAAAAACAACAATGAAAAAATGCTCCTTGTTTTCAGGCAAGTATTTTTACTGATATTTTTGTTCATATTTTTTTCTCCAACAAGCAATACTTATTAAGACTCTGGAGAGCAGAAAGAGTTTTTACAGGGTTTTTTGTTTTCAGGCTGAAGAGATGAATGAAAACTGGAACCATAACTGCTTTCCTATGAAGTTTCTTCAAGAGTTGTGTTTTCTCCTGCCTCTTCTCCAGCTGCATAACCCCATAGAGAGAAAGAATGGTGAAATCTCAGGAGGATTCAGATGGTTTAAAGCTCTGAATTCCCTGAAGCCTTGTCAGGGCTACCAGATAAGAGAACATTTGGAGCTTGGTAACAGCCCTGCCAAGGAAAGGTAACTACTGCCTCAACTCAACCTGCCCCAAGTATATCCAAATGATACAGGTGTTGAATCTGGCCTACTTTATGGCCAACCTCTACAGCTAGGAACAATGAAACCACACAAACAGTAAGAAGAAGAGAAATTTTCAGCTGAAAAAGGCAGTGAAATTACATGAGCAGGATGTTCCCAGAACACTTAGTCTTTGGTCATCAGGTCCAGAGGTTATAGGTGAGAGAAAGGCACTATGGTCAGAGTTGGATGAGAATCTTGGAAAGGATAATGACTGGAAAACAGGGGGTGAGGTTTCTGATTTTGTACTTGGCCATGGTCTATCTCATAAAGTAAGCAGCTCAGTACTCAGCTGCTTTCACCAAAGATAGAAGGTGGTACTGTATTCCTGAAGAGCTTTCCAGCTCTGTGACTTTGTTGCAAATGGACAGATAAAATCAATTGAATTTAAGACAATTTTAAGACTTCTTAATGACTCACACCATGACTCTTGAAAGATCTTCATTTTAAGAGCTACCCACTCTGTTCTGGCCCTTACTCATGCCAGCTCTTGCTGGCTTTGCAGCCCTGGGGAATTCATTTGTGTGAAGGGGATTCTGCTGCCCATTCAGGAGAATTTTCTAGAGATTTTCTAGATCTTTTTTACTTCTTAATCTCCTGATAGGTACAGAACAGATAAGTTACCAGTAAGAGCAAATTTATAAATGCCCAAAAGATTTTGACTAGCAAGATTTCACTGGTCACGTTTTAGTAGTTGTCTCAACACAGAAGTGTTCAGTGTATTGTGTGTTCTTCAGTTCAGTATGTAGAGAAAGAAACCACAAATTGGTGCATGTATAACCAAGCAAGTCCTGGCTAAAATGCAAAGATCATTTGCTGTTTGATGCCGTTCAGTATTTCAGCTGGAATTCTTTTTCTACACTTTGATAAACAAGGTTATATGAGTTTATTAAATACTAATTAAATTATACATGAAACTAACTCATAAGAAATCTGTACTTTTAAAATAATTAAGCACAGGAATAAATTAATTTTATATAAGCTTCTTTCCTAAACATCATTAACTGTAAAACATTTATTGCAGCGAAAATTACAAAATTATAGTGATACTAATGCATTTCAAATTTTAAACTGATTGAAGTTTAGTAGCAGAAATTTTACAAGTCATTGTAATAATAGTCTGCCCTAAATATTTTGGAAATCTGAGGCATTTACTAACTGCAAGCCCTAGATGTAAGGAATGAATGTGACTATAAAATTAATTAATTAAGGAATTAATGTGACTATAAAAAAAATTAATGTGACTTACAACAGAGGCTGCCTCATAAAAACAGTAAGTAAAATTAAAAGCAATGTAAAAAAGAAAAAAGTTGCTCATAAAATGGAATAGTTTGCTATGAGGAAAAAGGAGGACATCTGTTTATGCCTGCATATGACATAATTTTATTTTTTTGTTTTGTGTGTGTTTTGGGGTTTATTTAATTTAAAAGTATCACTGTTGTACAAGGCCCATTTCTAACAAACATGATAGCTTTGCACGTGTATTCGTGCCTGTGACTCCTGTCATCAAAAAGCAATGGAATTGAAAAGAACCTGCTAGCAATATACATATGAAACTGTCGAGAATATTAAAAAATACATATTTTTCTTCCCTTAGTACTATTGCAGCCTCAAGCTTTTAAGCAATTGCTTCCTTTCGTTCAAAAATGTTGATTTTTAAATTCAAAATACAATTTGATGCAATCAGAGAATGCTGGCATCTGATTACCTCAACAGAAACTGTAAAAGGTGCTTCTAGAGGTTGCCCTTGTATGCAGCACTCTCCCTTACTGACAGGAAATATGGTAACGCTGGAGCAAAGGAAAAGCTGCAATAGCTCATTCATCTTTATACATCAACAGCTACAAAAATAATGGAATGATTTTTCTGCTACACTTCTGAATTTTCTACTTTCCTGATCAACTTCCTACACATACTCTTTTAAGCACGTGGCACAAACCAAAAAATTAATAGACTGCAGGTTTTTTTAGTGGTTTGCTGTCTTTTTTTTCTTTTTAAACCTCAAACCAAGCTGCTGATAATTAAATGTACCTTTGGTGTTACTTTCATAAACTCAAATTCTGCTGAACGAGATGCACTAGTCTAAGCTCTAAACCTCACATTTCCAGTTGCAATTACTGTTGCATACAATATATTCAATGTTATTAAGGCTTCTATGAGTGCAGTGGAAGCTCAATAATAACATTAATAATGTGCCTTATAGGTTACAAACACCAAGGCATCAGCTCACAAACTAATGGATTTACCCTGAGAAGTGGTGAATTTAAATCTTGCACAAAGAGCTTTTAACTCCGAGAAATTCTTTAATCATCTTGATTTAAGAGGATTATGACATGGATCAGTTGTAATATAAATGGCAGGCTGGTGAAATTCTCAGTGTATTAAAAAAATAAATTCAAAGTAAATACACAGCTAGCCCAACTAAACTCAGTTGGAAGATTAGGTTAAGCCTTAAATACACTATGTGCACAATTCTTCAGATGTTAAGACCCAGGAAACAATCACTTTCAAGTAGTTTAGCACTCAAGAGAAGATTCCATTTAATGCTAAACTGGCAGGGAAAAGGACAGCAAAGAAAACAGGATACATTTGCTACAATGAATATTTTCTTTTTATCTGTTTCCATGCACCCTAAAATATGCACGTGTAACCTCACTGTGCAATTTATTGGTTTCAGACTAAAGTTAAATAATCACTTATCAGTGACAGCTAAATGCATCCAGCTAAAATGCCAAAAGTCTTTTTCACTGTCCATCAGGAAAAAAAACTAATTAAAATTAAATAAAATTCTTAAGATAGTGATAAATGCTTCCCCTTACTCAATCCAAAGCCTTTGAATTTGAAGTACTATTTTGGAATAAAACTGCAAAGCCAGTTTAGGAACTGCAATGAGCCTTCAGAATAGACAGTGGAGCTGTACTGAGCAAAACAGTACTTGGGAGCCACCATTATCACTGTATTCCTGGAGCTAGCTACTAGTTTTCCATTAAATCTCCATTTCAGAATAAGACTCCTCATTCTAAAATGAACCTGAAAATGTCATCATTCAAGGCAGCAATTACGTACCTACTTCATGCACCCAATACTTCAGCACCCGGTCTAAACTAGATTTCTAATTTCACTGTCAGCTGAGAGAATAAACCAACCTGATTACCAGCTTTTAAGGTACTTTCAGCAGCAGCACCACTATCACACAACCACTGCACGGGTCCATCTCACCCAGAGACAAGGTGACAAACCAGGACGGAGCAAGGGATATTCTCTGCTGACAGGGAGACTTTTCAGAGCAGTAAAAGCACACATGTTAGGAGAAGGGGAAGAGCTTGCACAGCCTGTGTCCTGCCCTTTCAAGTTGGACTGGATGTTTATGCAGGTCTTCAGTGTATGAAGTACTGAAAACAACAGGTGAAGCAGTGCCCCCAGAAAAGGGAATGCACCCTTTGCCTGTCCTTTGGATCCCAACATGCTCTCCCAGCAGCAGAAGTTCCTTCCAAACCCAAAGGGAAGCATGACAGGTAAATAACAGGTAAACAATACCTCAGCAGAAAGGTAAACAAAGCATATAGGCACAGGATAAGTACAAGTATGCACACAGCATGTCTTGCTGCCAGAGGAAGCCATGCCCACTTATTTGTATTCTGAAACCCAGAGGCCCAGTACCCTTGAAAATTAATTTCAGTTGAGTTTTTTTTTTGTTAAAAATGAAACAGCTCCTTGTTTTTTAACAAGATTTGTCCTGTTTGCCTGTTGGCTTTCCTTCCCGCTGGCTTTCTTTCCTTTTAACTAAAGATTCATGTTCCACAGTTGTAGCACAGCATTCACATTAACTAGTAATGAATATTTAAAATGCAAAAAAACCCCAATATTCTTTGCTCTGTTGAGTTCTCAACACACTTCCATCATTTTAATACTAAGCGTACTACAGCTGTGCAGATTATGCTTAAAGGCTGCATGGTAATAAAGAGAACAAATTACGAAATAAACTAAGCATCTGAGATAGTAAGTCAAGGAAAGAAAAGTTGTCTTTATGGTACCAAAATTACCAGGTAAAACAACAGTTAAAGGAATCCAATGGAAAGCCAAAAACCTTGGGGAAAAAAAAATTAGAGTTGATATTAAAACTCACCAATCCCCTAGCTGTTAGAAAAATCCAAAAGTTAATAGTATCACCTGAGGATTGAAATGGTGGTACTTGGAAAACCCTGATGAAAATGCTGATGAGGGAGAATGGGACTCCAATGAAACAATTGAACCTCTAGCTCCTCTTCTAGAAAGGAAGTGGTTCTAGAATTACAAATGATACCTATAATGAAAACTGAAGTTCAAAGGACCTCAAGGAGGTCAAAAAAAAACCCACAAAACCATCATCAGAACTACTCCCTGGAACCCCCTGCAAGTGGCAAAAATACAGGAAAAATGTAGATGAAAACCAGGGGAGTCAGAGACTGAGCATTTGTTGAGAGTGAGTCTCTCAGGAGCAGGAAGAATATTGCTGGATGGAAGTGAAACTGACGGATACTGGGGGCCAGGAGTCCTATTAAACCTAGGACCTGGGCCTATCAATCAACCCCATTCAATAATCAGCAGGGTTGCATATTGGGCAGGAGGAACAGAGGTTATGGAAAGAGCAGGACCAGCTTCTATACCCATTTGGCCATCTTATGAAATATACACCACTGTTACAAGGCAACGTACGGATACTTAAATGGATATATCCCAATCTCCCCAGAAGTCGATCCTAGTATGTTAAGACCTCTATTGAAAGAAGCTCTGATAACATTAAAAATGTTTTCAGTAGGGTGACAAGACAAAATGAGAGGTGATGTAATACATAATGAAGAGTTACAAGATTCCCAAGATGACCTATCCTCTTGGGCAAGACTCCTTCATAACACAGTAAACCATGCAAGGGAAATGGGCTGGGAAACTCACTCCAGAGAACAAACTTGGGCCTTTGAGAGGAGCCCAAAAACTGAAGTGCAGAGACTTCCTGAGCACCAGGTGAGGGCTTATAAACATACCCTGCCTGAGATAAAAGAAGGATTAAAACATCCCTGAAGAAAAATGAGCTGTGGAGGACGACGGTAGCTTCAGGAGGTACTCCCCATGCAGCTCTCAGGCAACAACAAGAGAACACTTAGTAGAAACAGTGCAAGGGGGAAACATGAAAAACAAAAAGCTTTCACAGAAAAAACATACCCTCAACTCTTTGAGGAGAGGAAGAAAGATGGAAGAAAAAACCTCACTAAGTGCTGGGACAACTTTAGGCTTTATCACCTGGTGCATTATGATCTATCAATGGGCTGACAAAGGACAAGCCCATATTTACTTACCAGCAGGACCTAGAAAACATCCTTTGAAATATGTGATTGATAAGAGGAGTTAAAATTTCACTAAAAACACCCCAATGGATGCTGAGAAATTAGACAAAAGCTTTAAAAGAAATAGGGCCCATGCACCAGAATTTAATGGACAAAGTAATTCACGTTACTCTGCCAAAGTCTACTTATGTTTACATGGGGAAAGACAATGGACCTCACACACCCTTGCAATCATGGAGCATGAAGAAAATACTTTAGTATACAATATCTTTAAAGGAGAAGTTTGGCAATTGCCTGATGGGAATATTTGGTCATTCGGGCCCACAAAAACTCCAAGTAAATTTTCTGAAGAGAATGAGAGCATTTATTCAAAATCTAATGGTTTTAAGCATGTACTGACAGGAATGGAAGTGGTATTTTGACTGTTGGCTGTCACTAAAGGCAGGTATGCCAATGCCAAAGCTACTGTTTCAGGGCTCTATAACTGCTTTTCCAGTCTTCCTGTTTCAGATTACACACGAAGTGACAATGGATCACTCTTGACCAGCATAATGGCACAGAACTGGGACAGAAAGGAGGGCATCAAAGGAATTTTTCATATTATTATGAAATTATTAACCTTATTATCCCCAAGCAAATAGGATTGTGGGATGTGCTGATGACTTGTTGAAAAGCTACTTTACACCTCATGCATCTGGGTGAGATGAAAGGTTACCCTTTGTGTTATATGAGATAGATAAATGACAAGGACCATGGTACACCGTGGACTTCTGCAGTGCTGGCTTTCTGTCAAGGCCAGTCTTTGACAATGAGGGCTGTCTGGGTAAGAGGATACTCACACAGCAGCACAGCTCACAGCTCCTACAGCCTGCCTGGCCTGTGCTTCAGGTCACTCCATCTTGAGGTGTGACCCGAAGAGAATGCACAAAAGAAAACAGCTTTGCAGGGGGTGACCATTTGGAGTCATTGTAGTACCTTTTCTTTTAACTACTTCACTACAAGCTACCAAAGTTTTGACTACAGTGGAGCTCCCACACTCCACTGAGTGAGTCAGAAGTGAGTGCAAAGACTTTAATTTCTCAAGAGTTAGTATAATAGAATACGTAAGGTTGGAAGAGACCTTTAAGATCACCAAGTCAAACCGCCAACCCAGCACCACCACCATGTCCACCATTAAACCTTGTCCTCGAGTGCCATGTCCATACTTTTTTGAATATTTTCAGGGATGGTGACATGACCATCTCCCCGGACAGCAGGTTTAATATGTTACACCCCTTTGTGAAGAAATTTTTCCTAATATCCAATCTATGCTTCCCCGGTGCAATTTGAGGCCATTTCCTCTTGTTTTGTTACTTCTCACCTGAGGGAAGAGACTGGACTGCACTTGGCTACAACTGCCCGTTCCCACTTTTACTAACAGGTCTTTATATATGGAGGTAAAAATAGAGGATTACAGAAAGAACTAAGAGCTTCTCCGAAAATGCACTTGAGCTCAAACTGGACAATCTGCTGCCTTAACAGCTTCTCTGAATTACACGAGACTCACAAAGCATGGAAAAGCTGAAGTGAGAAGCAAGCAGTCACTTCTTCAATAAACTTAGTGACTTTCCAACCACTTCTGTGAGCAGGTGGAACAGCAACAGCATTACATACAGAGACATAAATATGTCTATCTATCATGTCTATATATGTCTATCTGTCAAATATTGCTATACACACATATATATTTTTTATCTCTTTTAAAAAATAGGGGAAAGGGAATATCACACTATAGGATAAGAAAAAAGGTTTCTCAAAGAGGATGTTTATGCTTAAATTTGCAAACTGCTGCCACTGGTGTCACAGCAAAGAGGGGCAAATTCTGAAAGGGCCTCCAGCAGCTCTGCTGTAGGATTAGTCTCAACAGCTACCAGCGAACTGGAGTTTCTGTCTGTGTTCTTCCTACAGGGTCTAGTCGTTTTGTTACACAGAGCCAGGCAGGTAATCAGGGATCCTCAGGGACAGCAAGCAGTCCTTTGAGAACACCAGCTCCTCTTCTTCACCTTATTGCAGGGCAGACCAGTGGGAAAATGGTCAAAATACATTTTTTATTTTCCTTTACTAAAAGCATAAAGATAGAATCACATGAGCTTAACTTCCAAGGTATACTAAAAATCATACACCACCTCCTGTGCTCCATAAATGAAGCCAGGAATGTAGGGGCTATGCACAGGTGCATTTCCTAAGCAGAAAGAACTTTGGCAATTCAACAACTACTCAAGCGTGTTATTCTACTATTTCACTGGTTTAACTGAAGACCAAAAGCCTCTATGCTACAATAGTGTTTATCTCAGTACTGACCATTATCTTGAAGGACTCCTGTGGAAGCTTTTACTCTCTGTTTTACTTTTGTAGTGTGGTTAGAAAAGTGTTGCCTGGACACAGAATTCTCTGGGTTCTGGCTTTTTTTGTCTTTCCTTTTGGGAAGCTGAAGTGAGGAACTATTTTCTCCCTGGTCACTGGATCCAATGGTAGATTTAGATTGCCGATCATTTCCCTGAAAAGAAGAGGACGTAATTATCAGTGATGCAAATTTAAGAAGCTTGTTTTTAAAATTTCACTAAGGACTACTATTGGGTGCTAAAGAAGCATAATAATTTACAATTAGTACATGTAAGTGATATCTTAAACTATCCAGAGAAGTATAACTATCTTACCAACTTACTGTATGATCTGACCAATTAAATTCTCAACAGCTTCCAGGAGAAAAATCCCATATTTATTATAAGAAAATAATGTTTCATTTAATGAAAAGAATGGCTCGATTTATCCATGCATGCATATTATATGCAGCTATCTCTCATCCATATGTATGGACAGTCACAAGATATAACATGTATGGCTTGTTAATAAATCACTGTGTAAATGAGACCTGGGCATTATTTTAAGTGTCAAGAGAAGCTGGAGGAGAATGACAGTCTCCATGGGGCAGTAACACATTGAATAGAACGAAACAGAAACTTGTATATTTTATGGCTTACTTCTTTTTAGTGGCTCCAGAGACGTGTTTTGTAAACAAAACGTGAATGGACATGATCAACTACCACAATTATAATGACAGACTGAGTCTGATTCCCTGCTGTTTCGTACAGTAAACTGCACTCATGGAGAACTGGTGAAAACATATTTATATTCTGTTTTGGCACTGAAATTAAATCCACAGAGGACTCTTCTTGTAGCAAGGTGGAGTTAGGCTCTTCTCCCATTCAACAAGCAACATGACAAGAGGAAAGGGCCTCAAGCTATGCCTGGGCAGTTCAGGCTGGACATGAGGAAGAGTTCCTTCATTGAAACAGTGATTAAGCATTGGAACAGGTTGCCCAGGGAAGTGGTGGAGTCACCATTCCTGGAAGTGTTTAAGAAACAACTGGACATGGCACTTTGTGCTATAGTTGACATGGTGGTGATAGGTCAGAGATTGAACTCGATGACCCTGGGGGTCTTTTCCAATCTTAATGGTTCCATTTTGTACACATATAAATAGCTATATAGGATACAAAGCAGTGAAGGATCAAGCTCTGTACGTAGTGGTTACCTAGAATAAAACACATCAGATTGCAAACCAGTTTAGGGTCATTTTCAGACTCAGCATTGAGAAACATAATTTTCTGCAAAGTGTTTTGTAAAAGGTTCTGTGTTTTTCCTTTAGGTATATAATTTCAATAAACACATAAATATATATGATCAGGTTTATAGGAAAGACCTCAAGCCAGCAGCTGATCTTTGCTATGGATGCTTTTATCAAAAACAAAGCATCCCTTATCACAACAATATTTTCTCAGATTTCTTCTGTCTAATTGACACTGCAAATAGCTACAGATTCATCAGGCTTTAATAAGCATGCCACCAGGTGGCTGTGGATTTCTTTCTCTTCAGATTTAATTAAAACCCAAAGGACAGGGACTTTGCATCTGCCAGATTTAGGTGAATTGGAAATTTAATACTTACACTGCCTTTAGACTTTCGAGATCCCACAGTCGGAGGTGGTACAGACGTTTTGGAACTGCAGAAATAAGTCACATATTAGAATTGTCTACACTGTCACAGACACTATGTATCTATAATCAAGGTAGATAACACCAAGATGGCTATGGCAACAGAGGTAACTGTTTTTTTTTCACTCTGTGTTTTCACTAAGCATCATTCACTCATTCTGTTTACTAGACTATGTTCAAATGCATAGCCATTAACTTATTCAAACAAGTGCATTAACCCGCAATGCATACTTTATATACCAAAACCTTGCAAAGCAGCATCCAGTGAATTACTATGTGAATGCTCCTTACAACTTCAATTTCTTTCCATTTATTTCAATGAAATGGTAACAAATTTTCATGTTTTCCAAAGGCACAAAAAGCACAAGTTTCTCCTTACAGACACCCAGTTTAGGACTCTTATGTGATTGTTCTAGCCTACAAAAAATAGACCCAAACATAAAACAATCTTAAGGGAGTACGTATTTCACAAAACATTACTAATCAAGCATATACCTAAACTGTTGTAGCTGCACCTAATCTCATTCAGCAGTACACATTTGTATCCCAAGGAAAAAAAAATAGGATTACTTGGACTTGGATTAATTTTTCTCTGATGCTAATTTTGTGATGCATGATCAAGGGGATGCTTATGAGATGAACTGGTATTCTGAATTTCCATTTTTGCTTTTGTTATTTTTATCTCAACTTTCTCAGAAGCTGCCAGTGAAGTTTTGCATGCATACTAACCCATGCATCATTCTTGGAATAATAATTTTGTACTTTACAGGTGGCACTTTGTAAACAAATCGACACACACAAACATAGAAAAAGTATATCACACAACTTTAGAACTTACCCCTGTGGCCTTCTCATTGTAGATTTGGACAGCAGATCACCATACGGCAATTTCTTAAACTTTTCTCTACCCACTGCAACATAAATTTGCCCATTCTCCAAGTCTGACCCATTCTGAACAAGTTTTCCATCTACAGTGTAGAGTCTGAAAAATATGAAAATGCTTGTTATAATAAACCTTAACATTCAGTGAGGTGCATTAAGAGCACTGAAAGCTATGTTAATCAGAACTCACTAAATATATGTTGAATTTCCAGATATGAAACCCAATAAAGTACAGCGGACACCATACAATGATCAGTAACTACATTTTTTAAAAAAACCCAACCAACCAAAAAATTTAAAACCCAGACAACAAACCACCAAAGAAAACCAGCAAAATAACTACTTAAATCACAGTTTATATAAAACTAACAAAGTATGAAGTGCTATAATAGATGAAATATTCTCAATTTCTAGAAAGAAATAAATGGCTTTATACTTCTAAGGTGTTCAATACCTTTTCCCTGTCACCTTGGAAGGAATCTATGCCATGAGCTCCTGACCCCCTTTCCTACCAAGTTCCATGTTTCATCTGTGCTCAGGGAACTATGCAGTAACTTGGGAAGAACAGGGCATTCATGGCTGAAAAAGCCTTGTCCACCCCACACAGACCATGCCAATAATATTGCATTTATACTGTCATATTGTGTAGATCGGAAGGTTGGAACCTGGTGGGAATAAGAGGAAATACAATACTACATGAAAACAAGAAGCCATGTATCTTGGGCACCTACCAATAATGATTATATCTATTACACCAGGTGGATTTTTACCATAATGACTTCTTTTTGAGAAGAAAGAAATGCATCATGGACTGCTGGGGGGAATCTACCTCCTCGTCAAGCTTGTGATTTTATTTTAGCATGGTCTAAACAGTGAATAAGGAGGGAACATTCAATAATAAATTAGCTCTCTCCTACAAAGCATAGTTCGAAACTCAACAATATTCATATTTAAAAGTTAACAACAACAACTTTCATTTAAGTATTAAATGCAGGACGTTGGATGGCTATCTAACTGCCTTTCTAGAAGCCTTCCACAGGAGCTATACTATGTACAAATGTATAGTCATAAATGCAAGGAGATATAAAAATATATACATAACCATACAATGAACATTTGGGGAAGAATATCAAGAGGCTGCCTTCAGTACACCCTTGACTTATAATGTGCAAAAATTTTCAGTTTAATAGAGAAAGAGCTTTTAAAATTGATACGTATGGTGGCATAACCTTGAATAAACACAGAAAAAAAGTCATGCACTTACTTTACTGAACTAGGAATCACAGAATATCTGAGGTTGAACAAGATCTCTGGCGACCACCTAGTCCAACCATGCGTTGCAGAGCAAGAGCAACTAGAGTAGGTTGTTCAGGACTGTCTCTAGGTATGTTTTGAACACCTGCAAGGATGGAGATTCCACTGCCTCTCTGGGCAGCATGCTCCAGTGTATGATGACCATTACTGTAAATTTCTTTTTTGTTATGTTCAAGTGAAATTTCTTGTATTTCATTTTGTGCCCAATGCCTCTTGTCCTATCACTGTGCACCACTGAGAAGAGCCTGGCTCTGTCTTCTTCACTCATTCCCACCAAGTTTATACACACATTTAAAAGATCCCCCTGAGCCTTCTCTTCCTCAGGCTACAGAGACCCAGCTTTCCTCACACAACAAATATCTTCAAACCCTTCCTCTCTGTGGCCCTTTACTGCACTTGTTCCAGCATGTCCACGTCTTCCTTGTATTATCCTCGTGAAAGTACCCTAATTTTCTGTGTGTCTTCTGCCACATGGGAACACCTTTTGAGTGCAAAGACTGAAAATTTTGAAAGGTGAAGTTGCAGCTATTTTAAATCTAGATTACATTGCTGCTTCTTTGAGAAGAGGTATGCTAACCTCGTTTGTACTACTCATATTTATTTCATAGTGCAAACATTCCACAGGCATGCCAGCAATTCAAAGAGCAATTTATGTTTCACTACCACAGAGTCAACATCAGTTACACACAATGAAAATAAAATAAGCTATCAGAAAATCAGCAGGAAGCCTATTTCTGAATTAATCTCACTGTGTTCTGCTAGATTGCACTTTGCTTTGGGAACTCGGGGGAAAAACCAGCAAATCAGTGTACCACAGCTTAAGAATTGTTTATATATTTGCACAGGGCTGTAGATACAGAGGGGTACATACAAAATAACTGGGTTTCTTTTTTGTTCCCGATCTTTCATTTTATGCTTTAATGTTATATTTAAAGTGCAGAAGTTGTTTGTTTAATATAACTCAAAAAGATGTTACAGATTACCTGTCAATCTTTAATTGTATTTTTCACCCTGAAAATAATAATCACAATAGCGGGATCAAACAATCATTCTCTGAAGATGAAAGTAAAATCAAAAATGCATTTTTAAAAAATAGACCTTCAAGCAAATAACTAACTAAATTGACTTAACAAGCACACACAAGTTATGTGACACTAATTTCTGAAGCTACTTTTTTACAATTTCTGAATTTTGAAGCCGCAATTTTTACCCACCCACTTTGCCACAACTATTCACAGACCAGCTGGATTCTCTCTGGCTTGTATTATGTAACAAAAACATCCCTGTGGTCACTTCTGAGGATGACCTAGGTTCACACTGTGAGATGTCAGTGGACTTCCATTTTCCCTGCTGAATCCAAGCTAAAAGGTGACAGCCAAAAGAAAGGAAGAATACAGGCTGACAAAGGGAGACGGGAAAGACACCATTTCTGGGACAGTCTCCCCAAATTCCCAGCTGCTGATGCACCCAGTACCTGCCCACCAGGTTGCTGCACCCCACCCCCATCAACAATCTGGCAAGCAGAAAACCTGCTTTCCCATCATCTCCCGTCTCATATTTCTTGCTTGCATCCCTATTCTAATCAGGGTGATCAATAATTTCTTTTTAAAAAGCCCCATGTGAAACTGTAAGACTTGGTAGCTTTTTAAGTCTTTTAATAACATGGAAAATAAAAAGCTGCCATGTACATAATATAGGTTCTTGTAAGTCTACTTATCCTTCTTTAATGAGAAATTATATCTTCCCAGCATCTGTGGTCTTGCCAGATCTCTCCTAATGCTAACATAGTTGCAATAAACCCCAGCAAGTAATGTGTAAGTTATTAGAGAACTACAATCACTTTACTAACGGATTCAATATGCATTTCTAATATTTTACTGAAAAGAAAATGAAAACTGAGTTAATAGAAAACCATCAAGGGGAAAACATTAAATAATTAAAAATGTCATGTACATTATTTTACTTTTGAAGGATTAAAAATGAGCACTGAAGGGAAAGTCTCAAAAGGAATCTTAGTTAGACATTGAATGCTTTCATGTACAACATTCAGTTTCACCAGAGTGACACCAAGTAATGAGAATAAAATGTGAAAGATTTTTAAATTGCCAACCAACCTGAGAGCAGAAAGAATTGGTATGTTGTAAATGTCTTTTCTCACTTTGTTCACTTCTGAATTACCCTAGCTGAGAAACACATTCAGAAAGCTTAAATAAATGCAGGTTTACTTTACTGCAAGTAAAAGTCCTAAGTAGCCAGCCAGCTAATAGGAGCAAAGAAGCGGCTGAGAGGAAAAACTGGACGAGAGCTAATATTCAACAGCATTACCTTAATCTTCTCTCACCCTTATCAAACAGAAAAGCAAGCAGAAGAACTGAAAGACCACCTTATCTTCGCTGTTTTGAGAAAGATTTTGCAGGCTTAGCCTCAGACATTGCATAGGCTGTGAAGAATGATTTTCCACAAAAGGTCCTTTCCCACCTAATGAAGAGATTTCTGTAACGTGCTCTGCAGACAACACTGGAATGTCGGTAATTTGATTGCACACCTTGACAGCCCATGTACACTGCAGTGTTTCTCACAGACAACACATCTATCATTTTGCTCTAAAACTTGTGACAACTACCAAATGCCATTTCAGGTAATTTATTTTACATTGTAAAAGCCTTAAGGGACTGAAACCTACCTATCCAAGAGGTCATCTCCCATTCCTCAGATACCTCAACAACTCAGACCAGCTGAGATACTGGAACTGGCAAACCCCAACTACAACTTTGGCCTTGGCTTTTATTAAGAGGCTGAGGGCTGAATATAAACCACACCCTAATCTTGGCCCAGGTATACAAACCCCAAAGAATCTACAATATTCTCCTTGAAATTGCTTGCCCCAATGAATTCTAAGAACTATCAAAATTAAAAAGTAACACACATCACATGTATCTCACATTCCAAACGTCTTCACCAACTTTACCATGCTCATTTATTTTATTATGACATGTAACTTAGTTATTAGTATTAAGTGTATTGCATTATTATTGTATTATTACAGGCCTGTTAATTAAATAATTAATTAGTATCAATTAATTTAAAAATAACAGTTTAAGCAATCTGCAGTCTTTCTTTCTTTAAACAGCAATTGAAATGAAACCTGAAGGTTACTTGGAGTCAATGTATTCCCACTTTTTGGCTTTTTGACATATTTTAATTTTTTTGCAGTGAAACTTCCCATAAAATAAGAATGATCCATTATATCTACCTATGGAGTTTTATAAACATATCTAGGTATATAAAATGTATCTTGCAAATATTTGGCTTCTTTATACCTGTGAACAGCTCCACTTCTAAGGGTAACTTTTCCTGTAACCATTTCCAGAATATGATCCCAGTGATTCAGTGTTTTCCTGGGAATGAGGAGGCGTGCTGCAGGGCCAATAAGGTCTCCATTAGCAATCAGGCTGAAATAAAGCAAAGTGAAATAACTTGGAGGAGCATTTTAAACAAAGCTCACCTGAAGTGTACACACTACCACCACCACCCCTGAAATAGCAATCCACTAAGTGAAAATTCTACTTACAAAATAGTGTAGGGCTCCTGGAGAGGCTTTCGAAACCGTGCTGACACAGTGATCCTACTGCGAGTAACTGGCTTGACCTGCAAGAACAAAAGAAGAATTAGAAATTATGCAGTCTCCATAGTTAGAAAAAGTTTCCCCTGACCACCATCAGCAGGTGGGACAGTATGTCTTTAAAGCATGCATTTTATTCCATTCCAGCTTCACCTTCTACACAGCACACATAATTACTGCTGCAGGTTTATGTGTGTGATGAATAACAACCACAGCATAGCATACCACAGTGCACCACAGCACAATACATGGTTTGCACTAAGACAGAATTGTATGGACATCATTGGTTGCTCTACAAACCCAAAGAAATACTCCCAAATGCTGTTCTTGCTGTCCTAGTCTTTATTGCTAATAACCATGGTGCAAGAAATTTAACTATCTTCTCTTTATAACAATAAATGCCATTGCTAGATCTCTCTGCTATTATAATAACTACTTTTGGTCTTGTACAGACCTGTAATCCAAATCCAGCAGTAATTTATAAAGGTTCCTGAATACTTTGCTCATTTTAGAGCAACGACTCAAAAGTGAGGCGAACTGCAGATTTTTGCCTTTCAGAATAATGCATAGGTTACTTAATTCCCATCATTATCCCCTGTACTCTTTTGAACAGGCGCTGAATTGAGATCAACATTAATGCTGCTATTCTGAACAGAAAGTTTAAAAAAAGAAAACAATAACCCCAAAATCATTAGGAAGATTTTTTTAATTCTTCCTCATTAGCAAATCAAAATAAGGTGTTAAACCCAAACAAACAATCAAAAGTTACAGTACATGCATTAACAAGTTGGCTACATTTCTAAAAAGAAAATACCATAAAAACTTAAAGGATTAAATAGCCAGCATGCAGAAAGACATGCTTTCAAATAGATGTACAAAGTTTATTTTAACTAGCCATTTTCCAGTCACTGTGTAAAGCAGTCAAATGACATGATATGTTGCAGTTTATTCACACTCCGTGCTAACTTAACCAGTACTCCTCATTTAATTTGTGGGAAATGGTCTGAACTCCAGTGCTCTTAGTCTTTGCTTGGATTTTCACACAAACTCATTTAGTAATGACTAGAACGCTTCCAGATCTTTCTCTTGCATACACTGAAAAGAAAGGTGCTCAACCTACTAGATATTCGAAATGGGCTAAAAATTATTATTAAAATAATCAAATCTGACTCCCCCCATGAGTCAAAGAATGTCCCACAGCAAATTCTGCACCAAGCACAAATTCTGGAGGTGAGATAGGAAACTTAGAAGAAAAGGAACCAACAAAACAAAAGCAATACTGGCACTCTTCAGTGTACAATCATTTCAAGTAAAATACAGCAACAGGTAAATCTGTTGAACAAAATCTTTTTAAAATGTCTGCTGAAAAAGAAGCATATTCTGAATTCAAATCACTTCAACTTTTTGTGCTTTCCAAAGGCCCTCGTGAGCTGCGTAGCCCTCTCAAACATCTCTTTTTTGAGAGACTCAGAGGACACAAAAGCCCACAGTGGTCATGGATGGAGAAAGGCAGAATCAGCCTCTGCACACCTACATAGATTAAAAATCTAAAGAGAAGCAATCAGCCCCAGAAGGGTACGGTGATTTGAAGCCCAGTGCAAAGGGATATTTTGGCCAGAGACATCTACAAGAGGAGAAACAGCAAGGAAGATGTTACTACTGCATTGTGCCAGCATTGCTTGCAGACCAGACAAGGAAGCAGACTCCTGGCATGGCTGGGGACCTTCCCTTTATGCAAGCAATTCACGAGCCATTTGCACTCACTCCTCAAGATCTATTTTGTAGATGCTTGTTTGTTTTTGGCCTCATACAAAGAGAAATTCTGTACTAGACTGTACATCAGCTGTGCACTAATGCCTAAGGTAGCTGCAAGTTACAGTCCTGCTGTTAATTCTAGTGTGATCTGAATCAGGTGAAAGATTCACACCTACCATGACAAGCTTGGAAAGAGAGTACGAGGTTATTATCACACAGCTCATTAGGGGAGGAAAAGAGATTTTTTGAGAACTGACAAATAACTTAGGAGCACGGCCATTTTTGCAGAAACATTTGAAGCATATTCTACAGAGCATAACGAGTCATTTATGTCACCAAAATTTGAAATGAAAGTTTACTGGAAAAAAAAGAAAATACATCTTAAACTGCAACATCTGAAAACATTTCTATTGTTGCTGTCAGCCATTAAAGGGTTATTTTCTCAGTGTAAGCAAATTCATCAAGAGCTTCAGGAAAAAAAAGGATAAAAAGGGGAAAAAAAGGATAATTTTCTAAAGGTTATGCTACTGGAGGCTCAGACAATACTGATTTACTTCCATAGCATCAGGTCCTAATGTTTAGGCTCCAAACACAGGTTGCACACAAAATGAGAGTTACTGAACCATGGAGGACCTTAGACCTTTCCTTGTAGCTGGTAGGTTGCCAGGATAATCCTCTATAAAATATCCAATACATAAATAGTAAAAAAAGTTGATTTCACATCCATTCCTGATGCTCATTTATGCTGCTCAAGCTCTTCCACAGTCTCTCCAAACAGTCCATCAAACTAAGTTCTTTGATGCAGTCTGCAATGCTCAGGTTCCAAAGCTCCACACCTTACTGGGACAGCTAGAAAGCATTCACTAAGCATAAAGGAGCCTTAAGGATAGTACCAGGTGTGCCCTATTACTTAGTTGTTCCTGCAGGCTGATGAAACCATTAATTTTGGTGTAGGCTCCTCAGAAGGCCATTAAGTGATTGCACGTAGCCCAGTCACCAGACCCTGGAGAAAACAATAACCTGACAGACGCCACGAGCTCATTTATTATTTGAAGGATTGTATTTCTGCCAATAATAGATACTGAGGCATCAGCTTGGAAGTTTGTCTTTTGAATTGCTCTCTGAGGATCATTAATATTTCTGGCAGCCTTCTGCACCTTACAAGTTTAGGCTTGTTATTAAATAAGCAAACTGCAGGGGATTGTAACATGGGACCAGCTTGGGCCAAGACTAAATATTTGTCTGTTCTACCTAAGCATGGCCTAAACCGGAGCAAAATATAAACTTGCATTGTTTATCTAAGCCTGTTTAAATCAATTTACCTTCTATATTAAAAAAAATAAGAGAATATGTTAGTGCAATAATACATTTGATAAAGTGAAACTACAAAAATCAGTGCAAGGAAGCATGCTCTGAAGGCATGTTTTATAAAGATCACACTACACTGTGATTAAAAATGAAAAAAAAAGCAAGAAAACACCCACGACTTTCCTACTATATGCCTTTCTTCTCATTAATCTGACTGTTCTGTTCATACAGTTTAGAATAACTTCTGTCTGATCAATGTTAAGCTATTTGTGGTCATGAAAAGCAAGGTAGCTAACTTCAAAATATGGAAGTACACATTAATAAAAGATCAAGTGCTCAGCCACAGTAAATCAATTTAGTTCCTTTGAAGTATATGAAGTTCCACTAAACCATCCCAGCAGAAGACCTGGTCCAGGATTTAATTAAAGAATACATAGTTCTGCTCCTATTATGTTTGTAGGAGGCACCACAGTGATACAGTGTCTGGAATAGCCTGACCCCTCTGGCACTGCAGTTACATATTAACAACAAAGTGGTCCTGAGTGAAAGTTTGTGCTTACATTAAGAGACCAGTATCACTACCCCCTAACCCCTTTATTTTCTTTTCATTTTGCCAGCCACATTCTCTGATGATGCAAATCAGCATTTTCCCATTTACGTCAGCAACTGCAAGCAGATCTACGTTAATCAGTGGTCTGACCCCATTATGATTTTATCTTTAAATTTTGTACATTTTCCATTTGTTTGAAAAGACCCATTTAAGGGCAGCTTCCATTTCCTACCGACAAATGTTGCCAACAATTCATAATTTGTGATGAGATACTTATCTGAGGTATTACACGACAACACACAGCAGCTACACAAAGTGCCCAGGGGAGGAAGGAGAAACTCAGAGAAAACTTTACGTAAGCTGGAAGCAATCAATCCAACGAGAATTTGCAAGGCAACAAGAGCTACACACAGTTGGAAATACACCACGGAATCACAGACAACCAAAAAACACCATAATTTTTATTTTTCTATTATTTAAAAAAAAAAAGTTATTTCATACAGAGCCTCTTACATACTGCTGTATGGATTTTACTTACTTCAGAGAGGACTTAGCATCTGTGAAATGACTTTGCAAAGCACCTTGCAAAGTCTGGGAAAAACAAAACAGCTAAATTCAGCACAGTTTAGGTTCTGGGAATGGGAATCACTTTGCGGTGTTTGAGGACTCTGTTAACACTTGAATCTCAGAACATATTTTACAGAGTCTAGTGGCGTCCAGAATTCATCTTCAGTCATAACACACAGGGCTTAAACTTGTGATTAGCTCTGAGTGCCTCCTAACAGCCCTTTGTAAATACAAACGCACAGCACATCAGCATCCAACTGAAGCAAGGTAATAGAATCCATGCCCTCACAGCTGTTTGTTTTAAACAACATCCTATGGATTTTTCACTTATAATACAAGCTAAACATAGCTATATTCTAAATATTTACAAAATTTAAAAAAACACAAACATAACACTTAAGAAACATATACAACACATTTCTGAATTTACTTTAGGTACTTACATCTTCAAGTGTTGACTGTTGGGAAAAAAAAACAAAAAACAAAGCTAAACGACCAGCAGTCAAACCATTACCTCAGGCATACTGTCATATTTTTGTAATAAAACCATTTTTAATTAATCTATGCACAGGTACACATTAGTTTGAAGTTACAGATAAAAAAATAATGGTTTTCACTTCTTTCTTCAGACACATGCTAACCAGTAAAAGGTAATAAACACAATCTCTAACATGGAGATGTATCCAAATTAAGTTTATTTGTTTTGGTTGGTGTGAACCTCTTTGCTGATCCCCATCAACAGAGCTTTTGCTTCTATGAATGCTGCACGGTACTTCTCAACACTAATAAAAATGTACACTGGAAAGTGGGACAGACTCTGAAAACTACCCAACCTCCTCTTGGGTTCTTGAGACTTGCAAGAGGCACATGACACTTCACAGAATCAACCCTTGTATATAACAGAAGTATACAGTTCATGAAGTAGTACTTTAACTGGCCTCTGAACACACCCACCAGTCCACATATTCAGTTTCTAAAAGGTGAATTTTATGTACTTGAGAATAGGTTCAAATAGAATGTGCCATTCTTAGCTTTTCTTTTCCTTTCAGTGTTCATTAAATAATTAGACATATGCTAAATACAGAGGTCTGGCAGCACTTTCACTGTGCTGCCATGAATACATACACCAGTTACTCATAGCTAAGAAATGGTATCACAAACTGTTTTATTTCCTCTCCTCACCAGAAGTGTTCCCCCATCAAAGGTGGCAATTAAACAGCTGCATGACTTACAGGATAATATGTATTTACAAAGCCATGCTGGACAGCAACAAAGTAAGAATCAAAAAATGTAATGTGTCTGGACCAGATGCTCTGTGCTGCTTTAATATGTATGGGTTTAAGAGCTGGCCTTTCTTATTGCTACCAGTGTAGTCCTGGAGGCTATGAACATCTCACTCATTATTCACGTCACTTTATAACTAACCTTTTGAAGCTTTAAATATTTCAACACAATGTCACATTCCAAATTTATCAGCTCATGTAATGAGCCATGGCCTTGCCAATTTCTTACAATGGCCTGTTTGTTAATCAATGTGCCCAGGAAAATTGAGAACAAATATTTACATTTCCCTGGGGTAGAACTGGGGTCAAAAGAACCAAAACCCTATTGATACACACCATCACCACCCTGTGATGTAAAAGAAAGGAATGTTCAAGGTTCAGTGATCAAAACCAAACTAGAACAATAAGTTTTCTAAAGCTATTACAGCACAGGAAACATGCTATCTATTTCATAGAAACATGACATTTTTTCTAATGGACATTTTTTACACATTGACTAAAGTTTCAAACTCACTGAGGCATCTGCCTAGTACAAAACCATTTCAGTCATCCTATGCAGTAACTAACCTGCATAATCCTGGCTATTTCCCTGGCTATTTTGCACTACTGGATGGTACTCTGGATAGTACAAAACAGCCTTGAGCCAGAGAGTACGAGCTTGTCTACTGGTGTGGATTTAAAGCAACACTCAGACTGCTATTAACTGAGCAATGGGCCACAAGACCACAGCTGCACACAAACTTCTCAGCGCACATAAAACATGGATGAGCTGGAAATGAGCTATTCCACAGCAGACAGTCACATAGTGACTAAGGGAGCCTTCTAGACTGCGAGGCTCCTACAAAATTCCCAGAGAGTTTAAAGCCAACCTGTACACCTACAAGGTAAATCATCCTCCTTTTCAGCCATCCTAAGTGAAACAGTACATTAACGAGTAAATCTCACCTTAGCTAATTACACCCTGGAAAGAAAAAATTTTCAGTCTGGATCTGCCATAATTTTTGGAAATTGGACTAGTGGCTGAATCTTCAGCTGGGATAAGGCAGACAATGACACAGCCTTAGCTGCCCAGAAACTTAGCCTGTGCAATGGTCCAAAATAGATCACATCTGTGTTCCCTCTGTATCCTAAGTATAGATCCCATTCCTTCTCTGAGTTGCATGATGCTGTACCCACACTGCTTACAACACACACAATGATGGCATCAATAATACAGTTTTTTCAGGCCAAATAGATCCTGATGTTAATTTCTGATTCTGACGTGATAATGACAATTCTGATTCTGACTGGCCATGCCTCTCACATTTTGTGTATTTTCCTCAAATTACTGAGACTAATTAAACCAAAAGCTCATCAGAAGGACCTGAGGCTAGGAACAGTCAAAAGATTAGGAACAAAAAACTGCCAAAAAAAATTTATTTTTCTTCACCATTTTCAGTCAAAGGCGAAAGTTGTTAATGTTTCAAATAAGTCAATTTAATATACAGCAACAAATTATTAATGAGACTAACACATGCCTCATTAAAAGCTTCAGTACTGGCACCTCTTTACTCACTCCTAGCCTTCTCACATGCCAGGAAGACCAGTTACCCTATGGAGCAAGGCAGGTATTAATCAAGGAAGAGAACAACTTTCAAGTTTCAGATCAAACTCAATACAGATCATGGAATTCTCCAGCAGCATGAACCAAAGTCTTTCTGCTGCTCAAAAATTCACTACATTCATTTGTAAGCAAGCTGCTAATCAAAATACTTGAAACTGCACAGTTCAGGCAATATAGAAGTATATAAAGAGAAATTTTATGCAACCATAGTTCAAATAAGGAAAAAAAGGGCACAGCTTATCTTCTAACTGGATATCTGGGCAGTTCTTCTCTGATTCCTCCTGGTATTAGGCTGTGAACACTCAGGAAGAGTGTTTGTTTTGTATGCCTTGTTGTGCTAATTATGTTACCAGGATACTAAATACCAAACAATGGAATATCACATTTAACTATTAAAGACGTTGCTCCAGAGATTAGAGATATATATCACATTTTTTTAAACTTTTCATTTTAATAGTCTTATTCCTTAAAATACACTTACAGCAGAATTAGTAATTAATTTAGTATGAAAAAATGAGAAAATTCTTTCCCAGTCTGCGACACCAGCAGTAGAAGAAATCAAATGCGTCAGATATGGAGTAGCAAGAGGGTTTAGTTTTGTATTCTGGCAAAGGAATATGAAGTGGACCTTTATACACAACTTGTTACCAGCCCTACAGTACTTTGTGTTTAGCAATTTTGGGTAGCACAGATAATATTTGAGGTTTTTTAATCCCTAGGAAAGAAGCTGGAAAGAATATCTTACATAGTTACATTGTTTTGACATCAAAAGGCTGCAATTTGCACAGCCTGGGATCATTTCTAGTATCTATTCAGTCCCTTTTACAAAACTATCTTCTGTACAGAGAAAATATCCATGAACCATTTCCAACTGACAGATGTTAAAGTGAATCAAGAGCCCTATAATTGAAAAATGACAAGATTTTCCTCATGATTAAACATGTACGTTGTCAAACATGATAAACAGTAGTTTTGAAATAAAAAATAATTATAACTACTGTGATTTTTCATGAGCAGGTACTTGAAAAATAATTACTCATGTCAAGTTAGACACAAGGTATATCCAGCATGAATATACCAAAATAATTTGTGAAACCAAGACAACATCATAAACTTCCAAAATGTAATTTTTACAGATAAGTCCAATCATACTACTGCTGAGAGATGAGCAGTGACTTTGTCAAGAAACAAAGGATGAAGAAAAACAGTTGCCATACTAGAAAAGTTTAATTTTGGAATAGGGAGGAACAGAGAGAAATGCAGGATTTGCAATTCTTCAAAATACTTTTATAGCATCATCTTAGATGCTTTTGGGGAAAATTTTACTACTAAGTTCATATCTACCAAGTCTCAAACATTGTATTTTCTACCTCACATTCCCCTGTCATGGTGCTCGCCTTTTCTGTCAGCACTGGACAACAGGGAACTTTCCTGTCCCAGGACCTCACCAAGAACACGGTGGCCAACTGACCCACACTGAGATTTGCCAATCAACTACGTCTAGTCCACAAGACCCCCCAGCATCTGCTAAGTGATGGGCTGTACCTGAAGACCACAACTAGAAAACATTCTTCACTCTGCAGTCACACTTCAGCACAGGCACAAACATGGTCTGGGAAAGCTCCCTAGCTAGAAAAAGTGCTTTACTTCATGTCCTAGCCCACGTCTGTGTCTTCCGGAATGTGAACAACATGAGAACTGATAGGCACTGGATCAGAAAAAGAAGTTTTAAATTTTAAAAATGTTCAGACATTCACTCAAATCCTTATGATTAGTAAGTGTTTTCACTAGGGAGAGATGCTCTGGAGGTGCATGCAGATACAAATATGCAAGTCATACATGTAGGAAAGCTTTGAGGAATCTTTACTAATCCTCTGAAGAATTATTTGTAAAAATATTGATTATTCCATTCAGCAAACACTCCTACAAATTGACCACACCTAAACGAAATGATAAAACAAGAAGTTGCAATTGAAAAAGAGTTCTAGAATAATGAAATAAGTTTATGTAAAACAGTGAAAGTGATTTACTACTGGGAAAATGTGACATAGCTGTGTCAGAGCTGCCCACACAATCACCTTGTCCCAGAAGTTCAGAAGAAAAAGTGAAGTGCAGGAAAAAAAGCCTCAATGTTCTTACTACCTAAGAAGATCAGCCAAGGGCAAATGTATCGACAGCAGAGCAGTTTATTGCAGGCCTACTATGGCCTTCTGAACAGAGGCTGTTTCATACAGACAGTATAACCTTTTTTCTCTCAGTTGCAAGAGACTGGTTCTCCAATATCTAAATATTTCTGCTTTTCTTGGGCACCTGTAATTCTTGGCTGTTACAATATCACACAGCAAAGTTCATTTACAACAGTGTGTTCAAAGAGTAGTTAGTCATAAGAAGTCAAAGAAGAAAGGAGGTTCCAGCTGAACATATTTTTATGAAGTGAAGAGAGTTTAAAAGAAATAGCTGCCTACAGGATTTGCAAATACAAAAGCTCAGTTGATTCTTCAGCCTGACTGGCCCCAACGGCAAATAAAATGCATCTTTTTTGAGTGCAGAGGGAGAGACCATCTAGATCAGACAGTGCCTAGAGAAATATGAATGTCCATACTTTGCAGATTATAATTGGAAAACAACATTCAGTACCTTTTCAAAACAATTAAGCTTATAATAAACAACTGGTAAGTCTGTTGGTCTGTATTTTCTCAAGAGATTAATTGTTAGATTCCTCAAGCACATCATTTAAAGCGTATTTGGACTTGCACATCAGCTTTGGTACAAAAGGGATCTCTCTTGCAAAACAAGAAGCTCAGTTGCCAAAAGAAGTGATGGATGGAAACATACCTGAGAAAGAGTTTGTAACAAAGCTTTAGCTTGGATCAGGATTAAATCTTTTTACTATTTTGTCTACCAGTAACACAGCTGTTAAAATTTTGAGATGTAGAGCATGATGGCCCTGACAGAGGATTTACACCATATCTTGAAAATCAACTTTTTCTTGCTTAATTCCAGTTTGACACACATTTTTACTTATTTGCAAATTTAAAGTAATTGAGATGTTGACTTGGAAGAACAAGATTAAAGTGCTCCCAAAAGCAGATGTCAAGCATTTGGCAGTTTAACTAACTCAAAAGAAAACATACAGCTGCATACAAATACACAGTGTACAGCTGCTGCATAAAGTTTTCTTCATTTTGACTCGCTGAACACTAACCAGAATCAGAAATAGATATTTGTAATTGTTTTAGTGGAGAAAATGCCAAATTACACATGCTTGATACAATCAGAATTGATATCCTTGTACTTAAGCATGAAAGGAATGCTGCTGCCTCTCTTGGTCCTACAACAAATCTAGGATTTTGATTTGTAAGTGAGCATCTGAAAAAAAATAAGTAAAACCAGGACTTGCTGTCTCATATTATTTCAACAAAAACTAATTGAGGCATTAAAACTTCTGTTACTAGTCCCCTGAAAGTTCATGCCCAGGATTAAATTATTAGGGCATGAAGATAATTGTGTTATTCATAAACCCAGATAAAAATCTGTAGACTATAAATATGTTTAATCTCATTTTTATGGCTCCTCTCCCCAGATAAATCAATCATGTTAAAGTTAAATTTCGCACAGGGATTTAAGCTTTCTAAAGGGAGACAGTGGAGATTGCAAACATAAGTCAAATATGAAGAAGAAAGCGGAGATAATGGAGAGTTTGTATCGGGTTACTTCGAAGCCCAAGATGTGGCTGAAAGTGTTAAGATAATATCCAATAAGCACTGATTCCAGACAAAATAATAAAAGCCTCTTTTATCAAACATGCAACTGTAAGTAAAAAAACTCACAACTTCTACAACTGCTTCTCCAACTGCACAGACTTTCTGTTATATCAAAAATCTGAGGATTTGCAGCAAAATAGTCAGCCTTAAAAACAGCCTTTAAAAAGCAAGGCTGTAGTTGTACTGATAGCTATCCAACTAAGAGTAAATTTACAGGGTAGTTAGAGCAGCATATCAAATCTTCAATTTGAATTTTATCTTCCTGTTCACTGAGCCCATTCAAAAAAATACAGGTGACAAGTTATGCTCAATTACAAAATTGTTGGATTTCATAGCCTCTGAATAAGAAGTATCTGAGTATCAAGTAAAGGTCATTAGGGTGATTTTGAGGATCTTCTAGTACAAGGTGTCCTACTGTCTGAAGACACCTGCTATATAAATCATTGAATTGCTGAAAACGTGGCCTGAGAGCACAAGGCAAAAGAAACTGAAAAACAAGCTGATGTTTATTGTGAGGCAGAAGCTGCAATTCAAATGTTTGTTTGGGAGTCACTGCTACCTCCATACACAATAAAACAGTAAAAATAATGCAGAGCCATGCATCTCACACAAATCCACATGTGATGTGTTTTGAAGCTCGCAGTTATCTCCTCCGACTGCAGAGTAAGCACTGTTGAAGAAAAATGACTGAGCTTGGCAAATTATGGACTAGAGTTTACACTGGCATTTTTCAAATAAAAATATCCCTTCTTCAGAGGAAACACCAAGTTTTGAAGAAAATTTGCTGGTCCAAAACTCCCAAAATTCTCATTCCTAGCATTTTTTTCCACAAGTACAAATCTCCCTTAGGTTTACGACCAGATTCAATGAAGATAATAGGAGATCTTTTTTCTTACTGAGTTTTTAACTGGATATGGCAATTTAGAAAGCTGAGCAGAAGACAGACAATATACCATGCTCAGAGCAACCAGAGTAATAATCACTGAAGAAATAGGTGCAGAATGGTAGATAACTGTACTATTATAAAATTAAATAAAATAAATGTGTATTAAAAATCAAGCATAAATGAAGGCATGTCACTAACAAACTGCAGGCTTACTTCTTCAATATTACAGCCATCCTACCTCATTATTGACTTCAGTAGGTTTTTTCTTTGTTTCTCCAATGTCCAAATAGCTGTGGAAAGAAAACAGGTTTGATTATTTACAGGTGCATATAACTTACACAATAAAAATATTCTACACTTTTTTTCCACACATGAAGGTTTTAATACTTGTTATGCTTCAAAATAACACAAAAGGTAAGTAATTATTAATATTAAGTCTTACTATAAATCTTCCAGCTAGCCCTCTGGGCTAATATAAAAGACAGGGGAGAACCAACCACCTACCTTCAAGTCACTGCAGACCATCAATAACCCCCTTGTCAGAAAGAAGCTCATATACAGCTGTGAGGCGGATCAATAACTCTCAGCACAATATCACCTTACCAGAGTTTTCAAAGTCATCATCTTGCCTCTTAGTTTCTCACAGTAATTCTCTGATAGATTTAAAGTTTTCCTGCACACTCAAGTGTCCTGCCCAACTCAGGGCATCAGCTAAACTTTAAAAGGATCTATATCACTTGGGTTTCAGTAGAACATGGACACATCTGAACACACGTTTGTGGTGGCTGGATGAACCAGTTGTAGCTTCATAATTATTTTATGGATAAAATACAAGCCTCAACCAGACAAGCAAACAAAATACATCTATTTGGACAATATTATGTTATCCTTGTGATGTTGCCTGATCTCACTTCCAGTGGGAAGGTGCTTTACCAGATGTTTCAGACTAGAAGACCTTATTTGAGAAGTCAGGTATACCTAAAGCCAAGCATCAGCACAGGCTCACCAAAAAACCTCAGCTCTCGTAATACATCTGCAGCCCTTCAATAATATCACACTCTGTAGTTAATGACTGGGATCAGATTCATTTGCCAGAATAAACTTTTCTACTTGGACAAAGTTAAGAATCCATGGGACTTGAATGAAGGTGCAAAAGCAGTAAAGAGGGGTTAAAAAAGAGAGAAAGAAAAAGCATCATTCTTCCTTTGAAGGAATGGCACTCATTTATCAAGGTACCTCAGAATGGTCACAGGGATTTCAAGGCTTCATTGTGAGGAGACAGTTAGACACAGCAAAGCTGCCAGGCCATGCTTGAAAGTGCATGCCAATGCTTTGAAAATGGTGAGTGTAGCAACATAGAATAATATTTTTAAAAGCCTCGTGTTTAAAAACAAATAACAACAACTGTTCCAAGCTCTCAGTACAAAAAGGAACAAGTTCTCTTTAGACCAAAATCAAGAACTCTTACAGCCTTCAAGATTGAAAAGTGCCTCAGGCAAAATGGTTCCAATAGCCTGTAATAACACCTGCTGACTTTGGTCCTTGTTTTCTAAGCACTGTGGTTCTTGTTTTCCTGTGAATTACTTCACCAAGAACTAAGAAAAGTGAATACACAGTCAAAGTCTTAAATTTACTGTGCAGAAGTCCGGGCATTCAGTCATCAAATTTCAAGGACCTGAAAATCTGAAAAGTTCTAAATAAGAGTAAAGGCTTCCTTTTTTGGATGATGGCACTCAAAAAAAGTCAGACCAAAAATTTTACAAAACTGTTCTCACTTACTAAGAAAGCAGCAATGCTTCCAACCCATGACTAGCCAAGCCAGCAATGAAACTACAGAAACTACAGCATTGTTTAGAAAGACACAGCTGGAGAGAGGACAATCTACCAGTGATGAATGAGCACAGATACAAGTAAATGGGCAAAGGAAGGAGCATGGAGGAGTAGCATGCTGAAAAAAAGCTAAACATCGAAACTAGCCCCAGCATAGACAGTCTTCTTTCAGGAAGCTGAGAGCTAGGGAAGAACTCCAGAGAGGTGCAGCCTACATGTACATTCTCACTCACCACTACAACAACTACAATATATACCCTACCACATATAGACATATACAAAAAAGGATGTGTTAACTTAGCACACCTCTAATGACAAAACAAGCTGGAAAACTTGTTGTATGTTACAAAAATTACCAACATTGATTAAAAATTCTCCCATTAAAGAAAATTTCTATGCAATTTTTTAAAATCAGAATTTCTAAATGCTGATCGTTTTATTTAAAAAATTATTCAGCAGTTTACTTAGAATATTTGCCCTCAAAAATATCAGTCTAAAAATGTTAAGTGTCAGGGTTTGGCTCATGTGCTAAAGGCAAGCATAGTTTAGTCTTGAATTCTCTGTGAACAGGAAAGAAAAAGATTCACTTCTCAATTTAAAGCATCTGAGAAGAAACAAATGCCATGCTTGAAGCTGAACAATGACACTTTCAACTTCTGCTACTCCTTGGATACTTTCTTCATTACACTCCTACAGCTCCCACACATCAGTGCCACAAGACTCCATTTCAAAATTCAGCCCTGCATAATCTATTATAGCAATTAATATGTCCAGTGAGAATCACTGGGAAGGGAGGAGGGAAAAATAAATTTAAAAAAAAAATTAAAAGAAAAAATAAAAATCAAGCTTCTTGCTGCCATCAGACCAGGTTCAGATCCTTTAAGGCAGATGCTTTGGTCTGTCACACTGTAACTGTTTACCGTGACACACTACACAAACATACACACTCTTCTTTAATTTCTTCACTTCCTTCCAATTAACCCTTCCTCTCCTCTAATTTTTCTGCCTAAGATGTCTCCCTAATTACCATTTTGTCTACAACCCAGTTAAGAACGACTTCAACATTAAGCCCCTCAGCTTGTCTTTAATGCTCATAAAAGCACTGCCAACATTTCCAGCACTATATAAACGAATACTAATAAGTGAACAACTCCAATTCTGAATGCAGAAATGGAGGGGATCTCAAGTAATCCCATTTATTCTCTCTACAGCACAGGATTAGGACATATTATCAAGGGATATATAAAACAGTCCCTTAGGTTAGCTTTTCTTAAGCTATTCTCTTTGTTGGCCTTAAATAACTAGGTATCTTGTTGCATGTTGCAACCACAAAAGTCTGGAAGAGTCTCACCATAAAACTCTGACCATAAAGCATGAACTGACAAAAAGAAATGCTTTTCCCCACACAATATAAATCCAGAGTGCCCAATTCTCTAAACAGTGTGTGCTAATGCCAAACACTTACTTTCTTGTAGCCTATCAAACACAAAACACATTTAGGGAGGTGCAACATGATGTGCTGATAACTAACACCTTTAAGCCATCCACAGAATCACAGGATTTAACATCAAAAAAAAATAGTAGATCTCTCTTAGAGTTGAGCACATTTGACATGGAAAAGAGTAAGTACTGCTGGAAAAGGTTTTATATTTAGCTTGTCATACATCTTTCTCTCTGGCTTTCCTACTGAAGTGCAAGAAGCTTCAATAAATCTTTAGAAGCAGCTAGTGACAGAAATGGTAAGGGTGATAGAGATCCTGTTCATTACACAAAGAGTTTTGTTCTGAAACATAATGAGCCACTAATGAACTCTCCTGGAAAACAGTGTGTCCTCAACTTTACGGAAGCAAGACGAGGAAGACACTGTAAAGGTGGTAGTTGATGAAACAAACTCTCAAACATCTCCAGAAACAGAATGTTAATTTTGAGATTTATTTCCATAAATTCAACTGTAGGAAAAAATGCCCACAGAGCAACAGATAAAATAGTCAATTGAGACCTTGAAATTCACTGACAGAATTAAGAATAGTTACTGATCACATGCAGAGCCACTCTGCAAACACACCTAAAATCCCAGATCTCCTTCACATTATTCTCCCAGTGACTCACTAGAAAACAGACAAACTGGCAGCTTAATTCTTGGTGTCCAGGTAGGTAAAAAAAAGTAAATGGCCATCTTTTAAATAACAGGAGGGACATGAAAAGGCTATCTATGTACCCAAAATGAACAGATGTGATGGAGATGCAGATAGTTGGGTAGAATACCTTAGAATTTTAAAAAATAAACAAGAGAGGAAGCATTGGGAATTGAATTCCCAGGCTTATCAACTTTGTGGCAAGATGTCAACACTCCACCTTTTACTGCTTTCATCCTATTACCCCGAGCACAAATACTGATCCTGGCCCTTCAGCTAAGCACAGACATCACAACATCATGCTATCCCTGCACATCCTTAAAGAGCTTATTAAAGTTAAAGGGCTATTTCTTCTTTTCTACTGTCATGTCAAGGAGTTGTCACTATGTGACTCATGGTATGAATACCCTTTCTGGGGCTCACCTTAAAGCTCTTTTCCTTTTGCCCTGGGTCACAACTTCTAAGTTCTCTTTCCTCAATGACCAAAAAAGGGACAGGGTGAGGGGTCGTCTGAAGCACTGCCACAGTGCCAAACCCCAAACGCTGATACTCATTTCAGCCACTCACTTGAGTTTCTTGAAGGCCTCCCTGCCACCAGCCACATACTGCTCCCCATTCTGGAGCTCCTCCAGCTGCCGGACACGATGCCCACCCCGCGGGGTATAGATGTTTCGCACGGCTCCAAAGGGCGCCTGCACGCCGCCCGTCACCTCTTTCAGGAACACATCAAAGTTGGACACTTTCTTCTCGTGGATGACGATGCGGCGCCCCGGGAAGAAAGGGTCCCCGTTGCGATACACCAGCACGCTCTTCACGGCCGGCTGCGAGAGCCAGGACGCCTTGGTGCCAGGAGTAGTCATGCTGGTGCTGGCTCCGTGCGCCCTGCGCCGCCGGAGCCACCCGCACCGGTGTGCCCCGAAGAGCCTCCAGCCCGGGATCCCCTCTGGCCCTGGCACCGCCCACGCCGGGCACACCTCCTGGGGAGCGATCCCGGCTCGCCGGGGTCTGGGCACAGCCCTGCGTAGCCTGTACACAGTGGCTCCTCCCCGGCAACCAGCGCTGCCCCGGGCGCGCTCGGTGCGGGGAGCGCCAGCCCAGGCGGAAAAACGCGGCGTGACACTCGGGGCGGCACAACAAGGACACGGACGGCCGGGCACCCGCGGCCTCGGGGGCCTTCATCGTCCGGCTGTGCCATGACGGGAAGCCCTACCGCCCTGCTTTCCTCGGGAAACTCTACCCCGCGTGTGCTCGGTGTCCCCGCCGGGCAGCCGGGCGGGAGAGAGCCAGGAGCTTGCCCAGCCCGGAGCCACCGCGGGAAGGAGCGCGGGGAACGGCGTGCCCAGAGGCGGGCAGACGGGGAAGAGGGAACGGGATCCCAACGAGGGAGAGAGGGAAATCCCCGCTCTGCCGCCTCCTGTTCCCACAAGGGAAGGGCCGGCGGCGGCAGCGGGGAGCGCCGAGGCAGCGGAGCGCTCGCATCGCACTCTGGCACACCCTGCGGACAAGGAGCCGTAAAGCCTGAGAGCAAGTAAAACACAAGTACCTTCAATCCAAATATAATTCCTTTAACAACCTCTTTGCCCCGCCGATAGTCTCAAGTCTAAAAACGCACTAGACCTTCCTACCTTTTTTGTGTAGTATACAGTAATGATCGTCTTTTCAAATGCGTTTTAACACGCAAGATAGAAGGAATTTTCTTTCCTTTTATCTTACCTCCTTCGATGGGAAAATTACCCCCCTGCTGTGAGTTACAACACAGCAGTTAACCATTACAAAGAGAGCAATTTCAGGGTGAGGGCAGTCAAACATGCTACTGTTACTACTTAACAGCTAAAGTTCCCCACTTGGTGCTGGTCTCCTTCTACATAATAACGGGGAGAACCAAGAATTTACCATCTTCGAATTAATACTCGAATTAAACATTGAACTACTGTAACCTGAAAGGAAATTTTTGTTACTAAATATATGCTTTTGAGTAAAAAATCAAAAATGTTGATGACCCTCGCGCTGCTCTGCATCCAAGTGGTGATATGTCAACTACCTGCTGTTTTATACCAAATTCTACCACGTTTAGTGATTTTGGGTCTAATTTGTAGTCACACAACATCTTTGACATAGGAGTAAGACACTGAATATTTTATTGGTGCACCCATTTTAACACTTTTGATACTTCAAAATACTGTTGGTCTTTACTTATGGCCGCACTAGTTACAATCACTTTATGGATTGCAATAAAATATCCCTTAAATGGTACCAGAGCACTGCTAGCCTTAAAGCAGCCTAAAATTGCTGGGCAAAAATCTTTGTTTTCATCTTACCTAAGTACAGCTGCTGATCCAAATCTAAGAAAAGGTTAGACACTTCAGTCCATAATTGCAGTGCCTTGAACCATAACAATTTGCTCCTCCTAGCTTTTCTAAGGTCTGACCTTTTATTCCCACTATTGTTTCACTTTGTAAGCAATCTCCTATCACATTCTCAACAGCAAGGAGACAAGCTGCTGAGCCCACTGACATGATTGAGATGAACGCAGAGACACATAATCTCTTTATGATGGAGCAACATGAGACCTCTCATCTTACATGAGGTTGGTGCGTGACATGACGTCTGCCAGGTCGTGTGTCAGGATCCCCTGAGGTCACACGAGGAGCATAATGTACCATAATGTTGGGGCATGTGATGAGAGCAGAGCCATGGCTCATAGTGTAGCATCAAACACGGTCACTTTTTCTGCACCACAATGCTGTGAGGCATTCTCTGCCATTTCAGAACCAGGAAAGATTTTGCAGCTTGTTGCAGAACCTTGCCAGCTATGTTCAGTGACAGCAAAACATAAAGTCATGAAGACAGAAATGTCCTAGTGCTGAAGAAAAGACCAACAAAATGGACAGAAAGGAAAAGGATAAAGTTTCTAAACACAGAATGAAATTCAGCTTATTCTATTGCACACGGTGCTGAGAATCACACTTAACAACTCTGTGCAGCTTATCAGAAAATCAGACTAAGCAATAGCAGCTACTTTATTCCCAGCTGTAAGTCTGGAGTAGCTAGACTGTCTGCACTGGCAGTTTAAAGCACATAAATACCAAGTGGTTCAGCTCACATGCACACACTAGAAGAAATAAAATACCAATGCAGTTGTAGATTTTAAATCCCATGTTATAGCAAATTCATCTACTTGTTCAATTGCCAGATCGAAAACCCATGATCAAGTATTTTTGCTTTAAAAAATACCTTAGACAATCACAGTTTAAGCTACAGCTTTTGATCATGCAGGTCCTGTCCAACAGTATTCTTGAGACAGCCTAAATGCTGAAGGATTACAAAGGGAAAAGGCTTTAGCAAACCCTTAGAGGCACAAAAGGAAATGGTTCTCCATGAAAAAACAAATTTCCAGTGGCTTACCTTAAGTAAGAAAAAGGTTGAAAGATACCTTCAATGTCGTCTTGGTATAGAGTAATGAAAATGAAGTCATCCTTCTTAAGCAAAGATTTCTCAGTGTGTTACTGTAGCTACCTTTGATCAAGGGACCTGAGATTATCAATTGGGTATTCCTGATTCATTCATGTAAGCGCAATTACTGTAAACATGACTGGGTTTTCTTGGTAAGTTTTCTATGGGGTCTTTTCTATCTCTCTCTTCTTGTGTAGCTTCACTTATCATCCACTGAACAAGTACTGTCTGGTAGCAACTGTGGGGTTTTTGTTTGTTGTTTGTTGTTTTGGTTTTTATTTTTTTCTCAATGTGAATAAAATTGCACATTTCTTTTACGAAAAGAAACAGATCATAGGTACAGGCACAAATTTGTATATGAAAAAAAGATTGACCAAATGGACAAATTATACACTGAGAATTGTCTGTAGACCAAGATGCCTTTTTACCATAATTTTACCCAAAAGTTCTCTGAGCTTTTCTTCAGCAGAGATTTATAAGGACTCCTCTGAGGATACCAATGGTTTCCTTCTCTTTCTGTGTGTTTTTCCTTGGTGTTTCTGCTCCTTTGCACAAAGCCCAGTTGCAATCAGAGTAGTCCCCCACGAGTGCGCTGACATTCAGCTGGCAGTGGAACTAGTTGCTCGTGTCATTCAACCTCACAAATAGCTTCTGGTTTGGATGGCAGCTTCATGACTAAGCAAGCCTGCGCTGGAACTAGCTTTTCTTTTTGGCTGAATGAAGAACAGCCATCATGCCTGTCCTTGTCAGTGAGCCTCTCCAACAAACAGCAGATGAGCTCCCAAAGGTCGGCACTGCAGGACAGACACCTGACATGTGCCTACACTGGAATCAACAAGCAGCTCATTGGTATTTAGAGCTACAATAAATAGATGCCAGTTCTAGATCTCCAGTTATCTTTCTTTTGCCAGCAGCAGTGTAAAATCAGACATTGTGTGTGTGCTTTATGACTTGTCCCTGGCTGCCAGTGCACACCAATGTGTTGCCTCCACCTCTGAAGACAGAGGTGACACTTGGTTATTGTCTGCCCTTCCAAACAGTTGCAGTGGTGGCTGATAATGCAGCTGTAATGAGATACAGTGCCAATGCTTAAGATACTTTGGCCTGTTGGATCCTATGTAGCAGACTTTGTATCAGTACAGATTCAGTGTGAAGCTACATCATCTTATTGCCAACACTTCTGTTGTCTTAGCAGCCAAAGGAAAACAAATAGATCAACCCAGCAGCTTTTCCCTTTTTACTGAAGAGTCTGAAATGTCAGCTGTCTAAGACTTACTGCAAATTCATTAAATTATAATTTCTGGCAGATATCCTTTAGTGTGGGATATGGGGTTAAAACTGTTAAAGTTGTTAAGGCTTATGTTTACCAGAAAGCCCAGTAGGAAGGCACAGCTGCAGGCCGGACGGTTGGAAGCCAGCGCGGGGTGAGAGGCAACCAAATGAGGAGGAGGGACATCTGCATCCTGCATCTGCAGGGACAGCAGATGAATGGGAAGCCGATTGGATGGTGGAACGCACGGACAGCAGGCTGCAGCTGAGCAGCCGATGAATGCCCTTCTGTTAAGTTTTGGTTATGTCCACTCGAAGATAAAAGTACAAAAGGAGAGTTATTTTTCTAATAAAGAGATCTCCTTCAGACGCACAAAGGCGGTCTGTGAAAGCTGAAAGCCTCTCAGCAAAACAAACTATGCTCACCCTCCCCTTTACTATGCCCAAACCTAAAGAGGTTATGCCCTTAGGCACTCCCTCTCCTAATGGTGACAAAAAGGTTACTCCCGGCACGCCTCCCTGTTTCATGTAAATTGCCTGTATCCCATTGGTCTGCTTCCTTTGCACCACCCCTGAGCCCTCAGATGATTCGTTTGCTGCTCTACCCCACCCCTGGCTTTCCTATATCAACCCTGCTCCCTCAGATGCCCATGAGCTAGTTCATCCCTGCACCCCTTCAAGGAAAGAAGAATAAAGCTTCGCTTTGGGCCACCACCTGCAGCTGCCATTTCTGACCTCCTGCATCGGCCGAAGCGGAGAGCTCACAAAAGAGCTGAAATCACTCTCCTCCCGGGAGCGAGCACGGAGGACGTGCCTGTGCCTTGAGGATGCCTTGCCTTCCCCAAGACGCTTCTTCAGAAGGTCACGGCACTCCACCACCGCCCCAGGGCCCGCCGTGACAGGGGTCGGTGTCTCTTTGTTCCCCATTGCTACACTTTAATGCTTCCCTAGTTTCTGCATGTCAACATGCAGAGCCAACATAAGCTGCCATTAATTGCCAGCAATGGTGTGCACTGGTTTCCTGCCTTCCTGAGGTATTTTCTGTGCTGTCTTGGTATTTCCAAGTATTAAGTGTCTTTGCCATCCAAGAGGTTAAATTAGCGTCACACATAACTGCCACCTGCTGAAATTAACCAAAACTAGAGCTAAAATACTCCATTTAGAGTAGATTGTAGCTTTTTATCAAGTATGAATAGGGACAACATTTGCAGACAGGCATGGTTACCCTGAAATGGAAAACCTCTGATGGCTTCAGTCTACATATATACGCTCTCCATAACTACTGAGGAACTTTTTCATTAAATTACTTCTATGGGAGGCAATTCACCTTTATGCAAGGTGTGCATAAACCATCCTTCGGATTCTGTGCATGTCAATCCACTTGGAACAAAGGCTCATCTATGTATGTACACACAAACATACAAATGCAAAGGTCATCTGGTACAGGAAAGAGGACAGTGTTGATGTAAATATTCTGATAAAATAATTGATTTAATAATAGAAAAGGGTTAGTTACAATTACAAGTAAAAAATGGTAAAGTATAAGGTGTAGCAATATTAGGAGTGCTGCATTTAAAATATGCAACCATAGAAACTTCACCAAGAAGTTACTGGATTTCTTATGTTTTGTTCAAGAAACTACGGAGACCGTCATGGACACCAGTTACTCTGCTTAGAAACCCCCAACCCCTCCCATTCTTCCATTGATTCCCCCCATCCTTCCATTGATTTAAATGTCAAGGATTCCAATCAGCAGAGATGATCAATGATTGTCTTAGGTTAGGAATATTAATGAAGTTATATAACTAGCAAAACCAATTATTGTAAAGGTTAAATTTAAGGGCAGACGTATTATGCATGGTACATGAAACAACTTATGTAATGATCGCTTGGCAGAAAAAGTATGTAAAATGGATGTATTTTGTTTACTAAGTGGAACACATTTGGAGGAGTAATCCTGTGTGTTCCCAGTGCCAATATAAAGAAGTGTCTGCTTATTCACATCAAACTGGTGTTGGATAAGTTTCATTTGTCCTGTTTTGGTGACACCGTGTTTTCAAAACTCAGACCGGTGTTCAGATTTGTGCCTTCCTCTTGGAGCAGCCATGCTGCACGGATCACTTCATTAATCACTTCCTTTTTTACTTCCCTGCTCAGGATTAATGAGTACTCCAAGTACATTCTGATAACATGTCCCACTGTAGGGTTTGGACGCAGGCTTTGCCTCCAGGCCGATTTCCACACTTCAGCAGGACCAGCCAAAGGAAGGATACCCCTGCTACCTGCATTGCCCTCTAGCGCATGGAAGCTGCAGCTTCAAGAGAATACGTGACAGTGGAAGCTGGTATGCTACTAATGCAACTTTTACATCTCAACCACCCAGGTTGTCTCTATCTTAGATACAGAAGTAGGGCAAGGAAATTTAATTCCAAGACATTTGCTGGGGACAAAATTGTACTTCTCTGGGAAAAAAAAAAAAAAACAAAACATTTTAGAAGATCATCAGGAAGTGGCTGAATGCGGCAGGGAAAATCCTAGCCACAGTAAGTTGTGCTTGCGCTATGAGCACTGCTGGGGCTGGAATTTTAAGAACACTTATGTCTTTGGGGGGGGTTATCCATTTAATTGGATTTTCAATTCGGACCTACCTCATTAGAGGAGCTCAGGTGAGCTTTATGGACTTCTTGGATTGTTTTTTTTTCCCCATTCTCACAAACCATCATGTACAAAATCCAGTTAATTTCAGTGGGGTTGAGCACAGCCTCGGTGAGAAGGTGGTGTGATCATAGCTCTGTGCATATACAAAACAATGGCAATGAACTTCAAGGCGTCCCGGAGTTACCTCAAAACGTTTAGAAATACAGACGCGTGTGGGCAGGACCCGCGGCCCAGGCCTGCCCCCATCGCGGCGCCGCTGTGGCCGCGCTCCTCCCAGGCTGCGCCGGGGCTCTCGGTCAGCCTGCCGGGCTCCTCCTCGTCCGTCACCGCTCGGCTCCTCCCTCGCCGCGGCTGCGCGCCGGGAGCGGTGCCGGGCCGAGGGGCCGAGCGGGGTCGATGCTGCGCGGGGCCGCGGTGCTCCCCCGCGCCCTGGGCGGCGGCTGCTGCTGCTGCTNGGTGTCGGGTTCGCCGGGGCCTTGTCTTGACCGGCGCTTCCTGACGTGTGTGCTGGAGCCTGAGAGCGGGGCGCCGCGCGGCTCAAGGCCAGGGGCCAAGAGCTGGAAGTAGAGCTGTGTTCTCTTCCCACAGGTAGATTTTACCAACATGCCCCCACTGAGACCTCCCAAGCCACCCTAGCCAGCGTGTCTCCTGTTTTTGCCGTGGTAAGTACTTGCAGGCATTTCTGCCAGAGGGGGCAGCTGGTGCAAGGTGGTGGTGCTTTTTTCCCTGTTGTTTGTTTGTTTGTTTGTTTAGTTGATTGGTTTTTAATCTTAAGGCATCATAAAAACAGATGCATTTGTGTCTCGGAGAACATCCCTAGTTCTAAACTGTTGCTTTAAGCTACTCTGAGGACCCATTGGAGTACATAATGTTGATGAAGGTACTTTTCAAAGGCCCAGCATCTGCTGGAAGTTCTCTGGCTCTAATTGTGAAGGCAAGTCAACTCTTGGAAGTGCTGCAGTCAGAAGTTTCTTCTTAAGTTTATCAAGGCTTGCTAATACCTTTTGGAAGTATTAGTCGTGTGTCCTGATAGCTGCATTTCTAAGCAAACATAGGATTTGGTGAAAAACGAGCTCTCTCTCTCTAAGTTGTCTTTTTAAAGGAGACTGAAAGCTGTTGGCAAGCTGCTTGGTTTGTACATTATATTTTTCTTTTGAATATATATCTTATGAAAAAACACATTAGTGCCAGTGAAGGCAGGTGTGGTCTCCTTGTTGATAATGAAAAGCAGTCATTCTGCAACAAGGTGCCATGTAACCTCCACTGCAGCTCTACTGGAATGCATGATTAGGTAGGCTTAATTCACTGACAGTTTAAAAGTCAGTAATGTTAAATTAAGTACATTGGTTATGAGCAAAACAATAAACTTCATGATTAATCTAGACATGGCAGTCTCTCCAAGAAAATATTTTTACTAGGAAATACAAGCGTTAAATGAATAATATGAATGACAGATGCTAAGACAAGAAGTATTTAGGTGCAGGCTACAAGCTAAATAGTGTGTCTTTGCAATACTTGATGTGGGCACAAAGCCTAACAGTACAATCTGTGGTACTCTTTAGGTTTTATTTGTAAGTTTTTTGGAGTGTTCCAGAGCAAGTAGCTGAATTTTTAATCCCAGATGTAAGATGCCCTGCTGGTCTCCTCTCTGTGAGATCCAGTGATAGGATGCATGGGAATAGCTCAAAGCTGTGCCAGGGGAGGTTAAGACTGGAGGAATTAGGAAGCAGTTCTTTACCAAGAGGGAACAGGCTTCCTGCAGAGGTGGTCGATATCCCAAGGCAGTCAGCATTTGAGGGTTTTGGACAGCATTCTTAATACCAGGCTTTAACTTCTAGTCAGCCCTGGACTGGACAAGCAGCTGGACTCTGATCATTGTAGGTCTCTTCCAACAGGAATAATCTGTTGTAAGTCTGATCTTCTGTAAATCACCTTAACAAGATTTGTGTAGGAACACAGCCATGCAGATGACACTGGTCACAAACACAGTAAAATGTGCCGTTTCATGCAATTATTTTGCTTAATTGTGAATAGTGAGCATAAAAATTGCTTTCTCTTCATAATGTGTTTTCGATTTGGCTTCTAGGGAAGTGCAAATAATTTTAGAAATTGATTTCTTGTTTTATAGTGGTTCTGTGAATTTATTTTTTTTTCCCATTCCTCCAGATGAAGTTTGACAAAAAGGGAAATACTACCTATTTTGGTAAGTTTTCATTGTAGTTTTATTTAGGGTTTGTTTGAGTTTTTTCCTTGTACAATAGAGAAAAGCCCAATTGGAAATCTTGGTTAAAAAAATTTCTTCTGTTTTGCTGCTTTCCATTGGACCTTCATAGCATTTTTATTGTTACAGTTCTTGTACATTTTTAAGTAACATTTTGAAAATAATGTGTTACCATCTCTCACAGGAAGATAATTTTTGCTTTGCCTTTTTTCTTTTTGACCAGCATGCTACTTTTCCTGCCTTGTCTGTCCATGTAGGATTACATGTGCTTTCTCAATGGAGTCACTTTTTTCTGATGTGAAATTAATTGTCATGGCCAACTTTTTGACTTATATCTAGAATTTTTCCATTCAAGATGCAGTCTTTTAAATTTTGTAGAAAATAAATTAGATTGAGGAGTCAGTGGGAGGAAAACCTTTAAGAATAGCTGGGTTGTTTTGTTGTGGGACTTGGTAACACACTAGGATGTAATTTCGGAACATACATGCTTGTCCTGTAAATGTCTTAATCTAAAAACATTTTCATGACAGAAAAGAAGAAAACAGAATTGTACCAGGAGTTGGGTCTTCAAGCTCGAGATCTAAGATTTCAACATGTGATGAGCATTGCAACCAGGAACAACAGGATCATCATGAGAATGGAGGTAATGATTTCCCTATAACTGAGTGTAAGCCCTGTCTCATCCTTGCACTTGGATTTTCTTGCACAGCAAAAAAACAGCAGCTTTCTGTGACACACAGTCGAGCAGTAAATGTTTCTTTGGAGCTCTGCCTAGCAATCAGAGTGTGAGTTCACCAGCTATATGCATTAGTGATCATCTTCCTGGTTGAGCACAGAAGAAACATTACTAACATTGTCATGGAAGGCTTGTGAGGAGCCTCTTCTCAATCCCTGGCACAGTGCTGTGTCTGAGCCTCTTTGCAATTAGCATGAGATTTTGTTATTTTCCTACCTGAAATGACATTTGAAGATTGGTTTTATCAAAACCCAAGTCATCAAATGTGCTACAGAGTTATGAGAAATCTTCAGCGAGTTTTTTTTTTTTTTCAGACTCCTTACATGTACTGTCTTTTTCAGTTCTTGAAGGCTGTCATAACACCAGAGTTTCTTCTGATACTAGATTATCGTAATTTAAGTCTGGAACACTGGCTCCTCAATGAACTAGCATCTCAGCTGGCTGGGGAAGGTCAACTAGTCACATATTCCCTGCCCTTTGAATTCCGAGCCATAGAAGCAATCCTGCAGTACTGGGTGAGCTATCTCATTTTTTTTAAATGTTTGGGAAGTTCTTACTACACAGAAAGGGCAGTATGACTTTTGCCTTGTGTTAATATTTACATGTACATATTTTTAAATGTATTCTGCACTTCTTTTTTTTGATCTTTATCTCTTCAGTTCTCATGGTTTTGTGTGTGTGTGTGTTTTCATTCCCTTTCCAATAAAGTGCTATTTGGATATGATGGCTTTACCACCATTTGGATAATTAAAAAACAAGTCAGAATTCCTTTCTAGAGACACATTGTAGCTGAAATGAAAATCACACTAAAGTGCTGAGGTTTTGGCCTCTTGAGCAGGAGTCAGATAAGATTTCTAGCTATCATTAGAAATCTGTGCTTGCTAAGTCTAATATAACGTTTATACACAATAGTATTTTAGCTTTATCAGCCTTACTGGTGTGGTTGTCACTGAGTTTCAGTTCACTTTTTATTAAATACTGTATTGTGCACTGGCTTTCTCTTTATGGACTATCCATATAGGAAGTATTTCCCAAGCATTGAAAAGCAGGTTGTATTAACTCCCTATTACTGTGAATTATGTGTTGAGAGACAGGAGTCAGTTGCCAAAATTATTCTAAATGAATTATTTTAATTCTTATGAAGGATCATGTTGTTATCTAGATCAGCAAACTGCAGGGAAGACTTAACACTTTGCAGCCTCAGATCCTTGAGACGCTGGAAGCCCTAGTGGATCCCAAGCTTTTATCTGTGGATAGGAGTAAACTACACATTCTCCTGCAAAATGGCAAGAGGTAACTAAGATTAAGCTGTGAAGACACTACAAGATGACCATAGAAAACAGCATGCATTAAAGTGTTAGAAAAACAGTATCTGATACTAATTTCTTAGATTACTGTAACGCTAGGTTGTGCATCTTATTTTGAAATAGAAAAATCAGTATATGAATTACCTAGTGATATGGGGGGAAAGGGAAAGAAATCCGGAATTGTCAGAAATACTGTCATGCTTCTTAAATAGCATCTGACAAAACAAAATAACACCTAAGAGAATCAGACAGTGTGAAAATGTTTCCCATAATGCAAACCTTTGTAAATCTGTGTGAATCTCTGCTTTGAGGTTACTAGTACAGTGCTACCTTCCTGTATTGGCCTCTCTCATATGACACTGCAAACATGCGCTTGCTACGTGCTCAAAGAGTGCTTGTTTTGTTTTTTTCTGGGTTACAGATGCACCCAGAAACACATCTGGATGCCTTCTAGTGTGTGTCTGTACCTCATTGGTCCCCAGACAGCTCACTGCCACAGCTAAGTGTGTGGCTTGTAGAGCATGTTTTGAAGGATCTCTTAAAACCCTGCAAGGAAGTCTCCCCTGGCCACTCTTACCTGGCGAGGGTGCTGGCTGGCAAACTCATGTAGAGATTACCTTTGGGCACTGGTGCCACTGGGATTACTTGACCTTTTGCCTGTTCTTCCTTCAGCTTGTCAGAACTGGAAACAGATGTTAAAGTTTTCAAAGAAACAATTCTGGAGATCTTAGATGAAGAAGAAGTAATAGAAGAACTTTGTCTGTCTAAATGGACTGATCCACAAGTGTTGTATGTATATTTTGAAACCACATATATTTTTTAACAGTGTATTTTGTTTGAGGAGAACTTGAACACTAAACTGAATGTTTACTGCTAAAAACCAGAAAGAGAAAGTCTTTCTAATTTCTTTTTTTTAACCCAATGCTTGCTACTTCAGAAACCATTGTAGTTGCCATTTTGGAGAGGAACTCCATTGTTACACAGTTACAAATAGTTCTTGACGTAACAGGCCAACTCATCTAGTATGTGATGGGATGGCAGCAGGGTGGCAGAAAAAGCAAATGTTATTTTTCAATATAAATTCTGGGAGCATTTTCCTCAGTTTCACCAAAGTGAATACCAGAGGCAAGTTTTAAAGCTTATCTTGAATAGGTCAGATTCCACACTTCCTTGATTAGAAGCATTCTGAATGCCTTGCCCCTAGGTTTTTGCTCACCAGCAGAACCCAAAGGAAAGAGGCCTCAGAGCAATCTTGGGCACCTGAAGAACAGCATTCCAGGAGATGTATGTGCAGAAACAATCCTGCTGCATTCCTGGTGGAGGACAGTATGCAGCAACAGCAGCACTGGTCACTTTAATAAAAACTAAAAAACTGAAAGACAGTGTATACAACTTCCAAATACATTTTGGGCTGAATTGTATTTGAATCTTGGGCATAGAGATGTGTTTATATATAAGCAGATAACAGAAGTTACCTTCCAGGGTACTTTGTGAAGTTTCTGGATGATATTTTTGCCTAACTGCATTGCACGTATTAATACTGGTCACACGGTAGTGTGGGTTCGAAGTCTTGCCATGCAGAGCTTAATCTAAATGTGCAGCAGAAACTCAGTGTTCCAGAAGTGGGACATAGTTTGCATTTCTAAGGCATCTTCTAAGGAGCAGTATCAGATGTAGGTCTAAATTCCAGCTGCTCCTGAGTCAGCAGCTGGTCTTTTTCCTGGTTTTGCTCACAGCCTTCCTTTAGACTTAATACAGTCTGCTGGCAAAGCCTTTGTTGCCTCACAGTAGGCAGTGTGTAGGGGATCTAGGAAAGATCCCAATGGCACTTTACGCTCGTGTCAAGAGAAACCCACAGGCATCTCTTCTTTCAGGCACAAGGGTATGAGAGGTAGTAGGAGGTTGTGTGAAGAGCTGTGCTGCAGGATGCAGTGAGGCAGTCTGCACAAGGCACACTGGGAAGCACAAACCATGACAACACATTTGCAGGCACATTGGTCGTGTGTGAACAGCTCTTTTTTGGTCCAGGATTCATGCACTGATAGATGGTGTTTGATGAACTCAGGAAGCCTGAAATGATGTGGAGGAGCCCAGTTAGGCAGATAAGTGCCATCAGAAATCTTTTGCAGCAGAATGGTGAGCTTAGCTCAGAGAGACAAGGTAGACCTCTTAACTCTGTGTGAAGGAACATCAGAATATGGAAGAGTCATGAGACAGATGGAGGCTAGTTAATGAAAGCACATCCAGTGGCAGTTATTTTCATGTTTTTATGGCTTGTTTTTATGTTTAATATCCCCAGAGGAGCTGATGTAAATGTAAAGACACTCATCAAGTATGACCTTGAGCTGAATCTGTAATACTGCAGATAGTGCTCTAAGACTTCCAAGTCTGCAACTCTTCTCATCTCCATGCAGTGAAAACCTCAGGGTCTGGAGGGCTTTGAAATCAGGTTGGCTAACTCGGTTTGTGCCCCAGAACAGAGAAACTAGGTACTCTGTTAAAGGTCCTCAGGGATCTTACATGAGTTGATTTGTAAGACATACTACTTATTTTCATGGAAAACCATTTCAGAGATGTTCCTTTAGCAGTCAATAATGCCTGGAGGAGATTCATTAAAAACTTCAGTTTCTCTAGAAAAATGAGATCATACCATGAAACAAAAAATTATGAACAATCTTCCTGGCTTTGCTCCTTAGTTTCCAAGCTCTTGTGGACCTCAGGTGCCTCAGTTTCATCTGTATAATGCTAGAAACATGTTTCAGAGGAAGGCTAATGCACCAGCAGTAGCACTCTGAAGAAGGTTAAAGTCTCTCAGACTTCACTTAAGAGAGGAGCATCTTTCATTAAGATGGTCACTCTTTGGCTGCTTCGGGGTTGAAAAATGCTTTGCAGAAATTGCTGTGTATAGCTCAAATGCTTTACTACTAACCCATTTTGATATACCCTAAACCATCTCCATCAATGTGTAATTGTTTGTGTATTGACTTTTGGTTGTTTTATTATTGGGAGTTTTTGACTGCACTGTTACCAGCTCTCACCACTTGAGGGCACCAAAAGTTAATCTATCAAAATAGTTGGCATTTTATAATAACTTAATATATAATATAAAATTTTTATAACTTTTAAACTTTGTAATATCTGAAAAACTTAAGATTTGTGGTAGTGTTCATACTTTGAGCACATCAAATGTTAACTTTGCTACTTAAAATAATTGACTGCCTGTGCTGAGGTGCTGATAAATATAAAAGTATTTCTTTTATGTTATGCTGTTGGAACTGATGGAAGTTCCTCACGAAAAGGTTGGATTTTGTGATGTAGTGTCTAACAGCACTCTTGTTCCCCACAACTCTTACATACCTTAACACATCAGTAATACACTTCTATGCAATATGTAGCTAACCAGGAAAATATAAATTGTTGCTCACAGTGAGGAGAGTACATCTGGGATTGACCATGCAGAGGAAATGGAGCTGCTGTTGGAGAATTATTACAGACAAGCAGAAGATCTTTTAAATGAAGCTCGTGAACTCAGAGTACTGATTGATGATTCAGAAAGCATCATCTTTATCAACCTGGACAGGTTAGCTACCATCTGTTAGATTACCAAAACCTGAGTGGAATTTAGACTTTCTTGGCCTAGACTTTCTCAAATCTTACTACAAGGAAATTTGGAGAATTCTATTTAAGTGAGGGCTGAATGGACTTGTAGTCACAGCTGTACTGCACTTTTCTAATCGTGAACTGGATAAAGCAAAGCAAGAAGATAGCCTAATTAGCATGTGTAATTAGTATGTACCTCTGCAGCTAGGCATCAGTCTTCCCTAGCATAGAAAACAAGCTTCTCTGAGACCCTTCAAGGGAGCTGTTCAATCCAGGAAATGTCTGCAAATTGAGAGGCATATTAAAATTCTGTTCGGAAAAGATTACTAGTCAGAGTCTGGCTAGGCTACTCAGGTTTCTAGTGCAAGTTAAATTATTACTCTGTAGAGTGATACAAAAATTAGTAACTTGTGAGCAAGTTTTCTCTTTCTCTCTGTATGCTACATTTTTCACTTTTAGTCAGATTTCTTACTGAAAAAGAGTTGTAGCTCGCATTTGCAAGAACGTGCCACTCTGAGGTTGGTGTTTAATATTCTTTCTCCTCTACACGGTGGAGTTATCTGTAGAAGCACTTAGTGGATGCCCTATCAGGAAACCAGCATAATCTCTTTGTGGAAGACTTCAATATGGAATGCACCCAAAAGGACTGACGTTTGTAGTCTGCAGCATTTAGCAAATCCATTTTTTTGTAAAATGTGTTAATTTGCAAGGTAACAATAAATTTTTGTCTGTTGTGTATAGACATAGAAATTCCAGCCGGATGGTGGTGAGAGGTCACAAATTTCAGCTGAAATTTACTGTTAATCTGTATATACACCTCTGAGAAGTGAGCAGTGCTAGAAAGTCTGATGATGGTTAAGCAGAACCTGCTGTCTTTAGAGGTGTCCAGGTGCAGCAACATCAAAACAATGGTCTCTTTGTACTGTTGCTTCATGATCTTTCCAACTGGGTTACCTAATTTCAGCATGACTTCCTCTCTTTCACTATTTGTTTTTAGTGCATGCTATATGGAATTTAAGAATTTAGGCAGAAAATAAAATTTTGGGTTCCCCTTACAGATGTTTCTCCCTTCTTTAGCCACCGTAATGTGATGATGAGGCTGAACTTGCAGCTGACCATGGGGACTTTCTCTGTCTCTCTCTTTGGACTCATAGGAGTTGCATTTGGTATGAACTTGGAGTCATCTCTTGAAGAGGTAAGGAACAAGTCCTGCATTTGTCATAAAATATGGGTCCTGCTCTGACAGCTTATTTCATATTTGGTACAGTTTCATTCTTCCCATAGACAAAGCTCCAGTGATTCACGTGTTCATACAATCACCTCTTCTGTAAGGAAATTACTGCATGGCAAACTGCACAGTATTGCAGCCTTTTTTCTGTGTCATGTTCATGGAAAAGAAATAGACAATTTTTTGGTTGTATAAGTAGCTGATTATAAAGTAGTATTAAAGTTTCTTTAATGATCATCTATTCTGACAAGAGCAGCTTTGACTTCTAGATACAAGGGTATCTGTGAAGCAGCCGGGGCATTTCCAGCACATCAGAGGAAGTACTCTTCTGTCAGTAATTGTTTATACCTAAACTGGGGAGGAAGGAGTACAGGCTGAGGGGGTACAACTTTAAAACTGCACATGCTACCTTTAAAACAAACAAACAAAGACTTCTTCCTTTTCAAATCAGTTAAATATAAGGGTTGAGTTTTCCAACTTCCCAATGAAGGAAGGAAAACTGCATGGAACAGTAACAGAATACAGTACAGTGATCCTAAATAAAATGCTTTGCTATGAAACAAAGGGAGGGCTTGGCTGTTGATGGTAAAGAGTTTACTGCTTCCTCCCATAAAGGAAGAAAACACTGGTGGGGAGTGAGAGATTATCTTTGGGTAATCCCTTTTCTGGAGAGATAGTTGGATGACTAATGGGAGTGTTCTGTCGGTAGGACCCCAGGATATTTTGGTTGGTGACAGGGATTATGTTTCTGGGAAGTGGTCTCATCTGGCGGCGCCTACTTTCCTTCCTTGGGCGGCACCTGGATCCTCCACTACCTCCTCACGTACGTATGGCCAGCTGGGGCTCCTGCCTCACATTCTGTGTGTACGGTCCATCCCTAAGGCAGAAAATAAGATGGCTTAGAGGGGTAGGCTACAAAGCACAGCAGAATTCAGCTCAGGGTCTGTTCCATGACAGAAGATGCTCCCTAGCTGGATTAAAGGAGCTGGGGAGCCCCAGCCTTGGGCAGAAGTGAAGCTGCAGGCTATTCCATGAGAAATGCTGTATTTACTTTCACCTAGAAGTCCAAGGAAAGCTGAGGCTAATGGTAGAAGTAGTTGTCATCTTCCCACCCACATACTAACTCTGGATCTGTAGTCCGTGTCTTGTGAAAGAGTAAGCAGAGCTAAAAGGATGATGAGGACAAGCACTAGCTGTAGCATCTCTCTGGAGAATGATGCCCTGGTTGTGATGTCCTGACTCTCAGTCGGAAGTTTCTAATAGTTGCTCTCATGCACACCAGTTATCTTTGTCATTGATAGTACTGAGCTGTAAGAAGACTTCCAAAGAGACCATGTTCAGATTAGCATGTATGGGTCATTTTCCCTATTGACTACCCTTTCTAGGACTTGTGGAACAGAATTGTCTAGCTTATCTCTGCACTGTAATTTAGCAGACATATCAGTAAAGTCAAAAGTTAAGTTGCTTCAAGTGACAAAGAGAGGCTCAGATAAATTCCCCTTCCCTCTCCTTTTTTGCTATTAAGAGGCAGATGGAAGTAGTTGTGGATTGTTGGCTATGGCTACAATTAACTAGAATATCCTGAAGTGTAGCTCAAAACCAAGTCCAGCACATGCTGACTGACTGAGAGAAAGATCCTGGAAGTTATTAGGGAGGGAGAAGCCAAAGACACTGTTCTGAAAATAAGGGGAGCAAAATCAGGGTTCAGGCCTCTGTGTAGCCTTATTTTCTTCTGCCACATGTGGAGCAGCTTCTCATGTAATCACAGGCTATTTTGTTTCTTGCGTAGGTTCCTCCAGTTTTGAAAAAATCCCAACCAGCAGCTGGAAGAGTGGAGATAAAGACCAGCCTTAAAGGAGAAACATTTGGGCTGAACAGAAGCACAATAACAAACCAGTAGGAACAGCAGAAATGAAGAGACTTTTGTTGTTACAGGATGGACTTTGGACACTTTCCTTGTATTTGTTCTTCCTTACTGAAAACTGCAAGAATTTCTCAACTTACTAATTTAATATATATTTTGTGCCAAAAACCTACAATGAAATTTTTAATGCTCACGCACATAAGGAGAGACACAAGGGAAAATACCAAAATGCTTTCTACAGTAGTTCCACCTCCAGCCCATGTATGTGCCTTTAGTTTTCTGTATCCCATACATGTACTTACTTTTTGGGCATTCTCATTTTTAGTGTTTCTGTCAAATACTGCTTTGCTTTATGACCTTTCTTACAGAGAACAGAATTTTTGGCTTAAAGGACAGCAGTCAGCACTGATCAATAATTCTTGTTCTGAACTGCAGATTTAGGAATCTGACTTCAAAGAAAAAATCCACCCCAAGAGTGGCTTCTCGAATGGATTTTTAAGGCCCTATTTGATTGCAGAGAACACATTTTCCAAAGCAAAAAGCTTACCTGCATCTCTCGTGAAGCATGACTTCTAGATTGGCAGCAGTGAGAAAAAAGGAGCAAGAAAAGGCTTTGAACTGTAGCTGCTAATCTTGTATATTCCTTATCAATTAATTTAGGCCCAAAATAGCAGTTCTAGGAACGGGACAAGCAGGCCTATGGATAATGCCCACTTGCGTTTTCTATCTGACACTATTTCAACACACATTGATACAGCTGCAGTTTAACAACTCCTTGTGTTTCCATAATTGAAATTCTGGTAAAAATCAACATATGGGTTGTTGGTTTTTCTTAAGGTGGGCTCTGCTTTCTTCCCTCGAAGACAAAGCATGGACTAGCCTGCACCACAGTAAGTAGCCAGGTTAGTTAAAAGTGTGGAAGCCTGATGTCCTGTGATAGGCTGAAGGAAGGAGTAAAAGCCTTATGCCACTATTTCTGTTTGTTCTTAAGACTTCTCTTTTAGGGTCTAGTTCTCCGCTGGTTTCTCTCAGGTTGTAGAGGGAGCATGAAATGTGCCTAAATCATGTCACACGCTGTCCATTTCTTCTTTGGGATTTTTTTAATCTATCTGTAACACAGTGAGCAGCTCCTTAGGTGCCACCACATAAGTCATTATACTGGCAGGGGTTGAAAAGACAGTAACTATAGCTGTGAACATTCTTCTCAGGACTAATGAGTCAAAGATGGAAATAAAAAGGTTGATAAATTAAAGCTGTCCAGGCCTGTGATTCTGGTTTGGTTAAAGGCAGTTGTACATAGTTATTTTCCACCAGTTCTTCTGTACATGACTTTAAGTACAGATACTAATGGCATGGAAGGTGAGAAAGATAATGGGACTTATAATGCTTTTGAGTTTCTTGGTTGATTTTTTTTGCAGCCTTTAATCTTAGGAGGTAAAGTAATAAAAAATCTCCAAACTGAGCAATCCAGTGGAAAAAAACAATGGCTCACGTACTTTGGCTGATAAACACCAGGAATCTCAGTGTGTGAAGGGAGATGAATGCTGATGTTTTCAAATGAACTGTAGTTACTTTAGGCCAGAACTGATAATGTGTTGGTGCAGCAGTTTGAGAAGCTTTCTTTTAAGCTTTTTGCAGGGAGGCTTTTCAGAACTCCTTTTGACTCTTTACCTGTACATAACTGACTCGAAGTGCAATAAAAACATGTAGACACATCTTCTACAAGTCTGCTTTTTATCTCTGTAGACATACGCAAATGTTTTTTCTTACAATTCAAGTAATCAAAATGCAGTCAAGTGCAATAAAATTACGTGGAGGTCATACGTTGTAAAAAACCAGTGGAGAGTGTATGTTCAGAATGGAATTGCTATAGAATATAATGGTTTTGTCAATTTTGAGTTGAAGAAAAAACCTTTATTCTGCCCTTAAAAGCGCACTGCTTGTTTTGCCTCATACTGCAGTTAACAGATTTGTAATTTAAGTACTGCAATCTCAGTTACTTCTTCCATGAAGTTCAGATTTAGCTTCTTTTTTAAAGTGCTATTTGGCCAAGTCCTCAAAATAGATACCGGAATGCACTGTACATCAAGCTAATGTTCACCTTGCTTTTTTTGATTTGTTTAAAACAACATCCTTGAGAGAGAATTGCTAGGAAAGTAAGTTGAGGTGTTTAATTTTGGAATATGACCTTTAGAATTCAATTTTATTTAAAATAAAAATAATGCCTTGCCTTTGTGAAGGAGGCAAGAGAGAGAAAACACACGTGTCTACAGACTAGCATTGGTAATAATAGTATCAACACATTCTGCTGCGCACATTGTTTAATAGATAATTGATGCACACTGTTAAACCTGCAGCATACAAAATTTGTGTTAATTAAAGACAATACTGTTAACAATAAAAGCCATTAACAACTCTATGTTACCATGGTCGTGGAAATTTACACAAAAGCAGAAAGGATGTCAGAGTAATCAGCTAAATTGGAAAAGCATTTCCTAAAACTTCATCAGTCTTGCTTGTTCTTTTTTCCCTGGGAGATCCAAGCTGCATTACACCCTCAATTCAGACCTCAAGATTTGAGAGAGGGAGGAGAGAGAGACAGAGAGACACAGTCCTGTTGATCAGCACCCCCTTTTCTGTCAGCCTAAAAGCTGCCCCTGCTTCATGCTTATTATTTTGACAGTAAAGTTCTATGACTTAGAATCCTTATCTTTATCACAGTATGTAAGGAACTGTAAATGCTGTGCTGAAGTTTCCCAGTTTTGTCAAGAAGATGGCCACTGAACATGCGTTATATAGCCAAATACTACTACCAAAAATGTAGCTGCCTGCTCATTTCAACCTCTAAAAGGTTTTCAAAGCAGCTTGCTTGTTTTAGAGAAGTGATGCTGCCGCCCACCACAGATATCAGCAAAAGCTTGTTGACACTATATGTTGGTTTGTGTGGGTTCAGGAAAGTAGCACAAATACTATAGAGATTCTTTACTAGAAGACCAGGTGTGCCCTGGTCTTTAAGGCTACTGTGAACTTTTAGAGCGAGTAGACAAAAAGCCTTCCACCAAGTCGAGCTTTCACAGAACTTCTGTCTGCTGCCACTACAAGTTCTTTCTGCAGGGATAAACAGCAAAGGTTAGCAAAATGCAACTGCAGGTTCATGGCTGCCTTAAGCTTCCCATGTGGATTTTGACTATCTCATTAGTGTCATACAGAAATGTGATGGGAAATGAGAGAGCAGCCCACCTCATCAGAGTAGCAGTTAAGAAAATAGTTTGGCAAACAGACTGTTTAATTTGGGGAACTGAAGCAAACTGGAGCCAAATGAAATTAGTCTCTTGTCCATATAAACTGCATCTCAGAGCTAAGATCAATAGGGATGAAGCAGGAGTGTGGACTAGATGGTGCTGTAGGAACAGAACACAAAACTGTTTGGAGAATGGCCTCACTTGGACTTAGCAGTGCCTGTGTTTCAGGTGTTGGATTATTCACCTTAATCTAGCTGAGAAGAATTTCCAGGTGTTTCTCCATTGCATGTTTTAACACAAGTGAAACACCATTTGTTGAAGACCTCCTCAGCCTGGTACTGAGGCTTCCTCTGTACTCACACAGAGAACCCCAGTCCTCATGGAGGTGATGCTAGAGTGAGCAGAACACTGAAACTCAGCACTAACACTGAACAAGCACTAAGTAACCTTCTAGCTCTAAAAAACGCTCCTCAGTGTATCATACAAATGTAGCAACTGGTGTTTGGTAAAAAAACGGGCATCTGAGGGAAGCAAAGAGAAACAGGTACACAAACACATCCTAAATCAGTCAGGTAGGAGCTGGACCTCTCTGTTTAGAAATACATGGCATATGATCAGTGTTCACTGCAGGTGACAGCCAGGACAGCAAGCCTGTAAAGACTAAATGAGAGGGATGTTTTTCGGTGCCTGGTTTGCTCCACAGCTGAACATGCACTTTTCATCCAGGTTGGCATGAACAGTAAAGCCGGGAGGCACCTATGCTGCATTTTCCATGGAACCTTTCAGCATACTCCTAAGCAGTTCAGAATTCAGGCTGCTTTAAAGTGATTCAAATTTTTAAATTTAGGTGCCAAAGTTTTGGCAACTTCATAGCTCATCAATCTATAAAACACATTTAATTATCAGTTCAGAGAGTGACTTAATTAACTCTGTAAAGAACTTAAGACTTGAAAATGTGTAAGATACATGTGAGGTGTTAGCTAATATATGTAAGTGAGGTGGAAGGATGTTATGAAACAACAAACCACAGTAATTTTTCTCACCTTTCTTTCAGATTTCACAGTGGTAATGGAACTCCCAAATCTTGATAGTTCCTGTAAAATAACATTGCTGTTTATAATGCTGCTAGGTTTTTTTTAAGTAGGACTTCTTAGTTTCTCTGAGTAGTTTGTTTACCTGTTACTTACCTCAGGAGAAATCAGGACATACTGTGCCTAAAGAAGAAAAAAAAAGAGGAAATAAAAAGTCAGTGGAAGAGAGTAGAAGACCAGTATGATAACCCTGGCTCCTAAACAGGAAAGTAATTTAAGAACAAACAGGAGGAGCCAAATTGCAGAAATTCAGAAACCTGAGAAAACTTTTTGTTTTCTGGAACCAAGGCAGAACACACTTGGTATTTGTACTGGATGTAATTAATCAGTTGTCATTCTAAGCTTATGGCCAGGATTCACTTTCATATGAATTTCACATTCTTACCCAGTCCTCAGGACAGGGAGATGTCCATGATGTGCAGTGGCCTGTAACATTCCCCGAGGATGTCTGTCTGCCATTGTAAATATAAACACGACCAGCAGCCCCACCAGACAGGATTGAGGTGACACCATTAGTTCGCAGTGGGGATGCCACAATCATTTCATCTGCACATATTACAAAGAGGACATAACACAGCAGAAGTGAATTAATGGTAGATCAGAACACAGGAGAGCTGGCATTTACATATCTCTAGATGCCACAATTCCTATTAATGATGGCAACTAAAATATTTCAATTTCTGATTGAGTTGCTTGGGATTTTAGAGAGGCCTCCCTGTAAGGCACAATGGAATACTTGTACAACGCAACTGAGAAAGCAGACTGTGTTTAGCACTTGCATGAATATGTAGGTGACCAATTTTCCTGTTGCCAAAAGCTAAACATGTCCCTTCTGGTCTAGATTCACCAAGCTTTACCTAGCCCATCGCTATCCAGATCACTTAAGTATATGTCTCCTCCAAAACGAGAAAACCTCCTGTCTCCACTGAATGTGCTGAGCAGAGAAGGCTTGGTGCTGTTTGACAGGTCATATACCAGAGCCAATCCAGCCTGATGCAGCACTGAGGACATAAATAAAATCCTAGACAGGCTGTCTGGAAAAAAAAAACAAAACAACAAACCAGATGTTGAGTATCAGACATAGGAACTCAGGTTTAATACTTACAATTATAGGTAATACTGGCATTAAATAAAATGGACAAAATATATCAAATAGCATCAACAATTATAAGAGATTAACTCTAATTAGCATAGGGAAAAAAATCCATCTTTTAGTCATAGTACCAGGGGACAAATGCATTCAAGTTAGACTTCTGCAGTTTGACATCCTCAATTCCTTACTGTCTACTGCCAGAGTAAGGACAAAATACTGTGTTGTTTCAATTCCAAGAAATATGCAGTCTGCTTGAAAATCACTGTAACATAAATAATGCAAAGTAATAACGCTGTTAAGCCCATTTTAAGGAAAGAAAAAGACCCACTGAAGTTAAGCCACAGTAGAGAGGACTCTACATATAAGGCATATGCAGGTGATTACAATGATTTCTAATTGTTTTGGGGTTTTTTTAATTACATGACAATTTACAGGTCCCTTTCCCATTAAACATTGTCTCTCTCCTCAAGTCATGCAGAAACAAACATCCTAAAGCAGAAATGGTCTCCAGTTTTCAAGACATACCTGCAGTAGGTGCACCCACCACCAAAACTTTCCTTGTGCTCCCGGCCACAGACAGCACACCACTGGCCAGAGACAAACCCATTCTGCCCATCTCCTGTTAGATTTTTAAAACACCTATGTAATTTCTACAAAATATCACTTTACTTCAAATTATTCATAGCTCCCATACTAAAAAAAGTAGCCCTACCTTGTCTCCAGTTATCTCAAACCAGCGCTCTGTACTTGGTGGATTATACCCATACACCTTCCCAACACTCTGTCTGACATCCGGCAAGAGGGGATTGCAGCTTGAATTACAATGCAATATATTATTGTAAATGTTCTCCCTTTTTACTTTGCAATATTAGTGCCTGACAAATTCTAGAAATCTATTTTAGTAATTCCCATACTTGTTTTAACTAATTACACAATACTTAGAGTGCAGACTTGATTTGTCTATCCACTTTTTTATCATCCAATACATCTTTGTGTTTAATTTGCTTTTAAAAATGCTATTTCAAAGTAAGAACTATCCATATGGTTATTTTAGGCATACTTAGCCATCAGCATTTTTTGACCCTTCTCCCTCCCCAAGGAAACCCAAGAAATTCTTGGGTGTCTTTAAATAACAAAGACCTGCCCTAGAGAGTGTCTAAAAACCCTTGTCTTAATAGGGAAGGGTGAAGACATAAAAATATTAATCTAATAAAAATATTCTAAGCAGAACAAAAAGGAAACTTCCTAAAAAGCTGGAAGTCTAATCTTTTGCAAATCTTAAACCTTGCAGAAGTAGGACAGAGTGGAGAAGACAGCAAGCAGCTACAGGCAACACACCTAGAACAAGTCTTCCATGTAGGGCTACCAATCAGCAGTAGTGTTATGTTCTCCAGCTGGCAGCTGGCAAGTGAAAATCCAAACCAAGAATAGTTTTCTTCCCCCTCCACCATCCAGTTGGCATCCTGTACTGACAGAAGTCCTGAGAGACCAGAAAAAAAATATGAGTTAAATCTTGGTGTGCCCTGGCATTGAAAAATCCATTTGCAATCCTCCACTGATTCACCCTATGACAAGTTTCTCTGTGCAAAATACACTGCCCATGACATGGCATCAGTAGTTATTCACTTTGCTTGCTCACCCTGCAGCCCTTCTGGCTGGTGAAAGCTTTCATTTGACACGGCCTGTTTCTCAATCCTTCCAATAGCTTACATGAAGTACATGAAAGCTATCACTCAAGCCTGCCCTAAACTACTTACTGTTTATCAGAACTTGTAAATTCTTCAAGGGTGCTACGTGGGAGAGCTTCAGATCATTCTGGCTATTATTTAAATAACTCATTCTGTGCTTTGGTTTTACAAAAATGTGAGTTAGCAGTGTTTCAAACCCACGTTCTTGTGGTTTCTAATTTTACATTAATTAGAATAAGCTGCAACAATTAAGCATTATTGTAAATCTCAATTACATTATTCTGACAAAGCTGCCCAAGCTTTATTATTTAGTTCCATATATGACATTTTCTCCCTCCTTCTCTAGAAACCTCATCACCTGTACTCATTAACTGTATTCACTTGTAGCATTCCTCTTTAGCCACATGAAGGAACGTACAGAACGATAAAGATTTATTTGTTGAGGTTCATTTGCAATTTTCCAAGAAAGAGCACGGAACCTACCCTGGACTCACAATCCATAACTGAACCCATTGCTTTAGCAATGTTTCCAACACAGTTTCCTGCAATTGTTCTTGCATCCAAGCTGAGATACTGCAGTCTGGATGAACAGAAAACCAGATAGGAAAGACCTGGTTGAGATGATTCCTCTGACAAGAGGTTCAGAGAACCATGTGTTGTTCTCTGAATGCCTGCAACAAGTGGAGTGTCTTCAGGGATCAAGTTTTTGACTCATCCTGTTGTACACTTCATTATAAATTATTTAGACACGGCAACAAGATGCCCTTTTGTGAAGCTGGCAGATAATAGGAGATTGCAGGGGGTGGTCCCATTCAGAGGCACCCAGGCAGGCTGGAGTAACAGGCTTGTTACATTTAGTCACAGTTTTGGAGGTAGGCACATGACTGAACACGCTGACATCATGCAACAACAGCTAACGTTTATTCATGGATGCTCTCTTTTATAGAAAGTTCAAAATTCCTGTGCTTAAACATCCAATTAGTCAAAGTCTCAACATTGCCCAACTCACTAGCCAACTAAATGTCTACATTCAAAATTCAATAAGATTAGCTAAAGTCCCTAGCTTAAATTTAAATCTAGCCTATCATTACCTCACTCAACTTGTTTACTTCTACTCTTTAACAAACTAAGCTAAACAAATTAGAGTTTACAGCCAATTTTATCTATACAGATTCAGACCAGCTGTAGCTGTCACACAGGCTGACAGGAACCTCCCAAAATTCAGTCAGGATGAATGCAAAGCTTGACCCTGGGAAAGGAGATGCCCTCGCACTGATACAGCTGGGGACAGACTGAGGAGCTGCCATGTGGAAAAGGCCCTGGAGATCCTGGTGGGAAGAGCTGAGTGTGAGGCTCTGACAGCAGACAGCCAACAGTGCTTCAGACCGTGAAAGCAGGAGCATGGCAAAGAGATTGAGAGAAGTGATTGTTCCCTAGATCACACCTATAATATGTTGTTCCATAATAGGAAAGATGTTGACAAACTGGAGCAAGTTTAGTATGGGTGTTCCATGCTTTCTGTGTCTAAAAGGTTACTATGCATGGTGAGAGGACAAAAGACAATGAACATAAACTGAAACAAGAAAGGTTCATACTGGCTGTAACAAGAGATTTTTTCCTTATGAGAACTGCCAAGAAGTAGAATAGTTGCCCAGAGTGGCTGTGCAATTTTTATCACTGGAGATTTTAAGATGCAACTGGACAAAGCCCTGACCAATTTGGTCTGGCTTCACAGTTTATTGAGTAGGAGAGACACTCTCTGAGATCACTTCAGACCTGAATTATGTCGTGATTAATTAGGAACAAATAACCAGTCACATAAACTATGGGAAGGTTAATTTACTCGACAAATATTACCTTGGTCACTCCTGTTGAAATGAGAGTAAAATGCCACAACAAATCCTCTCTGCTTCCCACCACCAGGTGCATATGGAGAGCCCACAACCAGATCAGCATTTCCATTTCCATCAACATCAGCTGCCAGGAGGGACCAACCAAAATTACAGTAGGAATACTGCAATAAACAGTCAGTTTAGGCCTGAAATAGAACTGAAACCATCAATTCTGTAGCAAAATAGAGCAATTTAATTCTAAAGAGCTAACTTTGCTTCTGACCAAGTCACCCTCCCACTCCCTGGCTTCAATTTTGTTGCCTTTGTTTTTTTTGTTTGGTTTAGGTCAGGGTTTTTGGTGGCTTTTTTTGGTTTTGAGGGCTATGCACCTTTCTATTCATTCTGCTGCCTTCCTGCACTGGGGTATAAATGTCTTTCCCAAACACAATCAGTCTAAGCAAGCACCTGCTTGCTCCATCCCCATCAGTCTAAATTTCATTGCAATGATATGTTGAATTTTAACATTCTTTTTTTAAGCCCATAAGCTCTTTTCCCCTTTATCTCACCTTCTGCTTGTGTAGCCCTGTGTTAGCCTGGCTAATAGGATAGTATAAACAGGACATTACATCATCAATATACCTGACAAGTTATGGTAACATTTGGCTGAGATGCCAAGCCTCTTCCCTCTGTTCCAAAGTAGACATACACAGCACCCTAAACAGCAGAAAAAGAAAATAAAACATGAGAGCACCTGCATGTCAGTATCAAGTATTCAATCCAAGGCCAATCACAAGGAGTGGAACAGTTCTGGAAGGGCTATTCATACAACTTCGTTTTCCCTCTCAGAGCCTTCCCATAATACTTTCTTTCCCACCCCAAATCTAAGAATATCCATGGGTAATGGGTACTGCTGTAACCAAGCAAGAAAGTAGAGAAGTACATTTTCATCACACTGTGTGTAAGGAACAAAGTCAGTATAGTGTATATTTATACTCATAATACACATGTTCAGATGGCTCAAATTTTGATAATTATTTTTTAATGCAATGGCAAACAATGCCAGGCCCAGCAGATGCACACAATTTTCCAGGGGGTGAGTCTAAATAAAAGCAACTTAAATTTTTATTTAGACAGCTAAATTAGTATCTAAAATTCTGAAGAGTTTTAAGCTTAATGGATATTGTTTAAATCAAAACATTTAACCTCTCAGTTTACATGGCCTAGAAATACTCAGGGACCATTATATAGGTTTATCTGGCAAGCTGCAAGTTATTAAAGCCTCAGTAACTTGATTATTTTATCAAGTGTGTCTGTGTTCCTACAAAAAATTAGATATCATTTTTTCGCCTTGTGACAGCATATGAAAAAAGTCATTGACCCATGAGGTCCATTCCAGGCTCTCTGTTCCTAAACAAAAAGGGTACATTTGTATTTCGTGAATGGCCCCTTACATTTCCAGCATGTCAGTGCTGCAAAGTTTCAATCTGGTTTGGATTTATAATGTGCAAAAAGGCCACTGAAAGAGAAATACAGGTAGCTATCATTGCTCAAATCAAAGTACCCACAAAAGTTATAAACTTCTGTTTAAATTACAATGTCACATTGAGCAACAACAGGAATTTTCTTTTCCATTTCAGTGTTTAAAAAAAAATATGTATCAATAAAAACATTCAGTTTGGAGAGCTAAAAAAAAAAACAAAACAAAAAAAGAAACCCATGTTTGTCACTTACCTTGTAAGTAAGAAACTGAGATCCCACAGAAGGTGCTCCAATTGCCAGATCTGGCACTCCATCCTCATTAAAATCCAGGACTGCCAAGGCAGAACCAAATCTTCCTGAAGGCTAAAAGAAAAGGGGTTGCTCTCATGTTTTCAAGTCAAAACCATGAAAACCAAATGTACATTTGCAGAGGGACGAACTGGAAACAGATGACAAAAGTCTATCCAAACAATTAATTTTCTTCTAAGTAATAACATGACAACACACTAATTCAAAGTCAACTGTGTTAAAATTAAGGACAACTGAATATAATATGGTGCTGCTTCGCTATTTCCTCTTCTGAGTCCAGTGCACTATTGATGTTAAGTTTACGGTCTTTCCTGTTGACAGCATTATGACTGAGAACCAATAAAACACTCTGTAAGAAGACAGCAGCTGCTACTGCACAGTTTGTAACCACAGAAACAGATTGAAAGGAAATGTATCTCATTTCTCCCTGCTATCTTCTTTGTGAATAAAGGTATTTTCTACAGAGGATCATATTTAACACTCAAAAGTGTCATTTGCTCCTACTTCTTGGTTACAAACCAGCCACCATCATGTCAAATCAGAGTTTTCTCTTTTTTTCTCAGTACTCTTACTAGAGAAAAAATTATCTGGGGAGAAGTTATCAATTAATGAAGAAGTGTAGCTTCAAAGGAATTAAAACATATCAAGTTAATAATTTTAGATTAAAAAGGACAGGAAACACAGTATTTTCTTAAATGCAGGGACCAGAATGAGCTATAATGTGACTTACAGAGACACAACCTGATTTTTTTTTAAAGGCACTTTATGGTCTAATACTCACTTACCTTGTACAGTAATGGAAATGAACCTACAGATTGCCATCATTTCAATTGTTCCTGGGACTTTAATAATGATTATTTTTCTTGAAAACCATACGACACCATATGACATCAAGAGGCGTGTTTCAGGAACAATACTCATACACATTAATGATACCATTGCTCATTCAAAATTCATCAATTTTCAGGCAAAAAAAAATTAAGTGACAAATATCTGCCTTGACTCCCTACCTGATGACCCTGTAGTACTTGGTCAGCTTTTCCATCCAGATCCATGTCCTCTGGTGGCAAACCTGACTGGTTGCCATAGACCACATACACCCTTCCTATCTGAACATGGCCCAAGGTGCTGTACCCTGGTGCTCCAGCCACCAGATCTTCATATCCATCCTGGTTGAGGTCAGCTGAAACCAGTGCCCTGTACAGCAAGAGAGTCAACAAAATCAGCATTAGTTCCCAGACTACCACAACATTAATGGAAAAAAACCCCATAATTCAGATAAACGAGGACCTGTGTTTCCCCATATTGTTTTGTAAAGATCTATACAGCATTTTTTATATCATATATTTATTTGTGTTTTCTTGAATTAAGTAAAACCAGAAGAATCATCTTTCATCAATGCATGTGAGATCTGCAGGAACTTCTTTTTACTGACATTAGGAACCTGAGAGCAATCAGAGCAAGGAACATGAAAAAGGGCTGCTTGCATATGACAAATACAAAAAAAAAAAAAAAAGAGAAATGAAAATATCTTTTAAACTGAACATCTGATTTAGTTGATGGACTTAACAGGAGATAAGCAAAAGGATCACAGGTCTCAATAACATGTTGGAGTTTAGAGAGGGAACATGGAAAGAACTAACTACTGTTAATTCAGCCACTGTGAAGTAAACTCAAGAATTAAATCCAAATTTTGAGATAGAATAAGGGAAGTTAGATAAGCAGCAATGCAAATTTGTTTTATTAATCTTCCCTGCTGCAGGTTAAGGTAGAACCTCATTAGCAAGGAGAGAGAATATGCTTCTCTCTGTCCTGAATCTATCTTTGAACTTCCTACTAGTCAAGAGTATTTCCAAGAAATCTTGCTAGACATCATCAGTCATCAACCCATGACAGATGGGTTGATGTTTTTGCACAAACATCATCCAGCAATCAATAAAGGGTAGCAACAATCCTTTATTGTTCAGAACTAGAGCCACTGTTAGTTCTAAAGTTGGTTCCTTCCATTCTGAGCTTAATCAACATCTGAAAGAAAAATCTGATGCGTTAACTCGCTGTTCTGGACATACAATATAAGCCATTCCCTCAGATTTGAAGCACTAATTGATTTGCACTGCCACCTTTAAAGAGTATTATCCAAAGGATCAGTAATAAATTTTCGTAGGTACTCAAAATTTTCAGAAATTAAGAGGAAGGTGGGATGAAAAAATTACCAACCATCCAAGCCTAGCATAGGGTGAAGTCAGAAAATATGAAGCTGCTGGCTTGGAGATGTGCTTAGAAGATTTCTGATGTGTAGCTCCTAATGCTCTCCAGACATTGGTTTTAAAAGCATGGTTTATCAAGCGGAGAGATTTCTGAAATAAAAATAATAAAGGGACACAACAGTGGTTAAAACACAGGTTGGAACTCTAGAACATTTTGGGACATGTCAAAAATCAAGTCACCAACAGTGGAAATCACCACATGGATTTAAGAGGAGTCTGACTCAGATCATAAGCATCATTTTAGAAAGACAAAAATCTGTATGCTCTAAAGGGAGCACTACTAATCATTCACTGCTATGCTCTGCTGGGAGTTCTTAGACCAAAAAAGCCATCTTATGTCTTAAAAATATAAATACTAAATATATATATTGTCATATTTAGCACCGCAGGATGTGCAGATGCATTCACTATACAATGAGCAACGTTTAAAAATTGAGTATTTATGATGTACATATATAGATTAACAATGGTACTGGAATGTCCATGAAGTCACCTACTGTTAACATCCAGAGACCCTGCTCCATCACGCAGCATTTCAGATAGAAACAAAAACAATTTTATATAGAGATGAATTTTACCTGACACATCTGTTACTTCTCACTTACTGTTGCCCAAGGCTGTATGTTGAATTGAACTCCTCTCTCTGTATAGCTTATATTCTTCTCAAGTGTTTCTGTAAGCAAAGAAGTAGTATTCTTGTGATGTTCATGTTTTGATTGTTTGTTTCTGCTAAAATAAAGAAGGCAGTGATAAGAATTAATAGAACTAATCACTCGAGGTAAAAGCCACTCTTAGGTTCTGCACAGTTCCTTCATACAAAATTTAGTTATTCATGCTAAGAGAATCTCAAATTCATACACAAAAAAATTACCCAAAATATCTCTAATTTTCAATCGCTCACTGTCCACATTGATGATGAGCTCTCATCACGGAAGCTTTAAACCATCAGATTTATACTTACATGTGACTGTCCTTGTGCTCCTTTGTGCAGTTTATGAACAGAGGGTTCTCAGGCAGGTAGCAGTCACTAAAGAAAAATACACAGAATGCACTTCAAAGATTTTACCACAACGGAAGTGAAACTGAAAATACAAGTTTTATCCTTACTTATGATTCCTTATGCTTATGATTCCTCTGTTAGAAGTCATCAGTTTTCTCAAGAAAATGAAAATCAGAGCATCATCATAACCCTTAGAAACCCCTATGATGTTTATTTGATGACTTGATTAGGTTCTGTATGAATATCACATATCTTTATGGAGCTCTTGAAGGAAACTTATTGTAACATGCACATATATGAACCTAAAGCACTGTTAATGAAAGTGTCTTTCTGGCACAAAGAACATAACAGATTGTGCCATTCTGTATTCCAAACATAATTTCTCAAGATAGTAACAGTGATATATTCCATATAAATGAATGAATTAATTGCCACTGTTGGTCTTCTAAAGTTATTTACAGAAAGGTTGTATTTGTAAGAGAGCTGCACAAAATTAAACTTCTATAAAAATATGAAATTGAGTAGAAGCCTCAGTTAAAACACTAGAACACATACTGCTACTCTTTCTAATCCTATTTGCATTTGGAGTCTGAAGGTAATATCTGACCTCTCCTCAAAAGGGACATCTTTGTTGACTGATGGCAGCAGCCAAAAGGTGCAGGCTCAGATTGCCAGTCCAGGCAGAACCCCAGGGCACGGATACGCAACATTTAAGCAAACTTTTGAGTATGTCTTAAAGAATGCCCCAAATTTTCCCTGCTAAGTATCACCTGGGCATGCCAGAGGTGTGCCAGGGGAAAGGAGCATGAACACATAAAAAATACAAACTCAGGGCCTGTGTAATCCTCTGCACCCAGGTAAAAGGCTGACATGGAAATCCCACTGTCCAAGTGAGGATCTAAGCTCAGGACCTCTTCTAGGAAAGAGCATGCCTTAAGAAGAACAATTAAGTGGTATCAGCACTTGACTACTGCATGTCATAGTTCAGGATACACACTATACCTGGTTCCATTCTCTAGCATATGGCTCGTCAGCTCAAAAATGTTGTTGGTCCAGAATGCCATATCATCCACTCCTCCAAGGAAATATTCATGGAACTTCTCCACCAGAAATGGAGATTTACTAGCAAATGTTGGAAAAAGCTAAGAGGCAGGCAACATAGTAAGATGTATCACATTGTCTCCATGCTACATGTTCATTTTTATAAAGAAAACAGAAGACCAACCTTGCCAACAAGAAGCCTTTCTCCATGCCTGAAAAAAAATCAGAAATAAAACTTGCTTCATTTAATACTTAATTATTTAAATAGTTCTTTTTAAGAGTACTATATGGTAAATACTATGCAAGTCACTACATTTCCATGTTGGTTGTTAATGTATTTTTAAAGCTGTAATGTAAAAAGTAACAATATAAACTTTATTGCCCTTAATTTTGAAGGATTCACAGTTTTTACAAATTTTGTGTGACTGTTGGTAATTAACTGAAATACAGGATACAGCTAAGCTCTTCAGGATATTCAAAAGCAGACACTGCCAGATATCCAAAGTCTCTTTGAATTATTTTTGGACTTGAAGGGATCTACATAAAGTGTAGATAAGGCATGTATCTAGAGACTCCTTCCATGCATGATAATTATACTGCTAACTCACCACAGTGCAATGGTATTTGAAGACACAGCCGCTCTCAAATAAATAGGCATAAATATGTTAAATGTATAAATGCATTAAATAGCTAAGATTCACCATCTGTGGTGTAATAATTAATTTAGCAGTCATTAAGTAGTCCAAATTTGAATCCTATTCATTAAAAAAATTCAGATGTTCTGTGATGTTGCTGACATCAATGTGTAAGGTGTTTCAAATATGATTATCATATTTCTCCTACATATATTTCACTTACAAAAGCTCAGGCAGAGATATTTCAACTTACAGTTCAAAAAACAGCAGATAAGTACATTCAGCAATTGTGCTTTCAGTTATGACCGCTTTTCCATAAAATTCCTTGTAGATAGCTGCTAGGTCTTTTACAGGTACATACCTAGAAACCAAAAAGTATATTACAACAACAGATGTTCCACATCACCCGAAAAAAGACTGCAGTTCTTGTAATAACAACAAACTATAAAATATTCCAAATTTCAAAATAATACATAAGGTCATGAAGATTTACAAATACCAGGACTGCACATGCAACTGAGGGGGGGGGCGGGGGGAAAAGTGGATATCTAAATCTTCTTCTCATTTTTATGCTTTTAAAATTGTCTGAATTCAACATCCTCAACTTCCAAAATTTTAAATCTCACTGAGATTGCCACTTAACTGAGTTATTTTACTAGCTGCTAGGAGATTCCAGCAATAGGTTTTCACTAGTTATTTTATATATAACTACTTATAACTCAAGACATAAATAATTTAATTTTTTTTTCTCTGTTCCTATAAATAAAACTCTCTTCTGTCCTACCAGTTTTTCATGTCAGGGAACAGTAAATACACATATAAGGAACACCAAACTCATAACATTTAAAATAGTTGCAAGGGTTTCTTTTGAAGGAAAAATAAAGTGCAGCATTTTGTTAAAACAGATTCATACAGAAATACGTGCTATTATATGTCATTTTATTATATATGATTATACAAACATAAATATTAAAGAAGGCAACCTCATTATCTTACCAACTCGATGCCAGGTAACTGAAGTCCAGCTCAAACTGACTCACTACATCTCCTCCTGAGGATGAAAGAATGAAAAAGCCCCACATATCCCAACGAACAAAACCTGTTAAGTTATCTGTCATGGGTAACAGTGTGCATGAAGCTATTATGGGTCTTCTGTATGCATTTATATGGCAGATCTTCCAGCTATATATTTAGAATACACAAATGGTTCACCTGAAGTATGCTGCACGTTTTATACCTCCCAAGAATAATGTACAATTTAAAATCACAGTAGTGACTCCAACCAAATCTTAGCATCCTTTGGTCAGCATTTTGGCTTTAATCCAAGTGTCCATATGCCTATCACATCTCTTGAAACTTGAGGACAGGTACAGCAGGGCTTTGCAAGCCATGGGGGAAGGCAAGAATAGTGTCCATACGCCACTCTTAACTCTTGCATTGCCCAGCACAAGAGCCAGAATCAACCACCATGGTTTTGAAGAGGACTAGTCATTCCAATACAAGGATCTATGATTGGCAAACAGAAATATTACCAAAATCTCCAACACTGTGAGCTTCTGAGTATGAACCATGAAAATCAACCTGGAGAAAGAGAAAAACAAGAGAACTGCCTGTTTCTTTTAATATGAGCAGAAACAAACTCTCCAAGCAACACCAATGTTTACAGGTCCCAAACCTGACCAACTTCACTCTTATGAAGTTTGTGACATTGTGTCCCTCCATAAATCTTCCTGAAACAGGGCTCCAGCTTTTCTCTTTCCTTCCCACCACAGTCCAAGCGAAGCTACCCGTTCCAACAAATCCAGTTGTATCAATAAATAAAATAATACAGGCTTACTTCTCCCATGGCCTTTAGAAATCCTTGGTCGATGCCCAGGCTATGCCAGCTAACATCTGCCACCATATGTGAAGCAATTCCAAACAGGAAAGCCACCAGCTTCTCTGTAGCCTACACAACAACAATCCATTTGTCTGTCATTTTACTCCTGTCTTTAAGGAAATGTTAGCATTTTCTGTATGTGCATTATGCAAGGATACAGGTGAGAAGCTCTTAAAAGTCCAAGAGTTTACCAGGACAAAGTGCTGACTGCTCATTGTTTGGTGCTGTGGTCAACTTTAGTAACTTGAGAATCTTTAAGCAGTTTAAACAGTCCAAGACCATAGAATTACATGGTTACATGGTTGATATGAGGGTAATTTGCATACTTCAAGTTAAATGTGTACTAAACTGTTTTTCTGGACCAAGGATAAACACTTCCACTTCCAAGGACTGAACTCCCTCTGCCACCATGGTTGTTGTGTAGGCAGACAGAGGAGAGAAATACATTCCTCTGCATATTTACTTTTGACAAATTGTTTTTCCTTTCCTCCTACATAGCTCACAGACCATTAACAAGAGCAAATCTGGACTAAGTTCAAGATTTCACAAGCAAGAAGTCTAAAAGGTATCTGGCTTTCAAATGGCAAACCTTCAACCAGATCTCACAGAAATGCAAGACCACCTATCATATTTAAAAGTTTGGACCTATGAAATGTATCATAAGCACCAGACCACAGTGAAAACAACTGAAAGACTTTCTATGGAAACTGTAAATGTTTTGTACGGTAAAGATCAAAACAGGATTTCAAGTGTTCCTATCTAAGCAGAGAATTGAATATAAAAACGTTGGTTTTTTTCTACACCTCACAAAGGATGAAATTACAGCTAGTGAAGGTGAAGAAAACAGTCGAAAAACAAAGTAAATCAAGCAAAAGTTAATCAATTTTCTTACCTCTTCCCAAGGCTGAGGATAATTCCTTCTGATATAGTCAATACTTGTTTTGAGAAATGGTGACCAGTGAGTGTCTTCAGACACATCATGGAACATTCCTATTGCAATAAAATTATATCAATATTTGATTTATTCTTTGGGGGAAAATGAAATAGAAAAAGAAAGGGTTTTCTCCATTAAAAACCCCATAGACTTTTGTTCAATTTCATGTCAGACTGATGATTCATTTTGCACTCCAGCTAATGAAAAGAGCCAAAAGAGACATTTATACTATCAAAACAGACATTAGATTTACCTTCTATGATTCAGGTTTGAAGCATCTGAAAATTTTGTGCCTGCTCCTTTTCTCTGAGCCTGAGAGTATGTACAGTACAATGAAAAGCTGCCTCCCAAGCAGAGAGGATAAAGAGAGCTGACAGAGAACCTGTTGACTAAATTAATGCATCCACTTGCATGTCAGAAAAGCTGTAGGGAATGGCAGCCAACTCAAAATGTCATGTTTTCTGGCAGGTATCAATTTCCACAGGGCAGAGGAGGGCTATGTCATCATTAAACAATAATTTTCAATAGAAGGCAAACTAGCCAAGATACAGTCAATGTTGAAGGAGAAAATGGAGGAAAGCAGAAAAATCAGGTTTCATTTGAAGAATCAATTACTACTCTCTCCTGAATTTAGGCAGAAAAGATTGTGCAGGATCTAACAGTGACCTTGCCTAAAAATTTCTGTGTACCTACATAAAGCTAAGTGCAAAGGGATGTTGACATAAAGAGATCAACTAGCACACAATGTCGAATTCTCTAAGGGGAAAGAAGACTTTTCAGACCATCAGCACTCTTGGAGGAAGAGTGCATGTTTATTGACACAGCAGTGTGAAACTGCACAATGTAAGGGTAGATTAAACACTGAGAGAGCAGACCTTGGGAGTAATTCAGTTACCTTTTGGCCTCTTGATATTTTACAGTGCAGCTAAACTAGATAAAAGAAGGATGGTACTTGCTCGGCCAAAATCAGAGTAGCCTTCTACATCTAAGCTTGTCTCCTGTTCAAAGACGCAGTCTGGGTGGATTTGTTCTTGATCTTGTCACACTAAGTTAAAACAGCTCAGGTCTGAAGAAGGACCTATTGCTTCCATATTGACTAAGGAGACTGCTGACAAGTGGTCCAGCTCTAACAAGGAAGGATGGACTCCAACGTTAGTGAAGAAATGAAGATTGGATACTGCAGCTACAGAAGCTCTGACCTGGTATAAGACAGGTCAAAATGGTTAGAAGGGAAAGATGAGGTAGTAGATATAACCAAGCAGAAGTAGGAACTGAAAAAAATCCCAGGAGAACATCAGTCATGAAAACAAGGAAAGCAAGACTGAAGTTTGGGACAAGAAGTAGGCAGAGCCAGGCAGAAAACCGAGACCAGTGACCCAATGAGTGACAGAAGACAAAACCAGTATTAAATGCCAGAACAGAGAGGTGATCTGGATGTGAACTGAGCACATCAGGATATGAACCAAGCAGCCTGTAGTTGGCATAACCAACAGGCAGCACCAAAAACCTCTGTATGAGAAAAATTAGAACTTTGGCTTCAACAGTGTGATTTGGCTCTAAACCAAAGAAAGGTCTAGGATACACCTCAAATTTAATGGAATTTGCATGGTCCACTACAATAAGCTACTTCCAATACTTTAAATTTGACTAATATATCAACAGTATTGAAGCCAGTAAGGCCAGATATCCTCACATAAAGTACTTTCACTGCCCTGTCTCTGGTATCTGCCTAAACACCCTAATACCTTGTAGCTAGAGGACAGGCTCTTTAACCCATTTCCTAGCTGCTCACTATCCAGATTTACCCTTTCAGTAGCAAATATCCTACAGCAAGGCCTAGCAGGGTGTTTTATAGCTCTAATGTTGCTGGAGAAGCTGATTATGATCAAGAGCTGACCTTTCACAGCTGAAAAATCAGGAGACCACTTGCTAGTCAAGACATATTTTTTACAGCTATTGGAAGAGAGTGCTAATTTTTTAGTGCAGTCTTTTGATCTGCAAGCAGTAAAATTAAGACAAACATTAATTTCCAACAAGAAGAGTAAAAGGCAAAGACTGCACTCTGGAAAAAAAAAGGCTTTAAACTCGGATGTTATTAACACTTGCCCACCCACCCCCCAGCAAGTCCTACACTATTTTGTTTTTAGACATTTCAGGGATTCTTAGATTCTCATATCCTCTTTTTGACTGATCTAATAGAAATTTGATCTAATAGAAACTATTTGATTGATCTAATTTGATCTAATTTGATCTAATAGAAACTAATTATTTTTAATATGGAAATAGCTTTAGGCCTTCCCTAAGATTTATTAAAAAAAGATCATTTTGTCCTCTCCGTACTCAGTAATCTGACCTAATTTAGTCAAACAGCATCTTTCTATCAAATTGCCCTACCCATTAAATAGTTAAATTAACTATTAATTAACATTAACATTAAATAGTTAAATTTACCCTAGAGTTACTTTTTAAAACACTTTCAAATGTGTTATTTCATTATAAAATCTCTAAAGTCTCCAAAAAGGCTCTAATAAAAATGGTGGATAGTTTTTGCAGGAAAGCAAGAAAGCATTTTTGGCCACACTTCATTTCTTACAATGTAACCATTTTCAACCCACTAAATTCTGTAGGATTTTCACATAAAATTGCAGTTGTTATAACAATGGACTTATAAAGCTTCTCTTACCGCGTTTGCAGATTGGAGGATAAAAGGCATCAGGATAAATGCTCCCAGCTTGAAAAGCATCTTGGTGATTTAGTAATAACTGGGGAAAAGATGGGGGAGGAAAATGAATCAGAATGTTATTGTGCAGCACAAAACCACATTTTATTGTCAGCATCAAAGATACATGCTAAATGCCAGCAAAATCCAATTATTATCTTGGTAAAATACACCATGTGGTGCACAAAACCTTGCAGTCATTTTGTTGTCCTTAGGTTTATTAAATCTGCTTTCCCAAAGCCCTCTACTGATTCTTCTAATAAAACTGCTCACATAGAACATGACTAAAGCAGAGAGGAAAACATGCAAGAAACCTCACAAAGTATATCTATATATACACACATTGGTATAATTGCTACATTTCTGTAATAATATGCAGAAAGAGTCAAATTATTTTGAATAAAAAAAAGATAAAAATACATTCTGGACACAATATTGGCACATTGAGAATAATAAAGAAAGGCAAGACAGAAAGAAAAACATTCAGAGAAAGGTGGACAAAATTAGACATGCCTCCTACCTGTCTATAATTAACATTCCCTTCATGCTTAATGAAAAATTCCAGAGCTCTATGTGCTGAAAAACAATATATTGAAGTGTTGATTTATAGGTATTGTGTCCAGGCCCACATTTTGTTAGAAGCACTAGGAGAACCAGAAGACAACACATTTTCACACCTAAGCCAAGTGCCATGTGCATGAAATACCATTTCTCACAATACTGTGTACCAGTGAAAGGGCATGTTTTCTCACCTAGGGAGTTAATAAGGAAGTGCACTTTCTGTGGCACATCTTCAGTCTCTTTCTAATCCCTAGCTCCCAAGCTGACCAACCAAGCTGAAATCACTTGAAATGAAAGGAAATGAACTCCCCATGTCCAGAAATGAGCTACAGCAGTGAACTGACTGCACTACACCCAGTACATGTAAAGAGTGGACCATAAAGTTCTGGCTGTACTGTAATCAAGCTTCATTATTGCCCTTAACAGTGAGAAAGATGTTGGGAATCAATGTGGGTGTTTAATAGTTTGATTAATTTTTAATATGCATGAAAAGTAACAAAAATCCAAAGTCAGCAAGGTAAACAACACTATTTATTCACTGAATCGGCAGATATTCTTACTGCCAAAATTTTTATTTAGCTGGCATAACAAGTGAATGAAATGAACTGACATCCTTTTCTTTAATGAGGTCTCCTAATTAATATTAGATCCCAGGAATAATCTATCAACACTATTCTAAAAATACCCAACATTTTTTCTAAAGCTATTTACAAAGATTGAAGTTAATTTGTTCCTTAACAAATAAATCACATCACAAAAAAAACCAAACCAAACCAAACCAACAACAACAACAAAACAAAAAACAAACAAACAAACAAAAAACCAAACAACAAAAAACCCCAAAACAAACAACAAAAGAAACCAAAACAAAACAAAACAAACAAAAAAAATCAACAAAACAAACATAAAACTCCCCCCATCAAATCCAAAACAATCCATTATTATTCTGGAATAAGATCCAGACAAAACTACGGGAGTTTGAATGATCTTTCACTTTGAATTTTACCCAGTAATCTAAATCATCCTTACACAAAAACCATACCTTAAAGACCAGCCTTGCACCAGAAGAGAAACAACAACAAAATAATAAGTAATAATCTAAAATTTTAAGGCTCAGACATTTCTACACACATCTCAGATTCCAGTGTGGGAGAGCTGCAGTTTGGCAGTTTACTTCTTCTGCTTCACACCTCCCCCGCACTTCTCTCACTACTCAAGTGCGCCCAGGTTCTACAACCCCACCTCTACAAGGAATTTTATGCCAGATCCCCACAGTCCCACAGAGCCTCACAAGTCTGACAGGAACCCCTAGGGCAAAGAGCTTCCCCACTCGGACCTGCCTCCAGGCACGGCCATGCAAGTAGGACACAGCACAGCTCTGCCAAGCACAATGAGCACAATCAATATTCTGAACAGGCAGAGCTTTTCTCCATTTTAAAAGTACTTTCAAAACGCTGTCCAGAATTTCTTTGTTGCTGGCTTTGAGTGAGAGGAATTCCTTTCTATGGTTTGTTGTTTGTTTTTTTGGGTTTTTGTTTGGTTGGTTTTTGAGGTTTTTTTGTTTACTTGTTTTTGTTTTCCTGGAGCACTCAGTGTTTGAATTTTGGAAGTATTTTCATCTTATCATCATAGACTTTTATGTGAACAACAATAAGAGCACTGATTTTAGCAGCATCAGAGCTGATGGCAGTCTAATGTAATTTTCCGACAAATTGACAAAACTTGTTGTAAACTATGACCCAATAGTTCAGTGTACACACAATCCCTCAGACAACCATGATCTTTATATTATATAAACACAAGTTTTCTGCAACATGCTTCCTTGATTAGAAAAAGAAAAAAAAAAAAAGACTGCTTTGGGACAGATCTGTAAGCTTGTTTCTCTCTGCAGATTTTTTTCCCAAACACACTCTATTCTGGCAAATCTGTTATTTCAAGTCCTCAGAAGCTCATACTCGGTAATTAGAGCCCTGAGCTTGCAGAGTTGTGTGCACTTGCCTAACCCCAGACAGCATGACTTCTCCTACAGATTATGATGGTTTTCTTGACACATTGTTAGGAAAAGCAAATTGTTTCAGGATGCTGGCCATGGGTACAACACTCAGTAAGTGGAACAGTAAGTGAACACACTCCAGTCTCAAACACCATGAATAATCCCAGTCTTTAAATTGTTCAAAGTTGTATGTATTCAGTACTTAAAGTCTGAGAAAATTATCTGAATAAAGGCAACATCCTACATTTTACCCTCTGTTTTAACAATGGATTTATAAACAAAACTAGTAGAACAAACAATGAAAAGTGTAAATTATTATGAGTAGCTGTTTCAGAATAACCTCACACTGCTCATGTTTGTGCTTGCAATAACTGCGGAAGAAACCAGATTTTAAAAATAGCACAGGCAAACAAGAAGTTCAAAACAGAAATATTTCTCCATTTTGATGTTCACTCAGTTTTCTCTTTCGTTCTCTACAAGTCTAAGTTGTTCTGGCTACAGAGAGCAACCTACCAGAAAGAAACACAGAACAAAATTTTTATTATGTTAGTTACAGATAGAAACACATTACAGAATGTTGTCTAGTTGTGCAGGCATAGCATAATTAATACAGAGTATACCACAAAGGACTTGTGTTATTCTTTAGTTTAAATATAACAATCCCATGAATTGCCTAAAGCATTCCTTGTCTTTCTCCAAAGCAAACTCTGTCTGCGTACAACTCACAGACAAAAACATTCCAGTTACATAATGCCTGTGTCTTAGGAGACAGAAAAATACACAACCCAAGTCAATTCAAGCATTTTACTTACAAAACCAGTAAAATTTCAAACTCCAAAATCAAACTAGTCATTTATCCTATCTGTTATTCACATTTTTAAAATTATGTAGATGGCTCGTTACTTTAATGTTATTTCCTCTACTTTCCAGCTGAATCTGAATTTACTTCTCCTCACAAGAAATTCGAAACACAAGAAAACATTTTGAACATGTCTTACCTATTTCAACATGTGTTGAAATTCCACACGGGATACATCTTTGACAGAAACAGTAGAGTATAACCAGCAAGACAAACCAAATCTTCAGACCAACCATGATGCCAGCTGGCTTCAACTGTGGTTTTCAGAAGCCTGGAGCAGTAGCACTGTGACCTTTGAAATGTAGGTTACGGAGCATGCCTTTTCTTTCACACATATTGCTGACACAGCACGCAAATGACTGCCAAATTTAAAAGGCTATTTTATACCAGTGCTTTCTTTTACTGCAAATAAAGTAATTTATATAAAGAAAGAAATAAACTGTGGGTATTCTCCCCACTTCTGTAATATCTCTGGGATTTGAGCAGTGTAATCAGTGCATCACTGCACAGCAGCAATGAGATTTCTGTTAAATCCAACAGCATGGCCAAGAGTATCCTCTCAGAGTTTGTCCAGCTTATGGTGTGCTTGCCTTACAGCAACTACATCCCATTTCACAAAAGAAATTAAAGCCAATTGCCAAACAGTATTAATAGAAAAACACTAGCTCCTGAGTTTCAGGTAATACAAATTCATAACCTTCAGTGAGCTGATAGGATATTGCACACTTAAGTGTGGGTCTTATGATCAGTATTGAAAGCCCAGCTGACATGTGGGAGACTCATGGAAGTACTCCTGCCAAGTATACTGCTATGAATTTCTGGCTGCAGAGGCTGGGCACTCTGTGTTTCCCTGCCACCGTTCATGCATGCGGCACAGCCACACCAGTCCCCAGTGAGATGGTGGCACTGGGCAGGGGCTTCGCATGGCACTTGTGCCAGAGACCGGCCAGCTGCCATTGGGGCCCAGTGGCCCACAGTGGTCCTGCAGTAAAGAACAAGTTAGAGAAGAAGAGACTGAGAGCCCAGAGACGTTATCACAGCCTGCAACTTCCTCACGAAGGGAAGAGGAGGGGCAGCCACTGATCTCTGTGGTGCTCAGTGACAGGACCCGAGGGAATGGCATGAAGCTGTGTCAGTATTGCTTTGGGTTGGGTATTAGGGAAAGGTTCTTCCCCCAAAGCATGGCTGGGCACTGGAACAGGCTCCCCAAAGAAGCGGTCAGACCACCAAGCCTGACAGATTTCAAGAAGTATTTGGACAACGCCCTCAGCACATGGTGTAACTCTTGGCGTGTGCTGCGCAGGGCCAGGAGTCGGACTTCGATGATCTCTGTGGGTTCCTTCCAACACCAGAGGATATTCTGTGACTTTAAGCCTCCCCGCTCCCTACGAAACCGGGGTCCCGCCGCACCGCGCGAAATGAGGCTCCGGGAAGAAAAAGCCTCCCTCCCCGCCTCCGACTACGCTCCCCCCTTGCCCGGGCAGACGCGCAGCGCCCGGCCGAGGGCCCCCGCTCCCGGGCGAGAGGCCGCTTCTGGCCCGGCCCCTCGGCAGCTCCTCCTGCGGGGCGGGGCGGGCCGTGTGCTGTGCCGGGCCCAGCCGCCTGTCCCGGAGCGCGGCCATGGCCCGCACCCTNGCGGGCTGCCGTGCGGGCCGCGCACGAAGCCGGCGCCGCCTGGGGCCGCCTCCCCGCCAAGGTGAGCGGCCGCGGGAGCTGGCGGCGAGGGGCCCCCGGGGCGGTCCGGTCCGGTCCCGCCGGGTCTCCCGGGGCCTCGCTTCCCCGTCCCTGCGTGCGGCGGCCGCGGCAGCCTTGTCTCTCCCTCCTCCTCCCAGGAGAGGAGCGCGCGCCTCCGCAGATGGTACGAGCTGATGATGGAGAACAAGGAGGAGCTGGCGCGGATCATCACGGCCGAGAACGTGAGTGGGGCGGCGGCGGGGGGCACGGGCACTGCCCCGGGCTGGCACTCGCGCTGGGGAGCCCAACACAGGCAGGCGAACAGTGACACCAAGTAAAATTGACAGCCGTCAGGCCTGTCCCTGAGCGCTTCACCACTTAGCCATCGTGTCCTTTTTAATAACTCTGGGCATCCTGTGCACTCACATTGCTCTGCTAGGTCAGTGGGTGAGGTTTCAAACATCCCTCCTCTGGATATACATAAAGCGCGTTGGTTTGATGACAGTAGTACCTAATCAGAGGAAACCAGACCCGTGTTGTGCTTCATGGCATGCAGAAGTGTACATCCACCTAAACCATGGTCCTCGTGGCAGAAATGTTTGTGGCTGGGAAAAATCATTCAAGTCGCCAAGTTGGATTCACACAGTCTGTCTCACTGAGTAGTCTGGGAGCTCACAAACTGGTGTCCTTTTGGATAAAACCTTGCTGGAAGATGCTTCAGCAGCTCCTCTGTGGTGTCACAGCTGCTAATGGTCATTCAGTCCACAGGATCAGACCTGGCGGTAGTCCAAAGCAATACTCCCAAAACAAATGATCTTGGTGTAAACTTGTAACTGTTTTGCCATGATTTGTGTCTTTCTTCAGGGTGGTAATAGCAGCTAACTCAGAGTTTGTAAATAAATGCACGCTAGATTTGCTAATTTTTTTCCATGTCCTGGGCAGGTGTGAATCCAGGCACAGCATACAGATTATTGACTATACAATCATGGTATACTGAATCCACACAACTATTGCTGCTGCAGTCATATAATCCTTGTTGGAGATTGCAGTGTATGTCAGAGGGAGAGGATCATAAAGTACTCTGAAAACAAGAGAAACTCCAAAATTACTTGAATTTGTTTATATTGCCTCCATTTGCTACTTACAATGTATTTTCAATCTGATTTAATCAAAGGGAAAGCCTCTGAAAGAAGCACAGGGTGAAATCGTGTATTCAGCCTCGTTTCTGGAGTGGTTTGCAGAGGAGGCTCGACGGATTTATGGTGATGTTATTCCAGCTTCTACAAAGGACAGAAGAGTCCTGGTGCTGAAGCAGCCAGTAGGAGTGGCAGCCATTATAACCCCAGTAAGCATAGCTGAACTCTTCTGCATCACATGAAGGTTTTCAGCTCAGCCTCCAGTTCAAAACTTCACTTACTTCTGCAAAAACAGGAGGCAAAATTTTCCCAACTTTGATTGTACTATTTTTCTCTCTTCCTAGTGGAATTTTCCCAGTGCTATGATTACCCGGAAGGTTGGTGCTGCTCTGGCAGCTGGCTGTACAGTGGTGGTGAAACCTGCAGAGGATACACCTTTATCAGCATTAGCTCTTGGGGAGGTGAGCTTTCAGTGCTAAGCTTTACCTCAGCAATGGACTGATACTGTAGACAGGGAGTCAGGTGGGCTTGGAAGGTAGCTCTGGCCAGCTTCATACGTGAAGAAAGGACAAACTGACTTGATGCAGGTGTTTTAGTTTAGTGAGAATCTTTGCAAATTGCCTCTCATATGGTCTAGAATCTTGAAATGGATCGGGCCATTTTGATACTCAAAATATCCTTATATCTTTAATTTGGTTTCTTTTGAACACATACACGGCTTAAAGCAAAGCAAAGCTACTCTCTCAAGCACCCGTGGCACCTGTGCCTAGTGGTCCTGAGCCCTTTCGGCTTCTATTGACTTATAGACTGTTTTCTTCAAAACAATGAAGATCATTAAGTGACTGTTCCTCTCACAAAATGCACTAATAATGCAAATTCTGTTTTTCTTTTGTTGCAGCTCGCAAATCAGGCTGGAATCCCAGCAGGAGTGTATAATGTTGTCCCTTGTTCCAGACAACAGACAGCAGCTGTAGGGGAAGTTCTATGCACTGATCCATTGGTATCCAAAATATCTTTTACTGGCTCTACAGCAACAGGAAAGGTACATACGTGGACAGAATATCTTTGAAGATTATTACTGTGGTTATACTAGAAAGGTAGGGGGAAAGTGTGTGCCTTTATACAGAGCCTTCTTTTCTGGCTACTGTACACTGATTGTCCAAATAATTGTGTACCTCTTGAGATAGTGCTTCCGTGTTTTTGCATCAGTACTTCACAGAAGGATGGCTGTCTGCAATTCTTGATAACTGCCCTTTATTAAACTATAATGTCAACAGTCCTGTACAAGATATTCTTGGTTTATATCATAAAGTGACAACATACTAATAAGAACACTGGAACTGAGTTTCAAAGGTGCCATTCAAGAATGGCTTTAGTAGTTAAAAGAAAGTATTAGAGGAGTGAGACCCTGGAATCTCTGCTATCAACTTTAGTCAATAAGCAGTCTTGTCACCATCCCTAAATGAATCACTACAACTACACAGTGTGGCTACAAAATGACAGACTTCTCTAGGATGACTGTATGCAGAATGAAGAAAAGGTCTGGTATCGAGGCAAATCATGATACCAAATTCTATCAGAGTAGTTAATAAATTTTATAAGAGTAGTCAAGATTTTATTATCAAAAAATAATAGAACAAACAAAAAACGTTGACAATATTAGTGTATAAAAGCTTGACCTGACCTGAAGTTGATCAAAATCTTTCTCTGCATTAGTCCTTGGCCAGAATTTCATCTTGAGGGATTTTAATGGATGAAATTTGTTTTTGTCGTGGGAGATGGTCTAGCATTGTAGAGAAGATGCAGATTATTTCCTTGCCAGAGTTAATTTTTCACTGCCTTGCATCCATGATTCCACTGTTCTCATCTGTTAGAGGTGCAGATGTGTGTGTCTCTTCTGTTGCCTACAGATCTTGCTGAAGCACGCAGCTGGCACTGTGAAGAGAGTTTCCATGGAGCTTGGAGGACATGCTCCTTTTATTGTGTTTGACAGCGCCAATGTGGATCAGGCTGTTGCAGGAGCCCTTGCTTCTAAGTATAGAAACTCAGGACAGGTAAGAATTTTTGTCCGTGTTTCTAGACAATGAAGAGCTGCACATAAAGTTTAAGGTGTAAATAAGCTATGTTATGTAAAAGGAAAGCATAGAACACTTAATTGTGAAGAGAAAGTTGCTGCACTCACACATGGCTCTGGGCACTAAAGCCAGTTACTAGCAAGTCTAAATAGCAACACTGAAATCCCATATATTTTCACAACATATGTGGCAGTCAGACACATCACTATTAGAGAAGATGATGTTCTCTAGGACCCCTTGCAAGAGCTTGCAAAGTGATAAGGCATTTTTTCATATGTTTTGCTGACATTATATGCATTGGAGAACTAGAGCCGTGAATGACACCATCTTGCTTCAGTCTGTTAAGACACAGATAGTTTTTTCTACAATGAGCAGCTTTAAAAAAGTGATAGGCAAGATTCAAGTGTGCGTTGCTTCAGATGTATTTCATTTGGCCAAAATTTTAAGAGCATCACTTTCCAGAACAGTCAGCTGAGAAGGGCTGTGTGGAGACTGTTTCAGCCTTACATTACATGTGAACATGAAGTTGATGAATTCCAGCTTTTGAGAAGCACCAAATTTTCAGTGGGTCTGGGAGGTCATTTGGTAGGGAAAACTTTACTTTGAATAACATAAGAAGACATGACTAATCTTGGGAAGAAAGAAAGGAAACAAAAGTGGACAAGGACCACTAAGGGATCATACCCAGACTGGACAAGATCTATCATAAAAGGCACCTCTGCTTCTGTTGAGAAAGATAAATAGCTGTTACTTTTCACATACTGAGGTAATCAAAATCAGATGCAGTCAGAGCAAAGGGGTAGCACAAATAAATAGACCATTGAAAGCACTTAGAAACAACTTCCAGGAAGAAAGCAGACTGAAACTCAGATAATAGAGTTAGAAAAAAAGACCCTAGACCACTAAGTGTGATTTGAGTTTTTGCTGGTCAGTCCAGCATTCTTGCAGTCTTATTAGAAGGTATTTCTTGCAGCTTCTGAACCTTGATTGATCCATGTATCTGAGTCCACAAACTTAGCAGTGTGACATATTTCACACACCCACTGACAGCTTGTTTAAGTTGTATTTCTAAAGTGAAATGGGTGGTGAAAGTAATGGCATAGCTGGGTAACAGCTTAGGATGAGGGAGGAGAGGCAGGGGACATCAGTGTAGTAACCTGATTCTGTGCCATGAAGGCCAGAATGGATCAATAGGTGGATTAAATACAATATAAACTAGTGGGCTTTTGTCTTATCTTGTTTGTTTTCAGACTTGTGTTTGCACAAACCGTTTCCTGGTGCAAAAGGGAATTCATGATGAATTTGTGGAGAAGTTTGCTAAAGCTATAGAGAAAGAACTACATGTTGGAAATGGATTTGATGCAAAAACTACCCAAGGACCACTTATAAATGAAAAAGCAGTGGAGAAGGTATAAGTAAATATTTTATTTTTAACATCCTAATTTACTTTTTATGATCCATAAAATAACTTTACCTTTATGTTTCACCTTTTTCCCCTTGTTTTATTGAAACATATTTGCAGTGTGGCTGGAAGTGTGTTCTGTCCCCCAGGTCCATGTGTACATATAGACAAACAGATGTGGACAGTTCATGTATCATCCCGCTGCCATTAAGTGAAAGAGAGGCCTCCTTTATGAGAAACTGATTACTCCTGATTACTCCCTAGCTGTTCTCAAGTCTGTTCACTGAAATTGGATACACTGTGAGACCTGTACAGTGATCCTGCAGTTCTGAAGTATTGTGACTAACAATTTATTTTGAGGAACAGTGGGGTTTTTTTTGCAAAAGCTTGGCAGAATAATTTATTTGGGTTAAAAATACCAGAACTCTGGATGTTGTAATCACTTGAAACTTCATGTGCATGGTTTGGGTCTCCTGTTTTGCATGACCTGCAACTCCAGGAATATTTCTTTTCTAAAAAAATCCTAATAAGTCGCATCTTCTATAATATTTCACTCTTCCTAAGGTTAAAGATTATTGAGTCAAGTGGCCCATACTTTGTAAGATAATACAGCCCTGTTGCATGCAGGCTTGGTTTGAATCCATTATACATGGATGCTGCCAGATTCTCTTTATAAAAGAATGGGAAAATATTCAGTTATTTGGGAGACAAAGGATACAGTCTTTGAATTCCTTTCCTTCATGCCTTCCCTTCTTGCATCACAAAAGTGTCGTATGTGTATCAGGTACAACTATATAAACAAATACACTTTTACAGTTTGTATATAGTTACTTCCTGTAATTTCAAAGGATGGTATTCAAAGTAATTTCAAAGGACAGGTGGGGATTGCTACTTTAGTTTTCTTATTTGTTGTCTTTAGATTAATTGTAAATATAGGGGATAGAATCATAGATGTAGGAAAATGTTCTTGCCAGTTCCATCTTGAGAGTTGTTTCTCTCTCCATGACAGTCATATACTTCATTTCCATAGTGCTTGAACACTGATAAAAGATTCAATTTTTAGTCCTGCAAAGGCTTTTTCTCACATTAGGTGTAGGCTTTTAATTTCTACAGAAAAGTGGGCTGGGGACCATGTTCATAATTTATCTCTCTGAAATTATGTCAGACTGAGAGAAACAAGAATTGAAGAGAAATTAGATAATATTGCAAATGATCCTCTGCAAGTGTAAACCTGTCCTCAAAATTTTCTCTTAAATATTGGGAGAGTATTATTTCTTCAGTGGGAAATGTATTATTGCTCATTCTTAAGTGCTGACTTTAGGATTTTTGTTATGCATACGTCAGGTAGAGAAACACATTAAGGATGCAGTTTCTCAAGGAGCATCTATTGTGACTGGAGGGAAACGACACAGCTTGGGAAAGAATTTCTTTGAGCCAACATTACTTACTAACGTTACAACAAAAATGCTTTGCACCCAAGAGGAGACATTCGGCCCTTTGGCACCAGTTATCAGGTAAGATTATTAATTCTACGTATTAAAATTAACAATTGAAAAAACAATAAAAGGTTATTTTAAATAAACAAGATTTGAAAGAAATATTTCTGTATGATCACACAAGTCTTGTAAAAAGACTGGGATACACATGTGAAAACATACGTGGGAAATGTGGCTCCCTTGTTTCTTTTTCTTGACCTGATCTTAGCATCTCTGCAATTTTTCGAAAATTAAAGTATCTCAATGGTTAAGTAAGGCTAGATAGCAGCAAAACCTTCATTGGCTTCATGATCTGTGGTATGAAATAGGAGACAAGACTTTGAGTTTGTCATGTGATTTGCTAGTCCTAAGCTTTTCTGACAGAGGATGAGTTGGAGCTGTCTGTTCTCCTTGAAGCCTTCCCTGCCTTTGTGCAGAGCAATTGGATGTGATGGAAGAACATACAGTTACCTCTCAGAGTTGAGAGTGCTCTGTAGTTGGGGAAATAGGTAGGCTAACCCATGTGAAGTAAATGTCTCAGTAACATCCAGCTACCTAGGGGGGATAAAGGCAATCTTAACTACTTAACTGCAGTTTAAATTAAGAGAAGAGGTAGACACTTCAGTGTGTCAAAATGAAAGTTAAATTAGCTTTTTAATGTACATTTCTGGGAAAAATAAATTGACATTTTAATTCCCAGTAAGACTGCTTCTTGTTGGTAAGTCAGCAAGACAGCAGGTGAACTGTGGGCCTCATTTTAATTTTTTCTCTTTCTATTGACAGATTTGACACTGAAGCAGAAGCTGTTGCTATAGCAAATGCAGCTAATGTGGGTTTAGCAGGTATGCTTCTCTGTCAGATAAGTGTATTTCTATGGTTTTGTGAGCTTTAGTTTGATGGGGTGATGATTTTGAATGTCATTAAGTCTCTTTTTCACAGTCTTCTGCAATTGTTCTTACTGATTTTCACTCCTGTATCTTTGTGTCTGCACGACAGGATATTTCTACTCCCAAGATCCAGCTCAGATCTGGAGAGTTGCAGAGCAGCTGGAAGTTGGAATGGTTGGTGTTAATGAAGGCATAATCTCATCAGTGGAATGTCCTTTTGGTGGGGTAAAGGAGTCTGGCTTAGGGCGAGAAGGTTCAAAATATGGCATCGATGAATACTTAGAAATAAAATATGTCTGCTTAGGAGGATTATAAAAGCCTTCAAACAGCACAATCCCCACAATTTGGGAAAGGGTGCTGTTGTTTTAATAAGCTTCTTGAGCCAGAAATATGTATGAATGAAACTTCTACCTTCTTTAGAACTAATCAACCCTGTCCTCTGTGTGTGTAGATATCTACAGTATTCTGTGCTGCCAAATGTTATTATGTGGTCTTTGTTTATACATCCAGTTTTTCAGCAATGTGATCACAATGTCCATTATTTTTAGTAATGAGTAGGGATATACATTTACTGTTCTTGGATTAGCCCTGTGTAACTGGGAGAACTTTGAGACTTGTGCATAATGAAAGCAGATAGCAACCTATGGGAAACTAGACCACCATTTTTTACTCCCTTTAGTATTTGAGTGTGGGTAAGGGAGGCTTTGGGATGGCAGTCTCCCTTTAGAATTTTGTGTAAATACTCACACTTTCTAATGTGGTTATGTGACCTCCTTTAGAAGCAAGTGTATAGGAGGGGTTGTTTCCTTTTTTTTTTAATTGTGGGAGAATCTGAGAATGTGCTGCTTACAAAAGGTGAGGAATTGCTTTTGAGCTATATCTAGGCATCCATATAGCCTAACAGACAGCTTTTTCAGCACTGTTAAACTGACTGCAGGGCTGCTGCCTGTTCAGCTTTAGGATTTTTAGCAAAGAGGTTGTACTTTTTGCCTAACAGCTTGCATGTCTAGGATGAAATATAGCCCTTGTTTGATGCCCGTTAGCCCCAGCAGTCCTGGGAATAAGACAGTTTAGGACAAAGAATTGCTGGCTTAGTGAGAAGCAAGAGGAAGATAAGATATTCACAGGAAGAGCTTGCAGAATTTTAAGGGGAGACTATAAGGGCTGTGTGAAGAAAGCACAAGTGACATGATGATACATATAAACTCCCTCTCTTCCATGAAAAGACCATGACTCTCCTTGGATAGAAGTACAGTATTTACCCTGATGTGAATATTGCTCAGTGTCTAAAGGAACATAACTCACCCCCTTCAAAGAATAGGAGCAGATATCCATCCCTGTGGGCTTTGTGCCTTGAATTGGATTTATGGTTACACAGGTGAAGGTCCATTAGGGAGGAAGATTTAAAAAACTTTTGAACATGGCTCATTTGTGACCTAATAAAGATTTAAATAGTGGTGGGTAGAGGTGAGGCTTTGACACATCACCTCATTATTCTGTCATCTTTAAAAGATGGTGTAAGGCTTCCTCAGTATGAAATGAACAATGTTGTTTAAACATTATTTTAATGGCAGTCAAACAAAGCACTTTAAAAATGTGCAATGTTAATTTGGTGAATAAATCAGCACAGCAGAAGTTAAATGAAATTTTGTTTCTTGTGTTCATTAAAAATAATAAAAGAAGGCAACAGAGCTCTTCTTCCTAAAAAGTAATGAATGTACCCTATGAAATGAAATATTTTAAAATATTTTATCACATCAGGCAAAGAGGTACCAGGGAACACAAGACTTGGGGAGGGAGGGAATGCAAGCTGGAACCGAGTTTTACAGGGTTTTTGTTTAAAGCGCACATGAAGTAGCACTGACTGCTACTCCTTATTTTTAAATAATTTGTTATGGTGGTGTTTGTGTAGCACTTGAGACCAGGTGGGTCTGGAGCACATTATCTGTCAGTACTGTGTGCATCATGCCAACTGAGGGGCAGTTAAAGGGCATTTTCTGCCCTTCCAGTAATTCCCAATGCACCAAACCCCCATATTTGTGGTAGTGAGGACTTAGTACTGTTATCTGTGCTTGTTGTCAAGAACACAAAAAGGATGGCCTTGTTATACCCTAGTTGCAAGGAACTTTCCTATAGCCAACATCTAAGATTATACTGTTGAGCACACAGGCTGCCTGAATTTGGGGAATACAGTGATGTGAGAGAAACACTTTGCCAGCCTTGGCTACTGATGTGTTTAGTATTAATTGGCAAAAACAACTGGGTAAAAGAAGGTCATGCCTTGGTTCCTGGCTTCCACAACACAATGATGCAGGCATAGTTACAGGTATTGTACACAGGTAGAATATCTGCCACTGAAATTCAATTACGTCTGCCTGTGAACTGCAGTATAAGGTCAAAATTAAAATAATCTTATTTACAGCTGTATGACAATGTAGTATTGAATGTGAGTGTACTTGGGACAGTGCAGTTGGAGGATAAATTATTTAACCTTAGCTCTCTTCACTGCAAAGTTACTGATCTGATGCATTGATACATTTAAAATCATAATGTCTTTTCTGATAATAGCAATTCTAATGAGTGTTAACTTTTCTTTTTAGCAAATAATACCTTTTACAATGCCTGATAGCAAGCACAAACAATAATTAAAGACAGTGTTTGTAAGAAACTTAAAAATATCTTTGTCTAGATTGGATTGTGGTTGGATTCCAGCATAATATCCTCATGTCAGTAAAGTCTACATCAGTTTAGCACAGAATAATCAAAGCTGTCTTCATAGCAAAAGCTGGGATTCTTCAACAAAAGACATACTTGAATTCTCACACATCAGTTGTGTTGATTGCACTTGTGATAGTTTAGCAATTTCTGGATATAAAAACTGTGATTAAAAAAATGTTTTTAGTTAATAAATAACTTCTGTGAAAGCACTGGATTGTGTGGTTTATTACCTTATTCAATCCTGAATTGACAAATTGACAGCAGCCACATTAAGTTCACATCTCAAATTTGCACAGAAGATTTTGTTCTGACAGCTTTATCACTGGAAAAGACACCACTTCTTTGCATCCACATGTTCATACAGTGTAAGATTTTTGTACCCCCAATTACAGTCCCTTGAATCTAAATCAAATACATGAGACTACTTGGGCATAATAATATGCCATTGGTCATTTTGTATGCCAGTCTTTTATGCTGAATCAAACATTTTGTCACAAAATAGATCAGAGTGTCTTCCCTGCTTTTGTAATGTGATTACTTGCATAATTCTTTATTTCATTAAGCTTTAAAATAGAGTTTTGGGAGCTCTTTTATTTCTATTTATTTAATACAGTCTTGAAGTCTGAGAAGCTGTCTTTTAATTTCCAACTTGACACAGTCATGGCCAATTTCCATTTTATTTTCTTAAATTACTCTTTAAACAGCTGTTTCACACACATACATACATACTCACCCCCACGCACCCCCACTGCCTGTCTTCTCGGTGTAACAAGCTCTCAAGAAACTGTGTTTACTTGTTCAACCAGATATTAACAATTTAGCTATCTTAAAGATTCAAGTATGGTGTTCAGAAGCTCTTAAGTTACATTTTAGCACTTGTTTAAAGGGCTTCCAGGTCAAAACTTCCTGCTTAGGTCCTTCCAAGCAGAACCACGAGAAGTTGGTGGTTTAGTCACTTTATCAGTGAGTGCCAAAGCTGCTTAGCACAACTGGCTGAAGTTGTTTTGGAATCATGCCAATTATTTTCTGTTGCACCGCGTACTGACAGGGATGAGGGAAGGCTACTGCTATTACCAAAAATGTGCAGTGCAATAACAAAGGGGCAGATTCCATCCTTCAACAAAGGACACATGTATCTCATCAGCTCATCCAGCTGACAGTATTCCCTTGCAGTCCAGTGGCAATGCTTTGAGGTTCCACCTAGACTGTGGCACCATGTATCCAAACAGGCTTAAAAAGTTGCTTTCATGGTGTATGATTTTTTCCTTACAGAAAGACACTTACCTCATAGCACCTTTTATAATAATTATTCAGCACAAACTTAATACACAATGATGGAAGGATTTTTCTTTTCCAGTTCAGAAACAAGCAGCATAACCTACCCCTCTCTAACAGCATATTTTGGGTTATATTGCACACCTGTAACTGATTACTGCTAAGCAGCTGACTCAAGGATGGAATCTGTTCTAGAATAAGCCACAACACCTGTGAAACCACCATACTTGGCATGACAGCTGGTGATTACTTACACACAGCTAATTAAACCAAGTAAGGACAAGCACCACATGAAAACTTACTGTGGAGTGATTTCTTTTCTCCTGCTCTGTGATCTACTGAATTATGTCACCTCTCTAGTAAAAGATGCTTCTGTCAGTATCCAGGGAAGGAATCAGCTACTGCATTGCTTTTATGTTTGAGTGCAGACAAGCTACGGAAGACAACATGTCTATTAACCTGGCCTGACTGTTGGATCCAATACAGATTACCATGCTTAAAAGAGTACCTGACAAGTTTCTAAAAGGAAAGACAAAACTTTATTAATAGTTACATAAATGTAGCAATTTCAGCTCAGAAATGGTTCCAATTACAATACAATAGCATTTGCAATAAATAACATTTTCTAGAAACAGATTCCTAATATAAATTCTGTAATAGCTCACTCATCCACCCACAGGGAGAAGTGCTTTCATACAGAGATAAAACACAGATGTGCAGCTCACCTGCACCTGATTCATAACCTGTGCAAAAATAATTTGCCTTTGTTGCCTCCTTCTTAAAATTTTATTTCTAAACTTTGTATTTCCCTCCTTTGCCTTGGGGGGTTAAGGATATAAAGGTACATTAAATGGGTTTTTCTTTGCTGCAGAAGTATGGGATTAGTATTCGTTAGGGATCCCTGACAAGCAATAACTGACATTAAGAAACTAATTCACCTGTATCCCGTTTCCCTTCTCCTGGAGGAATGTTTTCCTCTCTCAAACCTCATCTAAATGTCAGAAGATTACATTTACTGTTATTTTATTACTACTGTCCTGAAGCTCCACCTGACTACTGCTTGTAACTGGTATACTGGGGGGCAAAATTAGTTTCACTTGTGGTTAAAAGCAGGAATAGAACACTTGCCTAGGAACTCAATTACTTCAAGAACATGAGACTGTCTGAGGAAAGTTTGCACCAGAACAGAGAACACATGCATGCACTCTCTCACTGTTTCTCACAAGTTCCTTGCAAATGTGTTCACTTCTGTTTGCCCATAGGAGACCAAGGAAAGGAAAACTGACATCATACAAGCAAACAATTGACAGCACAAAACAAATGCTTGAACAGTACTTTTATCTCATGCATCTGACAGAGGGAGAGTAAGACTTTACTAAAAGGACAGATTTGATAATCTATTCTTAGACACAAAACAAGAATAAACTTTCTTCCCCTATGCAAATAAACAATTGTCTGTAATTAGATATTTTGCATTTTGATTTGTTTTCTCTACTTAATATGACAGGTTGAACCATAGCACAGAGAATTTGGATGTGGATCTCAACAGATTTGCCAAGGTAAATTTTGTTTCATACTGCAGTATGATTTTGGTTAGGAAAATAAAATCCACAAGACAATTAATTACCGGTTTGCAGCCATGGCAGTTCCATGCTGTGTACGTACTGCATTCAATACTACAATTGAGTACTGAATCTGTTTAATGCTTAGGAAGATTTCTTCCTATATACACTCCTTCCTTAAAATGCAAAGGCAGTCCTTTTACATAGCTGGACCATCCCTGCTTGTGCGTGTAAAACCACGAGGCAAATGAAAATCCAGTGCTTACACTTCAAGGCAACGAGGCACTGCAAGTATCACCACACTGTCTGCCTTCAACAAGAGGCACTATCTTAGCAGTGCCAAACTGAATTATTCTTTATTTTCAGAAGACTCTGAGCCACACAGGACAAGCTCTATCTGGTTCTCCTCTGCTATTCAGTGCAGATGAATCTTCTGGAAATAGCCCCATCCCTATTCTACAAATCAGCTGCCAGTACTATTTCTGTATGTGAAGGAGAACAGTGTGCAGAAGTAAACATGATGACTAAGAACCTGCTTGGAACCTATAATAACCCAAACCAAAGGGTTAGAATCCAAATTCTGCCACTGTGTTTGCACCGTTACAGCCAGTTTTCTGACCCTTTCATTCATAGTATGAACTGACATTCTGCAAGAAAGCAGTAGTTCTAGAAGAAAAAATCATACTGAATCAAGATACAAGGCTTGTTATAGGCTCTCCTCAATTCCTGACACAAACATGCTTGGCCAAGTGACACAAACGTGATACCACAAATTCACAGAGCCAGAATTATTGCTTTCAGCTTCTGTGCAAGTGCCATATATTAAAAGCAAGCCTGCTCTTATGGTAAGAAGAAAAACTTCTCTTTCCAAGCAGGTGGAATAATCAAACTAGTAGAATCAGAAGCAGGTGAAAAATTTAAACTATATTAAAATTCAAAAACATAACTAAAATAGTTAGCAACAAAGATGTCAAAGTATCACCTAGAGAACTGAATTTACCAAACAACTTCCACTTGCTAGGGCCTTATATAATGGGAAATTGGTCTAATACTTCTCATTTGTTAGAGTGAGAAACACTTGGCCAAATCATGCATACATTCTCATGGCCCACGAACTTACCAGAGATCCAAAGATCTGGGCTCACCAGTGTGCATCTGTGGACACGGGAATAGTCCTGGAAATTCTGCAGCATTAAGGAATGCAGGTTTATCATTCCTGGAGTTGTTTTACTAGAAAAACAATTTTTCATTTTGGTGGGGTTTGTTTGTTTGTTTTTAAAAAAGATATTTCAAATACCTTCAAAGAAGAACATCCTACGTTTCAGCACCGGCTTTAAAAACACAAAATAAAGCCAAAAGACATGTCACTAATTTCACAAATGCTACTGACTGCACTGACATATCCTAGAAGGTAAGCTTATAGATAAAGGCACACAGGAGACAGCATTTAGCAGAAGCATCAATGGCAGCACAGCACATACAAACTTGAAATTATTTAAGCAACTTATTTGCTTGTTTAAAAATTTATGTTTTCAAGAGAATAATTCCTGCTAAAACATTCTGTGTAGTTGTTCATAATGGATTAAGCCCAACATTTGGATTTTAAAGGAAAGAAATAAATTACTATTTTGACTGGGCTTTAACTTTTTTCAGGAATGCTTTAAAGTGAACACTACTTTTATTATGTTAACACATAATAAATAAGTTCCTGGAACAGGAACCGAAAGACATCAGAAGCTGACCTTGCTTTTGTTGACCAAGTTATTTAAAAATATATATATACATGCACACTCTCAAGAAGAGGGAGAGTGTGATAAAGTAGGTTTGTTTCAAGAGATAGCCTGAACCCCCCATACACGGTGTTGAAACTTGGTTTCTGAAGAAAGCAAATCATACCATACATACTGCACTTTGCTGGTGTGTATGGGAAAAACATAAGACAACACCTGTATTAGCCCTTTTTACCTCTTCACAGCCTCTCCCACCACACTGACTCCTGCAGCCACACAAAGATCTCCAGAAAAATGCAGGGCTGGACATACAGTAAATACTTCTCAGTGCTGAATTAGCAGATTAGCAGCCTTAGGGGCTGTTGCTGACTGCAGTTGAGAATCAAAAGTATGAAGTAAGTTACAAGCATGACAGGTTGCTGCAACTTTTGACCACTGATTTCTTCCAGCCTAGACAGTTCTGATTGTTGCCCAAGTCCATTAACAAAAGAAGCACAGAAGCCACAGTGTTCAACCCAGATACTCTGTTGTGTCAGACTTCTAGGAAAGGATAGAGAAAGCCCCAAAATCCTCTACATTATTCCTCACGATGGAAATGGGCTATGTCCCCTCCCCAACCCTTCTAAACTGCTCCCCTTGATCTCTATACTGCTCCATCCTCTGATAACAAGTTGTCTACCACTGGATTAAAACAAATAAAACAAACAAACAAACAAAAACAAACAAACAAAAAAAACCCACACAACAACAAAACAAAACCCCAAAATATAAAAAAAAACTCTCTTAAAAATGCTCCCAGATGAACGCTTTCTCCATCGAAACACCTAATTTCTCCATCTCAGCCCTAGACTTCAGTACATCAGTAGAGGACCCCCAGGAAAACCTGATGTCATGGCCAAACAGTACCACTGATACAGATGCCCTCACAAGTGAGCGTTCTGTATAGAAGTCAGGTCTTCAGTTAGGGATTTCAAAAGCAGTACTGGGGCCATGATTTCAAAGCCTAACATGCAGACTGTGAAGAAATTACCAGGTGAACAAGAATGTCAGAACTGTGATACTCCTTCCCTTGCCAAAGACCTAAAAGGATCTCTTCAGGCCAACACATTCAGTCACTCGTGGCCAGAGAGAAAAAAGTCAATCTCATGTTCAAGCTAAAACATTGCTCAGTACTGACTACCATGACAATGGAAGTACAATGAACCTCCTGCTCCACACAGGGTATTTGCCACAAACGTTTCCCTGCACAAGTGCCCAGCACATTCTTTAATTGAGCACTTGATGCTGACAGATGAAAACTCAACTGAGGATTCAGTTTTAAAAGGTCCAGAGCTCCTCAAAGTGATCTAAAAAGGTTGTTTGGGGTGCTCAAAATGCTTCTCAAGGCACATCGCACCAAGTCCTTCCTGCTACAGTTTTCTGGATGGACATGGCAGAGACAAAGCAACTTGATCATTACAGAAGCAACCTAAGGCTGGCTTTCCCTGCAGACATCACACCTCCTATGTGAATACATCCATACATCATGTTACATTACAGCTGATCCAGTGCAACTGCTCTAGTTGTTAACTTTCTCTAAAAACAAGAATGTTTTCACCCAGTGAACACTACCCTAGAAAAGGAAGTCACAAGGTACAGCTGGATAAAGACAATGCACTAAAAATGCTCTTTGTGTTTCCATCTTAAACTGAAAATTAAGATGGAGCCTGTAGCCAAATATTGCTCTGTATAGTTGTAAGGAACTTCATCTATAATGGCTTTTGCTGCTGCAAATCACACCACTTCTCAAAGAGAGCATTAGGAGCACATATGAGTCTGTACGTCATTGTTAGTTACCATAGTTTGTAGCAGAACAACTCTGGCTAGTTTTGTAGCAGTGATACAGAAAAAAAGGCCTTCTGAAGTTCAAGCATTCAGCACAGAACATGCAAGAAGTAAGATGTGCTTTTTCTTGTTCCTATAACAGTGACAAGAGGAGTTAGCTGACCATCTAATCCTTTCTCCCTCCTTCTGCCTTTCCCTACCTGTGCTAAAAATTTACCCTTTAATCTGCAATTAGTTGATATTTTAGGAACATTTCAGTTCTGGAAAAACAGACGTGGGACAACATGTTTCAGATGTGTCACATCAGTGTGTTCTGTGCTTTTACCCTCATTCAGTTATCTATCTTTGGAGCTGTAGTTGAAGGAAACTCCATTTCTGACAGATCCATTTATAAGTGTTCTAGAATTCTCTCTTTCAATCTTTTCTCTGCTGAAGATAGTGTCCTGATCACTGTCAAACTCTGACTCAGAGACCATCAGACTGGAGTTGTGTTCTGTACTTCTGTGTTTTATACCTGACAATAAAAAAGCAAAACAAACTCATTAGAAAGGATTGGGTTTTTAGTAATCTATGATGATCTTGTCCTCTGCTGTGATATGAAAGGGAAGTGAAAACATTGTCTGCAGTGCAATGTAACAGCATACACCAATACAAAAACCGGCTTAAGAATTATCATATACCATTTAAGATACTCTTACGACTTCATTGCAGTCCCAGCAGTTTATGACTCTGAAATGTGAATATATGTATTTAAATTTAAATGTACTTAAACAACTACATTATCTTAGTATACACCCAATGTATTTTTAATATCTTGAATCTGGAAATCAGTCTGTCCACTCAACGACCTTATTATCATGAGGGGCAATGAAAGGTCGTGTTTTCTACAGAAACATTATCTCTGTCTTTCTAGGAGAGCAATTTCTCAGAATGATTTTGTTTCCTTGGATTTGAACATTTCCCCTGCTAAAAACTGAAAGTCAGGTAAATTAAAAGATATGTACACAGCAGCTGAAATCTACTGATGTCTAACAGGGCACTGATGGGTCAGGAGGGAACTGCTGCACAGCAACAAAAACAGCTCCAAATTAAAGCATGTGCAGAGGAGGAGGACTTACATGGAGGAAATCTGTGGGGCAATTCAATGTTCTAAATTAAGATAAACTCAGAAGCTCAGAGCAGAGGCTGAGCCCAAGGCTTTATTAAAGAAATTAACTGATTCTCCCCCAACCACTTCACTGTCTGTTTGTCTCTGCCATTCCCAAACTTGTAGGCCTGCTTCTGGGCCCCTCCTGCCTACAGGTATCAATCCAGACACATTGGCTGCACACTTGGTGGGTGAGTTCCCAGGCTGCCATATAGCACGTACCATATTTGGGCCGTAGCTCCATTCTCTCTTGTTCGTCTATGTTATCTAGGATGGTATATTTTGTTTTCTTTCTTATCTTTGTCCTCTTCCTGCTAAAAAAAATAGTAACCAAAAAAAACATTTAATTCTCATGTACACACATAAATCTCCCCTCCCTTCCTTTTCATATACATACCCCAATATAGAGAATGTCATTGTACTTTTTCACCTCCACTGAAAAATACTTCCAGTTTATACCTGAATAAGGCAGTTGTACAATATGGACAAAACAGAATAGTTAATTTTCACTGATACAGAAAGATGAAGAAAGCGAGGCAGATTGATTTGCTCTCCTAAGCCACTGTTTGCTCAATTTCAACATAGTAACTACATTTGCTAATTCATGTGCCCCTGCAGTTCACAGTGGAGAAGCAACCTTACTGCTCAGCCAGCATTAGAGTAACAGCCAGCCTTGGCCTCCCCTCCATGATCTCCCGTAGAATTCATCTGGCAACTCAAAGTTTTTACAACCTCCAAATCTCCAGCCAAACCTTGAGTCTACACTGTCTTTTTCACATAGTTTGCACAAGGCAAAAGGAATCTCTTGACATTGTTGTAATGTGCTATAAACCATACTGTAATTCCCTCCTCTTTTTCACATGGATCTGTATTAATCAGCCCTCATTCTGAGGCACAAGCCATATGAGGACAAAGGAAAGAAGCAGCTGAACTCATAAAAAAATCCCTCAAATAATCATCCAATACACACAAGCCTGTGCAGCTCCACCCCACATTGTGGGAGTGGAATGGCACACACTTTACTATTTAAAGTTTTCTACTAACAGCACTGTTCCTTCAACCATAAAAATAAAATTGGTATCGACTCCTACACATTCTTTACATTCTGCAAAGACACCCTAGAAAAAGATGAAAATCCAGAAAGATTTTGATGGCATTTTATTTTTGCTAACACCCGAACAAGCTATCTATTTGCTGAGCTGTTAGAGCTGCAGCAAAAACACTTGCTCTAGTGACAGAATTTGCAGAGGCTTGTCACTTGAAAGAGAATTTCTTATCAGCTCACTAGAAAAGACTGGAGGGGAGGCAGGGAGGGAAATGACATTCAGTAGTACCAATGCTCCTGTTTAAGGAAAGAGAAAGCAAGAAATCGGCATGACTGAAATCACTAGAGTACTCCTTGCCTATAAGCCACATGCAGCCCAGCCAACCACCCTTGCTGTCCAAGACAGAAACCAGACTGGGAGCAGATCCTTTCCCATGGCCTAGAACATTCCTACATCAGTGACCATCAGGGCATGTTTCTTTTTTCTTAGGATGGAGTATCTGCAGGACTCAGTAGGAGAGTGAAGATCTGCAGCATATTCTCAGCATTTTAACATTAATTATCACTTAATGTGAAGGATTCTGCAACATTAACTTTTTGGTTTTCATAATGCAGAAGAGCACAGACACACAAATGGATACTCCTTTTTTTCAAAAGAAGTGTATGTCTACAGAAACAGCTGCAGGAAGCTCCTCACATGTCCAAAATGAGCTCAGCAGTTTAGTGCTATGGACTGGACTGAAACGTGGCAGTTGTGTGCAATTTTTGCTTACACCCCATCAAAAAGAAACACAAATCATGTACCTTTTACAGCAGCAGATGCAGAACCAGGCAAGCCCTACCATGACCACGATCAGAATAAAAACAGATACAGTCACATAGAGTATACTCCACTCTGAAAAAAGAAACACAACAGTGCTTTGTAAGGTCATATGAACAGAATTAACTTCTAATACAATGCTATTAAAATAACCAATCCTGAGGAATGGGGAGTGGCAACAGGAACGTAGGAAAACTCAGCAGCAACATATTCTTAGATGAATTCCTAAAAATCCTTAAGCTTTAAGAATAGAAATGCACATTAGAAAATTTTCTTCCTCTCAAATACCTTTTACCATCCCAAGATATCTGAAGCCTATATGGGAACTGACAGTCCTGCAAAGCATCATTGTTACCACCTCAGTTATCCTTCCCTAACCGAAATAAACAGAGGCATCCTGGGTCTGGCACTTCAGTGCTTCAAAAGAGGAACTGATTAGAGGTAGATCCTTCTACCTGTACATTTATATTTATAAATCCAGGAAAACTGGAAAAGATACAGAGAAATAATTTGAACTCCAACATGTGTATACTCACAGTTGCCAGTGTTATCAGGTTGTAAAGGTCAGTATTGGTCAGTCTGGAACACTGATGTTTTCTTTGCTTAGATCAGCTCATACTTCTGGCACAGAAGCATCAACCACCCATTCAGAGAAATTGAAATTGCTGCCTTTTTTCCAGCTTTGCAACAGTCCTACTCAAAAGCTTTGCAATGCCCATGTTATTCAACAACCCCTCCAACTGGCCCCAAATTCTTGCACAATCTCTCTCCCATGACCAATTTTTCACATTTTTTTCATCAAATAATGATTTTCTTTAAAACTTAGGCTACTGCTGTCAAGACATCATTTCAAGAAATTATTCAAATATCTGTCTATAGAAAGGTATTGTTGGGCTGGAAAACAGACTGTTTTAGTCTTCCTTCAGCATCTACCTCTTTATTCCCTATTCTGAGAACAAATAATCAACAGTCTCACATGACAAGTTACCAAGTTACTCTTGAAAGACATCCCTCAACACCCAAACTCACCACAGTTACTCTCTCCATCATTTAGATAACGATGAATCAGGTTTTCCATCCACAGCTGGTAGCAAATGCAGCGCTTTGTTATGGGGTCACAGTGCCCATGTCCAGAGCATTTCAACAGACAGGCTAAGAACAGGACCAAACACAGGGTCAGTTGTATAAATGGACAACTTGTCACACATCTTCTTAATGTTAGACTAGATTGGTGGCAAAGCATCTGGCTCACAACACTGTGGTATGTTTTGAGACTCCCTTTCCTTTGGGGTTATGTGCCAAACAGATCTAGAGTCTAGCAGACTGCTGGCTGTGAGGAGAAAGAATGTAATCAGAGTATATTCATAACAGAACAACAACCTTTTCAATCAGTAAATAAAGACAGAATTTACTACACAATCGGTGAGTATTTTATCTCCAGAGCTTGCTTATTTTGTTTGTACTTGAATTGTTGTGACCTGATTTTAAATTATGGAGAAGTCATGTCTGTAATACCTAAGGATCATAAAAGGTTGATATTACTAGTGAAGTTTATTTTAAACTTAGAAGTTCAAGCATCTTTTTGGGCAAAATAAAGAGTTCATTATAGGAAACCCCAGTGGCCTGTGTACATTCCAAAGATTAGAAGACTAGGTAGTAACAACAGCTATCATCCAGTTTGCCTGATACAGGCAGACAAGAACAAGTTAGATTACAAGCCTATTTACTACACTGAAGGAAGCAGAGACATGACACATATCTACTGTATGGCTATATTAAGTTTTGCTCATCTTCTAAGAAAAGATAGTATGTAAGGTATCTTTATCCTCATTCCACAGGCCTTCCTGATGCAGACCAGATTAAGATGCAGTTTTGCCTGCTGATACAGATTATGTCTTTTAAGAGTGAGGCACCAGACTACCTACCACAAATCATGAAGCATTTGAAGTATTGTCCTCAACATTATCTTTTGTAAAGCTACACCCAGCAAGCCCAGACACCAGATGGCAGACAGAAGGACTTCATGCACTGTTTCCAGGTGCTGTGTTAGCCAAATGTCTGCAAAGTTTTGAGATGATCAAGCACAATCCAAAACATACCAGCCGTGTCAACTCTCAGGACTTTAAAAAGCAAGAAGTCAGCCTTCTGTTTCAAAAGCTGCACATGCAGAGTCCGTGAGACATCTGATGCCTTGATCACTGTAGAAGGATGCCCGTTCTGCACGTAGAACACAACTGCGGTGCTGCAGAAAGAACAGCTAAGGTCAGACTGCTGTCACAGATCACTTTTGTCAGGCATTCAGCAATAAAGTCTAATAAATAATAAATATAGTAAAGTCAATAAAGCAGTAATAGCATTTAGTCTATTTTGCTTCTGGAAAGCCAATGTCACCACTGCTAAAGATTAAGGAACTCTGTGGAGAAGTCAACTGATCTTTATTCTGAGCTGGGAGCACCAGCAGTTCTTGGGATTCTCAATTTCACAGAAGACAGAAGAGGATAACAGCAAACAAAATTCCCTCCTTGGTCTTCCTGACTTTTGCTGTAAGAAGTATGTATACATTTGCTTTCTCGACTCTCACATAGAGCCTGTCACAAAACACTCTGAAGAAATGTCACTAACTTAACGAAACTGAATTTAATAGGAGAAAAAGCTCAGAAGCAAGGGATCCAGAGAACTTCGTGTGGAAGTCCTCCTGCCCCATCATCCACAACTTTTAAGTTGGGTGGTGTTGACCTCATCCTGTTATCAGACACTTCAGGGAACATTTTAACTTGAAAAGTTGTGATTAAAAATATCACAGCTATAAACAGTAGACTTTCCACACTGTGTTTTTAAATTTTATGAGGCTCTCTGAGAGCTAAATAAACACCAAAATGGATTTTAAATTACCAAGTAGTTGACAAGAAGTAATTTAAAACTAACTCAAATAAACAGCTTCTACCAATCATGATGAGAAGTTTCTCTGGGTACACAAAGCCATCTCTAGCACTCTACACAGAGCAGAGGGAGTATTTCTTCTTCACAGTAAAATACCACAACTAAGAGAATTCACTGTACAAAAAATGTATTTTCATCACTAGTTACCTGGGAAAATGTAAAATATTAAGAATATAAAAACCATGGAGAAGAAGCAGGAAAAAAAGAGGAAATAAAATAGGTTTCATTAAATAGAGCTGGAACCTTATTTTTAAATACAATGAATGCTTCACTGTGAGAAAGTCTGTTTATCTCACTCCATCTAGTATTTTGAACAAAGGCACTGAAATATATATCCATGCATTTTCTTTAAAGGAAAAAGAAAAATTCTGTACACAAAAAGTGGGATTTTTTAAAAACAAAACACTTCAGTTCTGAGTCTCCACAGAGTTTACTTCATCAGTTTTCTACCACAGAAGAAATTCACCCTTTAAAGTATATTCTGTTGAGAAGTATAGCATTTTTTTGTCATGTTAGGAAAGATTACTTTGCAACTAATTATGAGCTGTGAGAGAGGCAAAGAAAATCACAAGTCTTTCTGGCACAGGAGGACATCTTTCTACCTTATATCTGAGTAGGCTTGTATCTTCTGAATTTTGATATCTGAATCCAAAACATTCAGCAGTACGGCCAACTGTCTCACCAGTGTGTCCTTCTGCTGCTCACTTAGCTGTCCCACTCCAACCTGCAGGATCAGCTCCACCAGACCACTCCTTTTGGGATCTGACAGAAGAAGAACATGCTATTCCTTCAGAGCCAGGCAAGTATTTCAGTACCAGCATGCAGTACTTGAAAATATTTATTAATTCTATAGTTTTCTGCACAAGACCCATATCACTGATAAGGCAATTCTTTTGTTTTCTTAGAGAAGTACTCAGCTTTATTTTGTTACGTTCTTTATGAAACAAACCCAGTGCGTCCTAAGATAGTAACCCATCTTACCAACAGGAATAAAGTACTTCAGGGTGCACTTTCAGCATTTACACATTTCCGTGAAGAAGGGCAACTTCTGCTCTCCTAAATGCTGCCATCTTAAAGTCAGAGGTAAGCACTCAATGAGTAAAATTACCAAGTTCCCTGCTAGTTATCTACTACTGACTACCACCCAGGAAAAGGGAGCCAAAGATGGACTCGTAGCATGCAAGACTGTGAGCAAGTCTAAATGAGGATGGTAAATTTGAGAAGTATCAGGTATGTTTATCCTGCCTACACTTACAAGCTGAGGTTTCTTTTTTATGATGCTTGAACTTCCAGAGTGCCTCACAAACAAAACAAACTTCACAGATACCCCATGGGAATCATAATCCAATTACTATGATTATATTCAACAGTAAACTGAGGAACAGAAATAAAATCATTACCCAGGAGCCAGATAAACAAGGTATCTCCGACAGACCCAAGTCTCTTTCTCCTGAGACTTCAACTTCCATTATTTAGCTATTCTGCCTGCATTTACAACCCCCTGAAATTCTTTGAGCATTTTTTTATCTTTCAGGATGAAAGAAGTAGAACAAACAAAGCCACACTTTCAAGCATCAAACAACAGCATTTATACTTAAATTTAATGGTCAGCTCCCATCTCTTCCTATTGGCCAAACAATAGGAAGAGATGGGAGCTGACCATTAAATTTAAGTATAAATGCTAAAAAACATTGTAGGTTTTTTGTTTCTTCTCCTGGTCGTTAATAGGTCGTTCCTATTAACGATCAGGAGAAGAAACAAAAAACCTACAATGAATGAGAAGCAACAAAAGCCTAATGAAAATATCAACTAGAAAGTATAATTGTATTTATTTATGGTCCCAACTATGGTGACTGCAGTAGTTTAGAATCCTGATGTCACCTTTTAACACACTTGGGCCTAGTCATAGAACAGTAAGAAGGCAGAGGGAGAACCTGTTTGCTCTGTGTTTTAACTTGAGAGATTCTCACCAATATCTGCATAAGTAAGTGAAAAGGAGAACAAAGATATGGTATTCACAACACATCGATGACCTTTTAATTGTCATACCAGGCCGCACTTCAACAGTTGCTGAATCAACATCTGAGTCTCCCTTAGCATCTGTCACTTTCAAGTGGAAAATATAGGTTCCTTCCACAAGATTAGTTAGCTGCAGTACTGCCTCGTGGTCTGAGCCATGGATCACATCCTGCAAAACCCAGGTCCAGAACAGTTACACCCTCAGAGAAAGATGCAGGTTTCATTATCAAGTCAGCTATCTGATGTGATGCTGTGTGTTCTTGCTTTGACTTTTGGGACAAATGTGACCTACCCACAGTTTATAGCAGAGTAATTTGGAAGCGACAGTTAATGAGGATGTCTGCACGCTATGGATATTTTCATTAAAAATACCCAAAGAGAGAACAGCTGACAATCTGAAGAACTCATCTTCCTGAAAATCCAAGACAGTTACATTATTATTTCTCAATTGTATTCCAGTATCCTTAGTTCCACTTTCTTAACTCCTATTTTCTTCTCCTTGGTTCATGCATTTTCAGCTATCAACTCTGCCAGCTATATTTAAGCTAAACCTCTTCCTTACATCTCCATGTGAATTGCTTCTAGAAGTTTTTTTATGACTTTGCTTTTTCTCCTCTCCCTGTACTTCCTGATTTACCACTATCTTCCTGAGACCAAAGAGCTGTCTACAACACTTTTTGCAAATAGGGAAAAAAATTTTCCCAGTTTCATTAGTTGACACATAACTGAAGTTTATCCTCAGGTATTTCTGCTGTCTGCCCCACTCAGAGAGCAGAATCCCCTGCCCTAATGCTCCAGGCCAATCACCATCATCTGCCAAGGCAGGTGCCTACACATGTAATGTCAAACATCATTTTTAGCTTAAACTTAAGTTCTACCTCATATGCTACCAGACAGGATTCCTTAATCTTTATTGGTACTTGCTTTCTCAGACCCTTTCTCCTTTGGAATATCTAGATTTCAGATATTTTCTTTCCTCTCAAACACATTAGCTTCATACTGTCACCAATTATTCTGCATTGCTGCAGTCCTTAGTTGCTATATTCTTTAAGTGTACTGAAAATATCACCAGCCTCTTGACCACAGCATTACAGAGAGAAGGGGAGATAAACCAGAAACAGGGAGCACACTTGACAGCATCTTGTGGGTTGTACCTGCTCTCCCTGCTGCAGTTACATGCATAACAGAAGCCAAATTTTGTTACAACCTTCAAGAAACTTACCCCAGCTGCTGGGCTTTGACCATCCCGAATCCACAAATATGACACAATCCCCTGGTCATCAGCAGACCCTGAGCCATCCAAGGTAACAGAGTTGTTTGGAAGCACTAGAACATGCTTCCCACCAGCATGTGCCCGGGGTGGACTGTTGTTTTCTAGCCATAAAAATAGTGAAGAAGGATTTGCTTTCAAAACATGTGACATGCCATTGCCAATACACCCACACTGCAATTCTTTACCTGATGATTACAGACAGTAACAACATAACCTCATGTCAAAGCTACAGGGAAAAGATGAGTGGGCATACAAAATCTGGCTCTGAGCATATTGCAGTTGAGAAGAAAGATCTATTTCAAAAAGCATTGTGGGATATTCTATTTGCAGTCTCAGAATAACTTAAGCATCAAATCTTCTCAGTCAAGCAAAAATATTTTCTGCCTACCTAGAAACACAGTGTGAGATCACCATGCTGGGACCTTTTCATCTGGAAAATCACTTATTACCCAACAGAAGTTTGTGCAAGATATTGTATCTTCAAAATGCCTGTATTTAGGCAAAATCCAATCACAAAACTTAAGAGTAAGTCTAATTCCCAAATGTTTTTTGCTCACCACTAGCAGTAAAACTAAGGCACGCATTGGGCGTATGGTGAAAAAAAGCCAAAGAAATATGACCATGTTCTCCTTCCAGAAATCAGACAATATTGATTTTTTTCAGAACACAATATTAATAGGGCTCAAGGAAGCTGTGGGGTGGAGTGAAATACCTCACTGGACACAAATAATGTTGGACATAAATAATTCAGTCCTGGGCAGATCTCAAGGGTGTTGGCTGTAACAGCACAGGGTTGTGTCTCTTCCAAGTAAAACCAGCAGACTAAACTTGGTTATCGGAAAACTGAGTATTTTTAATATCAAACCTGTGACTGTAGACAGAACTTACTGTGGCTACACTTCACAGCACAAACAAGACCGTGGACACATCTGGGCAGAGCTGTTGCCATGTATTTCTAACTGAACATTAACTGAAACCCTGAAACAGTTCAAGCAATGATGCACATGAGTAAAATAAAGTCCAGCTTCTTCTTCAAGATGTGCATGGGTCAGAGCAATCCCAATCCCAAGTACAAGTTGGGAAGAGACTGGACTGGGAGTAGTCAGCATAACGCCACTAAGGAGGCCTAATAATGCCTTGAGGAGAAGGACTTGGGGTGTTGACTGACAAGAAGCTCAGCATGACCCAGCAATGTGCATTTGCAGTCCAGAAAACCAACTGTATTCTGGGCTTGCTGATGTCAACACATCCCTGTAAGTGTCCAAGGCCAGACTGGATGGGGCTTTGAGCTACCTGGTCTAGTGGAAGGTGTCCCAGTGTACAGCAGGTTTGGAACAAGATGATTTTCAAGGTCCCTTCAAACCCAAACCATTCTATGATATTATGATTATCCTAAAGCCTCTTCCACAGCATGCATTTTGGGAAAAAAAAAAACAAAAAACCTAAAATACCCCACACACTACAGCAACTGTTTCTCTGTATAATTAAAAAAAAACAAAAAAACACAAACCCACCACAACAACACACCACCAAAATAACAAACCAAACCAAACAAATAACCCAGGTCTTTTAATACTAAATTTTTAAGTGGAACTTGGTTCACTGAGATGTCACTTCTGGAATGTTACTTTAAAATCCACAGTAAAACTGCTTTTCTGCTCAAAGCTTAATTTCAGAGATAAAATAAAAACATTTCTTCTTAACAATGTAGACATACAATTGTCAAAAATATTATTTTTGCATATATTGAACATTAAAACAGCTTGCATCAAATGAAATTAATTCTGCCAGTCACTCACAATGCTACTTTACTACAGAAGAGCAGTTTTCTTAAACACATTTGAAACATAACAACAAATATGTTACACCTTTCTGTTCTGATATCCTTCACCTCCCTTCAGCGACTGAATGAACTATCCAGTTGCCCACCATGCCCTAAGAAGCAGCAGCCAGGCTTACCTTCCTTCACAGTAATGGAGAGCACAGATGCACTGCTCAAGCCCTGTTGGTCTTTCACAGTCAGCCTGAAGTGATAGGTACCAACCTGGAGACCAGTCACAGTTGCTATTGCCTTGTCATCGTTTTCCATCTGTACAGAGCTTGGCCCACTGAAACAAAACATCTCACTAAAATAATCACACCCAGGAAGCCCAACTGTGAGTTCAGCAGCATTGCTCAGGCCTTTTGATTTTATGTGTTGTAGTTCTACAACTGCTATAAGCACTGATGGCTAAAGAACTATTTGAGACATAAATTTATTTTAGAGAATTCATTAATGCCTTTTTGCAAGACATTCAAAGCACCCAAGCACCTATTAGAAGAGTAGAAACATCCCCACCTATTAGAAGAGTAAAAAATACCCCCCAGAAGTTCAACCTCATCACAGTTCTATTTCATGAGAGCATGAAAATAGAACTATAACTAATAGCTATTTCTTGCAAATTATATTGCTCTAAGAGCCACTCATAACCTGTACAGGCTGCCAGCAGACCTCTTCCTGTATCAGGTACAACAGCTGCATGAGCTAAAATACCTTACCCATTTATTAAGGATCAGTTAGGTTTGCACATAAACATACAATTATAAGCTTTTGTAAAACATTTTCAATCACCATTCAAGAGTGATTTAGTCCCTTGTTACTGGAAGTTCAGGGCAAAGTGACTGACAATTTACTGTTCAATAAACAAGCGACTGAGAAACCCTAGTTCTAAGCACAGATGGAAAAGCTTTGTATATTACTGGATGCAAAGCAAGCCTGCTACTTGCTTTTTAACAGGAGACACAGAAGTTCCTGTTATTTTCTCTTAATTTTATAAAAGTAGGCCTCAAAATGAAACATTGCAAAACATAGGCAGAGACTGCCTGAGCTTTTCAAGTTCAACTTAAAATTGCTATTACTTATGCTATTACCACCTAAGTGGGATTGTCCTGAAAGCAATTCTCAAACATAATTCATGATTCATCTTTCAATACAATTGGATAAGAGGCTCTAGACCCAATCACTTTCACTTTTCTCTATTTTACTGAGGATTAGTAAAATCTTTGGATACCTGATATTCTCCCAGTGATAGAAGACAATGCCTTGGTCATCTTGGCTTTTGCTTCCATCCAGTGTAGTACTTTCTACTGGGAAGGTCAATTCTTTGTCAGGGCCAGCCACTGCTACTGGAGGACTGTTATTTTCTGCAAAATTAATATTTAGTGTATGACATTTTCTAGGTAGTCACTGGCAAGGCTTGCCAATCACATTTTACACAGGGTATTTTAATAAAATTTTGATAGATTGGCTCAAAAGGTACAAACCACAAGTATGACATGCACAAGCCAGCAGGTGAGAGAGGTCAACTCTGCAGCAAACCAAATCCCACAGCAAGTGGGATCCCAAATCCCACAGCAAATCCCACACCACTTCCTTTTTCATAGTCCTATCTGAAGGCACAGTCACACTCCCAAACATCTTGCTGCATGCGCAATTCATTATATGAAATGTCACAAAACATGAGTGGTGGGGTATTTTCCCAGTCCCACCAGCCCATCTCTTTCAAAAACTCCCACATAAATACGATTCTTTGCCCTCAGAGAAGATACTGACCCATTCTGTCTGCTGCTCAAGGCCACTAAGTTAACACCAAATCAGAGCCTTTGGGAATTTAGTGCAGAAACATAACCTGTTACTCTGTTTTCAGCCTCTGCTTTTGTGAAATGGTAAAACTGGCAACACTGCCATTTTCCTGGGTATTTATTTACCCCTGGGCCTGACTTCAGCAATAGCATCTTTCTAACCCTACACTATAATGGGTCTAAAAGGCACCACCACACACCACACTTCCAATTCACATTCCTGATTTCTGCAGTGAATGACTGCTGTAAAGTTGCCCCAGAACGGATCATCTACAAAAGATATGTATTAAGCAGCAACAGGAAGATAAAAAATTTCCCCATGGTGAAATGTTAGACCTGCACATGGGCAGAAAAGGCCCACTGTGGATGTAAAAGGCAAACAAAGTGGGGGGGAAAAAAAAAGGCATTAAAAAAAATCACACAAGGCTCAGATCATTTGGCTTATTCATCCTTTGGCTCCCAAACCTAAACAAACATGAAAGATGCAGCTTTTGAAAAGTCCTTGGTTGACACTTTTTCCTAGCAAACACAATGTAATTCATTTGAGTGAATTCAAATTACACAAGGACTCTTGCAGGAGAATTGCAAAACAATAAGAAAACTGAGTGAAGCACACAGAGCAGCTTTCAAAACACTCTGTAGGACATGAAACCCAAGAGCTACAATTTGGGTTTTAGAAGTACATTCATGCAGACCTCTGTTGCTTTACATAACCAGGCTGGTGTGAACCCTCAGGATCGGCACCTGGATTTTGTTTGATTCTACACTTAACTACCTGCTTTGACAGAAAATGGACAAGTCCTTGATCCAGGGGTACCAGGCACCAGGGCTGCCATATCAGTGGTGCAACGTGGGGAGAGGAGGCGTTGGAGAATGGCGCCAAGGCACCAGGCTGGGCCAGCCCTGAGGGCCAGCCCAGACGTGCCCGCACTGACTTACCAGGCTGCACGATGAGTGTGACCTCAGCTGTGGAGCGCTGCCGCGCAGAGTCTGTCACAGTCAGCTGGAACGTGTAATCTCCTTCCTGCATTGCGGACAGCTGCAGGTACGGCGTCCGCACTCCCTTCGCAGCACCGGTAAGGACAGAGCACCAGATAAAACATAGTCATGGGTAATGAAAGGTCTTACAGAGCAAATGTAAGGAAAAAGAAATGCTTAATACAGTGTTTGAGCAAGGAGTTCGTGCACCTTGCAGATAAAGAGGAGGCTTAAAATTTGGCACACAGACAGAGGTAATGTGTTCACTATTGCAATTGTTCTTCCTACCAGCCCAGGGAAATACCTACAGGCAATAGATCCTAATTTCTCCTGTTGGTGTAACCACTGCATTATTTCTTCACAATAATTGTGAAATACATGGAACGCTACCATTCTCAATTAGGAAGTTAAACACTGATGAAAATCCCTGAGGCTTATTCAATTTCCTTAGTGATATTTCCAAAACCAAACATCATGACATCCTTTCGTACTTATAAAAACTGTTAAATGCAAAACCAAGTTTGACTTGAACCCAGACAAACAGGGTTATGGAAAAAAAAGAAAACATATTAAACAAAACAACTCTGTCCTGAATTTACTCTTCCAGCAGCATTTGCTAATACCTATAGAAGCTTATAAAATGACTGGGCCCAGCTGTACATCCTTTTTCTAATAAAATGAACATTTTTGGCACCTCTTATATGAGGAATACCAAATCATAATGCAAATAGGTTTGTGTCTCTCTCTTTTTTTTTGATAAAGACGACAATAAGAACAAAAAAGACTTGATAAACAATCAACTAACCAGCAGAGGTACTTGTTACATTACACTCTAACAGTGGATATCATATAATACACCCCAGACCGGCATCCTCTGGAGTGGTCCAGAGAAGGGCCATGAAGATGGGTCAGAGGGCTGGAGCACCTCTCCAAAAAAAGGCTGAGAAAGTTGGGGTTGTTCAGCCTGGAGAAGAGAAGGCTCTGGGGAGACCTCATTGCAGTCTTCCAGTACCTTAAGGGGGCTTATAAAAGGAGAGAGAGCGACTTTTTATATGGATAGATAGTGACAAGACAAGAGGGAATAGTTTCAAAGTGAAAGAGGGCAAGGTTACATTAGATATTACAAGAAATTATTTACTCAGAAGGTGGTGAAGCACCAGCACAGGTTGCCCAGAGAAGCTGTGGATACCCCATCACTGGAACTGTTTAAGGCCGAATTGGATGGGATCCTGAACAATCTGGTCTAGCGAGTGACATCCCTGCCCATGGCAAAGTGCTGGAACAAGATGATCTTCAATATCCCTTCCAACCCAAACCACTCTATGATTCTATGATCCTCAGCTTCAGGCACATTAAAAAGATTACTAGTCTCTTGAAAAGAAACTGTAACATGTACTTGCATTTCCACATTAAATACCCATGAATCCATTGGTTATCTCAAGCAGTCATTCCCTCCCTTCAGAAAGGTTGCTTTAAGATAGAACAGTATTCAAAAACTAAAAGTTCAGTTTATTGGGTGCTTTTGGAAAGTTTTTGTCTTGATGAATGACCAGAAAAAGTCATTATGCTATAAGATCTTACATAATTTTTAATTTCCTCTACAGTGTAGTCTTGCATTAATAACATTACTTCTTTCCTAAACAGATCTACAGTGATCTCTTTTCAGTTCTGAAGGTCTAAAGCATTTGCCAACATGGCAGAAATCAAGTCTCATAAAAAATGGCTCCTGAGTTTCAGCTGGATTCATTACATTAATTATCTCAACTGCCTACAGAGCTGTAAGAATCTCCAACTTACTGAATACAAGTCCAGTGAAAATATTTATAAACTTCTGAGATTAAAAAAAAAAAAACAAAAAAACCTACAAAACAAGAACAACAAAAACAATCATGAAAATAACAGAATTAATTCTGTAAGTCCTCACTGGAAACCCATGTTTCAGTGAACATAAAAGTCCATAGAAGTCCACTATAGAGCATGGCTGCATAAACAATGCCAAAAGGTCTTGTCATCTTTCACGCAGAAAACTAAGTTTCTATTTGAGTTCTACTCTCTCCAGGAGAGAGTGTTTCAAGAAAACTCTGACTATCCCCACATTCTCCTATAGCCAGTTTCCAGCCTGCCCAGAGCCTCAGAACATGGGAGCCTGTGAAACAGCCTCTAGGGTTCAAGGAGAGACAATGTGAACTTGAAGTCTTTTCAAACCACCAGGGAACAAGCAAGTTTGTTTGGTCACAAAGAAATAGAAAAAATGTGAAAAGGAATTAAAAGTAGTATCTAAAATAAGAGCTGAATACACGTGAGAGAAAAACAAAGAAAGAATAACATCACTCTAGGTATTTCAGTACTTCTGAACAGTTACTCAGTTATGTGTTTGCTCATGTTAGAGGCAAAGATAAAAGAGCTTTTCAATCCTATGCAAGGAGAAATACACATACCTGCATTGCTACAACCTTGCCTTTGCTTTTGGGACTGAGCGACCACTCATAGCTGACAATTTCATGGTCATCACTGCTCTGGTTTCCATTCAGCGTGATGAAGTTCTGGGGCAAAGTGACTGCCTGATTTGGTCCTGCATTAGCAATAGGTGGGTAATCCACTGGCTTGTTGACAGTCAGAGATGCAATGGTGGAGTTGGCTGCTCCGTCTGAATCAATCACTGTGAGTCTACAAGAGGAAAAACAGTATCTGTTAAGATGAACTTCTGCCAACTTCTAAATTGAAATATTAATCGTTTCCTGGAACTTTTTCAAATACCACCTAAACAAAAGGCACTGATTATATGATATGAACTTCTGCTTCAGACACACATATCCCTCAACTAAGGCAGGAAAAAAATTTAGAAAACTTTACAAACACAACTTTCAACCTTTAAGAAAAACAAAACAAAAAAAACCCTAGTTATTCTGGATCCCAAATTAAACCCTTTACCTGCTGACAATGGAAACTTCACCATTCACTACAAACTCTTTTAAAAATGTACTCGGTAAAAAATGGGGATTTTATTCATCACCTATAATGAAACAGTATAGTGAAACACCTAAAACTACTCTGGATGTTCAGAAGCTCTTCTTACAGAACAGCACCAGATCCTCATTTCTTATTTGTGGCACATCATTACTAATTTTAATGGAGCTCAATATCAAGGTCAAGTTACAAAATTAAAAACGTACAGGGTTTTAATAAACCCCAGACATTATTGCTTCTCAGAAGCACAAAATCATCTTAAAATGAGACTACTGCAGGCACTTCAAAGGGATGAAAGCTGCCCTCTGCAGTGTGGTGACCAACTGATCTCTAATCCACCCCTGCATACAGCTGACCACATGGAAGGGAACCTGAGCAGGAACAAAACTAGTGCTCATTACCTCAGACTTTAGGGAACACGTACATTTTGCAATGAGTGCACATCCATGTGTACCAAGGGCACGGGATTTTTTTTGACTAGCTAATTTCATGTAATCTTCAGCACACTGCTCTACTGTTCAGGAAAGTCAGCCTTCCCCAAATGTACAGAGATGTAACAATTGACTTCTTAATTCCCTAGGGTTCAGAACACACTTAGAAGCATTGCTTGTAAGCAAGATTCTGCCCTTTTTAATGGGGAAAAAATTAACAATCATTTCTGCTACTGTTAGATATGGAACAATTCCAGTAAAAAATACAGAATTAAAGTAGAAGCTGTAAAACTTTCGGTGGGAGTCAGGTGAAGCACCAAGCTAATGTATACGCATGCTGGCTTCAACAATCTGCTGCTGCTACACTGATACATAATATATTGACTGATAGGCAACCCACTGGCAACCAGAGAACCCAAGCTGGCTCAGTGGGAAGTCTGCCTCTGTATAGACTGGGCTTTAAGTTAAACAGTTCCAAAAAAGAACTGATTTTTACTAAAGCACCTTGAACCACAAACATTCCTTCCGCTGTCTGGGCAACCCCCAGCTTCAGCAATGCGTAAATGGAGGAAACCAGTAGCAAGGCAAATGCTTTTACAAAAAATAGAATGATTCTTAGTAAAAGCAGTGCATAACCATTCTTGTGAGGATCAGTCTGCCAATATTATTCTGTCTGCCACCACCCTTCAGAGGATGACTTTCACAGCCTGACTCATAGTTTCATTCAGGGCACTAGCCAACTTCTAAGATGGGAAAAAAGAATAGTCTGTCACAGTTGTTACTGCTGGAAGTGGGGACATATTTAATTTACGACACCTTCTTTTCTGTAATTTTGTGTTATAAAGGATCACTGCAAGAATTTTTTAATAAAACCACTCTGTATGTTTCTCCACTGTGCAAAATGAAAAGTAACAGTATGCAGAAGAAAAATTAAGCTTTTTGTTTGAGGAGATACACGTGAGCACAGAAAAAACGTTTAGCTGATATCACAGATAGGGCTCCAAGAAAATCATCATGCAGGTACCTGAAGGTGTAGTTTCCAGGAACAAGGTTAGACAAGTGCAAGACAGGTGTGTCAGCAGATGCCTTCTGCTCTCGCAGGGGACCTTTAATTTCCTCCCAGTGGTAACTCACTATCTTCACATCATCTATGCTTTCTACATGCATTGAAGAAAAACACATCAGTTTCTTGTAGCAATTGCTGAAACGAATACTTGAGTCGTCCATATGCTCATCCCTAACTCTTTTCCTACAATTGTCTCTACAAGCATAGCTGAATAAGCTCCATGAACCACAAAGTCATACCAAGTTACCTTTGGTATTATTTATCTAAACAATTCTTCACACACACAAATTTAAAAAAAAAAAGAATATCCGTCTCAGATTCTGCACATTCCAACTTGTTTGTGCTCAGTAATTACAAATGTAATTACAACACCTCATCACACCCTATCTGACAGCTCTCTACTATGGCCTCAGCTTTACTAGCATAGAAGATCTCTGGGCAGAACAGGAAGGAGATGTAATAGTAGCTGCTGTCTGGATGCAGCAGTCTCTGACACACTGCATCTCAAACTCCAAGTGCAAGGTTGTGTTTTATAATTACTAAAATAATTTATAACTGGACATATATTCCCAAAACAAATCATTATTCAGGGAACTTCAGAGAAGAGTGAGAAGATGAAATTTCACTTTTAATTGACAAACAGCAGTGCTGTAACTGTACATTAAAAATATAGGATGTAGGCACAGAATGGTCCAGTACATACGACTGCCATCAATGAAGGTAGAAGTTGTAGGCAAGGAAACTTCTTGCACTTTGGGTGAGGCAACAGCAACAGGTGGCTGGTTAATTCTGATTGCTGCAAGAAAGACGGGGGAAGAAATAAAGGGGAAGAAAAAAGAGTATTAGTAAAAGCCCAGGCAAAACTAATGTTAAGTCTACAGATCAACAGTCCCCAGTGATTACATCTAAGAAACACAGCTTTGCAGCATCTGCTGTCCTATTTGGACAAGGCAAAGAAGAGGTTTCTGATGAGCAGTGTGCTGACACAGCAGTGTTCCACTGCAGTGCTCCTATGGGGTGTAATTCAGATCAGAGCCATGCACTGTAACGTGCATGAAAGGAAAGGAAATGCAGGAAAGGTGGCATGATATCTCAGGCTTTGACGGAGGAGGAGGAAAGACTAGAAAGAACTTAAACACAGTGAGCAAGACCCTTAGTTCTACTTCCTTAAAACCCCTTATAGACACCAAGATACGAAATACATCAGCATGACTGGACTGCCAGATGTCCTTGACAAACAACAACTGAGAGACTGTTTGATAAGTATGCTGTACTTGTGTCAGACAATATTTATATCAGTCAACTGATTTACCTGGTTTGACTGTGACATTTACAAAACCTTCACCAAAGGCATTTTCACCAGAAACTGTCACTTTGAAGGCATAAAGTCCCACTGATAACTGAGACAAACACAGAACAAATAGGATTACATACTGAATTGTAGAAAAGAAGTTTTTCTTAAATATGACAATCATATCACAAAAGAATAAATCTGGGTGTCTGAATCCTCAAACTACTTTTATAAAAACATACATAGAAGGCCACTAGTCACTGCCAGGAAATGAGGAATATGAAGCAAACACTGAGGAATTTTTACTCTGTCTCAGAAAATTATTAGAGCATTCTAAGATACTAGCATAAATTTGGTGACACAAACAAGTGAAGAGACTCAGGATGGCTTGAAGCCATTTGAACACCTTGAATCAAGGTGCCCTTCCCCACAGGTTACAATTCCGTGAAAGGACCACACAAACATAATGAGCCTGAGCTTACAGCTCACTTACATGAGAGAGCTTCAAAGTCTGGCTGTGCCTCTGCTCCATTTCCCCACTGTAGTCAGCAGGGTGACTGATTAAGCTCCACTCATAGGTGTAGGCTGTTTCTAAGAGCAATAACACAGTGTAACAATCAGCTTTGTGTTCAAGATAACCCCAGAAAACAAAGAAATCAAGTTCACCACTCATCAGATAAAATGCTGCAGTATGAAATCATGACTGCTACTGCTTAAGCCTGTAAAACGAAGCAATATGACCACAAGTTAAACTCCCAGTGTGTTGCAACTTGGTAAAGCAGCAAGGATGTAATGGACTTAACAAATAATCGACCTTCACAAAAACCAGCTTCATGTGAAGCCAACATATTTTACATAGCTACTTATGAAATATCTTTTATTTGCTCCTGAAATTCAGAAGCTGGCAGTTTTAAGGCAAATGTTGCATTCAAAACCTACCTTCCCGCCTCCCCTGAGCTTTACAGCAAGATGCTAAAAACTAGGCCACATCATCTTTTGGTAGAAATTACAGGCTTTCTATTGAACCATCTGGCTAGTGAGTTCAGGTTCTGAAAGTAAAAGCCACTTAAAAAAATTCCTCTTAAAAATCCAACAGAGAAAATCCTCTCTGCAGTTAGAGCCACAGAAGAGGCAGTATTAGAAATGAGAAAAATTGTTTTATCCCAAGTGGTGGATGTTCACGTAACTCAGAATTTGTCTGCATTTATGAGTTGGTAGTGTGTGCATCTCCTTGTGTACCAAGGCATTCAACTCACCTGTAGACGGTGGTGGGACAGCAAAGGCATTCAGTTCAACCTCATTTTTGGGTAACATTATTTGTATGTTATCTCCAGCAGACACAGTAAGTTCTTTAACTGCATATAAGACAGGATGAGTACACTATGTTATAACAGACGGAACTGATATAAATTTTGCAACGGATTATGTAAAATTTGACAGGCACTCTACAGAGAATAGGCAGCGATAATTAAAAGAAAAATTCCTTAATGCATTATAAAATAACAATCTATTTAATCACGACTATGATTCCCTCACCTTTTACCAAACTTAAGTTTTTTTCTGTCTCCAGCTATGAAGTGTCATTTTCCCTACTTCTGTTTCAGAAAAAAAAATCACTCTCATCATTCTTTTATATCAGAGGTAACAATGCTCTACATAAAGAGTTATGTATTTTTCTCAGTAACTGGAAGTGCAGTAATTAAAAAAATACAGAAGACAAAAAAAAGCATAGTAGAACTTTAATATCACACTTTCTTTCACCACGAAGTACTACTTCTATGTTTGTGGGGCACTTGTAAAGCAGGTTCCAATGTCCATCTTGTGTTCCTTTTAAAAAATCCACTTGCTTAGCAGGGCAAATGGTTATTTCTTATCTGAATTGCCCATTCAATCCACTTGCTATCCAGTCTGTGAAAACTTTTCTCTTTCAAAAAATGCCAAAGTACACAAAAACATCCCCCAGCAGAAATATACCAAAGCACAACTTAGGGAAACTTTGCTTAGTCCTGTATTTCAAATGCTTTAAATGCCTTACTTTTAATACTGGGAAATCACAGAACAAAAGTTCTCCAAAGGCAGCATTCACAAGTGTCAAAATGTCCAACTTACAAACTCAGAAAAGATGCCAAAGAAGCTACTCAGCAGTGGTAGCTGATGGGTCTAAAAATGGATGAAGTGAAGACACTGACAGCACACTTTCTGTCATTGCTACTTAAATTCACCCAAAGGCTTCACAATTGATCACGGAAGTTGCCCTAAACACCTGTGGAGCGAAGGTTTGCACTTTGACCTTCATATGAGATGATAACAAAATGGCTAGAAGAGGGTGACAGCCAAAAGAGAGAAAGAGGGACTGTCATTGGGACTTTCTAGACAGTCTGGCTGAGAACACACAAACTTTAGGCAATCCTTGTATAAAGCAGAACCTACAGTGAGATTCATCACACTTCCCTTCAGCCTGAAGCCTTCCCTTCAGCTTCTTCTTCCAAACTCCTTTTCGGGCCCTCCTCAACCACCTCCTTCACAGGAGGAGGAGGAGGAAGAGCTGCCCAGTCAACAGTCAGTGGTAATGATGATCCATTGTCTTGCAGAGGAATCTGTTGTAGCTCATCTCTTCCTGTTATCTTCTATTGCTATCCTGGCTGGCACGTTGCATTTTAGTAGAGGTGGTCAAGAATGTCCCAAACCAGACTTTCTCTACCAGGAAGCAAAGGGCTTAGCTCTCCACATCCCTCAGTACATTAGGAGTGCAGAAAAACACACATCTGTGCTTCTCTGCTTCTTATGGCCCTTCTAACCCTTTGTCAGTGTGCACAGGGAGGTAGGAAACTCAGCAGGAGGAAGGAGATACACAAACACACGCACAGAATTTAACACAACTACAGAGGACACAGTTGTTAAAAATCCTTTTCAAAATAAAACCGTTTGTTCTGCAGCTGTAAGTGTGATAAGCCTCCTCACAGATTTGAAATTAGAACAAAACTTTGTTTTCCCAGGATTTGGAGGCCATGTTTTCCACTGTTAAGGACTGAGCTTCCTCACGTCTCACCTACGTTGCTGCATGGTACCTGGCAAATACGGATAGGCTTCTACTGCAGAGTGTTTAAGAGGGAACAATGTTCTGAAGAGTCACACCAAAAATAACAATATGGCTAGAAGAGACTATTCTGAAACCCCAGAAAGCCTCAGGTATTGCATACCAATTAAAAAAAAATAACCTAAATCACTTAAAACAGGTCTTAATCTCTGCTTTTTACTTTGCTGTATTTCCTCAAGTTGTCATTTCCCACTAATGGTGGACTTGGTCAGAATTTTGCCTCAGAATTAAGTGACTACAGGGTCTGGGGTTTGCAGTGCTACTGTAGGTCTACAGGTTTAAAGTGGGATTACGTAACATTTGGGTAAAGAATGAGCTCTTATAACAACAGGTTGGAAACCTGATGGTAGAAAAGCCACCCCACTCTCTGTCCAACCTGCAAGTACCCTCAGCTCAACAGCTATGTTGAAATATTACCTGCTTTAGCAGCAGTAGCAGGTGGTGTGAACTGCTGCATGGGCTCAGACGGTGCAGTATTAGTGGGAAGTAGCATGATCCCACCTTCAGTGGCATTCTCTGGGGCCACTGTGGGAGTCTGGGTTTTCTCTGACGTGCCTGGGGAGAAACCTGGTTTATCTGAAGAAGAGGAAGGTGTAGCAGCCTGAAAAAAGGAATTACATGAAAAGAGTTGTGAGACATTTGTCACATTTCTAAATTTAGAGGTATGCTGTTTTTTTAACAGCATATAGGATGATCCTAGTGATTTATGTTACTAGGAGATTCTATTCATGTACAGAATACCCATCGAACAAGGACTGGTTTTTTTTCCAATCAGGCTTTGTAACAAACGCTAATAATTTTCCAAGTTTTAGACGCAGAACAGTCATGAGATAATCTGGAATACAACTAAAACTACTAGTTATCAAAATGTTAAAAAAATCAGTATGACAGGTCTAAATACAGTCATAAACCTTTAAAAGCCGATGTCAGAAAGTCTGTGTGGTATTATTGTCTTTGTGCCATACACAAACATAACTGAGTCCTTGCTTCTTACTACATCTGCTCAGTACACAAGCTGCTCATGCCTTTTTATCTCCTCAGCAGTAATAAAACATCCTACATGTCTCTACTTCAGGCATCAAGCAGAATTGCCTCACCTTATTAGCAAATTAGAACTGCAGCAAAGGACATGGCAAGTATGGCATGAATAACTCAGCACTGGGTTAATCTTGCCTTTCAACAACACATTACCCTCAATGGGCCAGCAGGTTTTCCTTAATATTCTTAAGACTTATTTCTGATCTAATGATATGGGAAAAGCATTTTTTTCAACTATGACTACTGTGTTTGGCATGTGAAGGTACAGCAAAATACTATTATTTGTACATCATCTATTAACTGAAGAATGGGATTATGAAAGTTGGCAAAGTGTACGCTTATATCACAAATGGCTGAGGTGGAAAGGGACCCCTAGAGATAGCCCAGTTCAGCCCCCACCCCCAAAGTAGGGTCAGCTACAGCAGACTGCTCAGGACCAAGCTCAGTCAGGTTATGAGTATCCCCAAGGACAGAGAACCCACCTCTCTGGAAAACCTCCAGTGTTTGGCCATCCTCACAAGAAAAAAGATGAGGTTTAGTGTTTAAATATAATTCCCTGAATTTCATTTTGTGTCCATTGTATCTTGTCCTGCCACTGAACAGCACTCAGAAGAGCCTGGCTCCATCTTCTTCACACCCATCAGAGTTATTTATACACATCTGTAAAGTCCCCCAAACGCTCTCTGCTCAAGGCTGAACAGTCCCAGTTCTCTACTCTTTGTATTTCAGGTGTTCTACTTCACCTATGCAGTTTATCTCCCTAGGAAATAAGAGCAGCTCTGCCTTCTGGACAGGAGAAAAAGCTCCCTGTGCAGATGGGAATGTGAAAGCAATGCCAGGAACTGTTCCTTCAGCCTGCAAGGAAACAGAGCACGGAAGTCATCTGCAACTCCATCTCAACCTCCAACAATGGACACAGAGAAAAGATCCCTGTGCAGTGTCAGGGATTGTGGCTGTCCAACTTGAGGATGCTGAGGACCACACCAAGGGCTGCACTTTTGAGTGAGTCCGTAACACAGACAACACAAGCACCTTTGTGGTCACACCTCCAGCTCTCCTCCATACACAGACAGTACTCTCTGAGAAGCTGGACACTTATAGCAGGATCAGGGACTGCAGCTCCCCTAAAGTAGCGCTTTCAGCAATCTCACCCTTGACAGCATGATGTACAGGGAGAGCCTCAAGCCCATCCTGCTTTGTATCTCGACCAAAGGTCTTTCCTCCAGATAGATCTCCTTTACATACTCACTCCACCCCTCATCTTTATAAAGGATTTTCTTCCCACACTTGGGCAAACCACAGCGCTCTTTTGCCTTCTCAATCTGAGGGAGGTCTACTTTTCTGAGCTTCCTCTGGCTTCTCTCTTCTCACCTTTTGCCAATCCAGCAGCTGAAAAGCAGCCATCATGGCTTTGTAGGACAGATGGAGACAAAGTCACCTCAAACGTACCTTTCCAGGGTGCCTCTTCTGCAGTGGCACCAAACATCATTTCAGTCAGCAAGCCTAGGCAAGACACTGCAGTCAAAAACGGTGCCCTGTGGCACTGTCACATCTGAAGCAGTGTCACAGCCAAAAAGACAAACTAAAAATGTTAGCAGACAGCAGACAACTGGGGTAGGGACAATATCAGAAATTAAGTTCTCAGACAGAGACTGTTACTGAGACATTTGCTGGAACAGATGTGGAAGACAAGATTAACCTAAATTCCAGGTTGGGAAGTGAAAGTTAAAGGAAAGAATTCTTTCTGGAAGTCTGATAGGCAGCTCTGCTGGTAGGGCTTTGTGGATTGTTTGCTTTTACCCTTTTTTACAGCCACTATTGCTCAATACAAACACACCAATGGTGAGGGCCCATATGCTCCAGTTCTCTGGGTTTGACTTGAGTGCAAATATCTTGAGAATTCCAAGAAAAAATAAGAACAATCACATAACATGAAGCACAGACTTCAAAATAGAAAGAAAGGTAAATCTAAATATCCAAACATCTTTTTTTTATACATTCTCTCTGGATCAAGTCAATGTATTTTTAACTAAAAGAACTGTTCAGCTTCTGCAGGCCTCTAAGCCGAAACAAGAGATGAATGTCTATGATGTTCAACTGTGTTCTAAGTCTTAAAAATGAATTCTGAAGGCAAGCCAATCAGACACTAAAAGGCTCACCATCACATAGAGACTGTCAGCCATCTTAAGGTTTCTTAGGTAGAGATTTTATGCATTTTGACTGCACCATTATCTCTGCAAATACAATGAGCACAAGAATTAAGTCAGGCCTTAGCTATTGAGTAAATGTTTGGAATATTGCAGCATCAACATAGCAGCAGCTAGACTCTGACTAAGACCTGAAAAACCTTACTTGGCTTAGCAGATCAGCAGTTTAACGGGAAATTAAAAAAATAAAATTAATTCTTTCCAGATATCTCACTTCAAGGATGGGTAGCACTGCAGATTTCTGTTCTGGGCAGCTGGACAGCATATACTCTGTACAGATTTCTGAATGTACTCATGCTATTGAGCTGCCAGAGAGTGACAGTCCATAAGATCCCTCTGAACTCCCTCTGATGTAAACCCAACAGTAAGGTGACTCAAGTGACAAACCCCATATTCTCTCTCCCAAATCACATACAGAAACTCCCTGAATCTGACTGCATTTATGACAAGGATGCTCCAAGGGTACACACTCCAGAGGTCTTTGTTTGGTTGGTTTGTCAGTTTAAAATCTCTGTGCAGGTCCTTGCTCAAAGAACACAGCACCTGAGGACACCACATCCTGCTGACTACTGTGAAGGGTGGGAAACAGGGAATCACATTTTTGCCACCTTGCTCTGTCTGGCTTGTCAAAACAGCTTTGTCTGGAAGCTGCAGAAGAGAGCGTGTCAGCACAGATCCAGGAATAGAGATATAAAATTGCTGTGGCAGAACTCAGAGGATGATAGTAAAACATTGTCTATTGTGCAATAAACAGGGCGATTCATTAAACTTAGGAGCAAGCATGATTTTAAGACCTCCATATTTTCATAACCTATACAAAAACATCACAGTTTGAGAGGTTGTTTGGATTATATACCAACGAAAAAACTATTTGGAGACCTCTCAGCATTTTTAACCCAGTGTAAAAATTTAAGATTTCCTTCATAATAAAATTTGGTTTTCAAAAACCAACTTTTTTTCAGAAAGAAACACAAATATGTGCTAAACAATCCCTATGAGATTTGATGAAAATGTCTGCTTGCTGGAGAAAGAGACACATAAGAAGGAAATCCTATCACCAGAATATATCACAGACAGTTTCTATTTCACTAGGGTCACAAGTAAAGCTCCCAAACCAGAAAACCTTGAAACCAAGCTGCAAATTTGTGCTAGGCATACCTGGCAGGGCTTAGGTGGCAGAGGTCTGGCTGCAGGGGCCACCAGGGTGGCCCCAGTCAGTTTGGCAGCGGGTGGAATCAAGCCACCACGCACCAACAGTGCAACCTCTCAAACCCAGTTAAAAAAGGCAATAGCCTCTGTGGGCAGGGCACACAGGAGGATGTGGGGGGATGCACAACAGGACACATGAGAGGAAACATCTGGAAGCAAACATTATTGTGCACAGGGCTGGCGACACCCTTGTGGAAACATGCACTCCATGCCACCTCCCAGGGAAATGAGGTCTACAGAGAAGCCCACACCAGTGCACGTGAAACAAAAAGGAAGGAACGGTAGCAGAAAAGAGAAGTGACAAGTTGAAAGAAGGAGACTGCCATGCACTGACCCCAACCTCCTGTGCCACCTGTCTCCTCACCAAAGCAACTGAGCACAATCTGCAGCAAAAGGAAGAGGAGTGAACAATAGGAAGAGAGAGGAGATGTGTCTGGACTGAAGCTGACTCTAGAGAAGGCCAGGGAAAACTATTTGCTAAAACCACTTGTCATTGCCATATCGCCACACATATCTAAATTCAAAGGACTCCCACCTAGGAAACAAAGGTTGCTTAGGTTTTGGCAGTTTCTGAAAGCCTTCTGCTTTCTCAGATTCTTTCTTTACATTAACAGAGAGCCTTCAGAGCCATTTCTCAATACATGTCATGAACAGCTTTCAATGTTATCCCATTAACATGCTTTCTACAGCTCTGATCACAGAGTATGTCCCAACCACCTTCTAACCACACTTGTCTTACCAGTTCTTCAGCATCATTATTAGTTGTGGCTAAAGACTGACTCAGGTTTGGAGTTTCATCCCTTCTGCACTGAATGCAGCAAGCTCATTCCTCAGCCTTTCTATTGGAATTTCAGTGGTTGTGCTAGCATAATGTTAGCATAATATAAAGAGCACACAAGAATGACTCCTCTGTGTCGCTGTGAGAAATAGGTTTCTCTCCATTTCACTTTGCAATAAACTCCCATCTACAGTCAGTGTACAAAGAGAAAGCAAAATCTTTAGATTCTGGCTGGGGTGGGAAAATCAAAGTAGAGACCTACAAAGTAGGCCTGGCCATATATATTTATCACGGCTGCAGGACGTGAAATCTCAACTTCCATAAAATGGTATTCACATGATCCCTTAGAGACAGGGAACAAACTTGCTCAGATCCGACACATAGTTCAGGTGAACTTTTATGTTAAGTTCACTTATGTGAAGTTTTATGACTCCTCTAAGGCACAAGGCATAAGCAGTTCAGTCAGCAGGTATCCTGACAATTGGCTAAAGGTTACCACCACACTAATGGGTCTTCCATTAGACAGCAAAATGCAAGGAAAACAAGTTTCAAGTCTTACTGCACCTAAAGTGCACAAATATGGTGGAGCACAGAGCTACTGCAGGTTCTTGGTGTGGCTTGATTTCCATCACACTACAAAGGCAGTAACTAAAAGACGCTTGCAAGTTTCCCCTAGCAGATGGAAGGAAATATGGGAGATGAGTTTAGTATAGCAGTGGTTGGGTGTCCTTAATTTAATTTTGTAAGAACAGCTCAGCTATTGTCCTGTGTTGGAACTAACTGCAGCACTAGTGCATGACAGAATGTCATTCAAAATTTTATTAGGAGGGACAGTCTACTTTAGTACCACACTCTTCATAAGTACATATACACACACTTTTTGCATACTAAGAAAAAAATAACCAATATCTACTCCTCTCACCTAAACCCCCATGTTAATTATGCTCATTTTGAGGTGTGCATGGTAGGAACTTTTTAAAACAACTCTCCCATCATCAACTCTGTTTGCAGAAGCGTTACCTAATTTTCAGCTTGCCAGAGCACTTGTTCTGTTGTCAAGTGTTCTTCCCTACACATGAAGACGAGTTCTAATCTCTTCTCACTTGTGCTCTACAGGAGGTGGTCTCAAAAAGCAACCTGCTGTTATGGCCCCCACTTAACTCCAGGGTAATCTCCCTTGCAATTCTTCCAAACAGATCCCACAACAGGTGAAAGACTGCTCTACTGCAGCCCATGGTTGTGACCCTGCTTCCTAACTTATTCCTGCCTCTCTTAGGAGCTTCTACCTCATGCCTCCATCCCTAACTAATCCCTTGTTTCCTGCAAGGGTGAGGTCCAGCAGAGTCTCAACCTCCTTCTCAACCTCCTGGAAGCAACTCAAAGCAATAACTTTCTTGGAGTTATCAGCAACCTTCAGAAACTTTCTGCATAGCTTTTGCCCTGCTCTCTTGCCCTCCCAGTAGGTATTCGGGTGTCTTAAATCCACTGTGAGGACCAGGACTGTTAATAGGAGGCTCCTTCTAGTTACCTGAAGTCTTTATCTGTTTCTTATGACTTGCTGCTCTCCATCAGTCATCCCCTTCCAGAACTGCAGTTGTCAGAGATTTCACACAACTTTCTTATTTGCTTGCATTTTTCTTCCCTACAGCAACAGCAATAAATTACCATTTTTACAGCAAGTGATACTTGCTGGTTACAAAATCTTGTGGAATTTAGAGCAAGTCAGCTAACATTGATCAATTTGCTCTTTCCTCTGGCAAGGGGAGTCAAACCCAGGAAATGCTGAATTTATAACCTGTTTAAACCGAACCTACCTTATTCTTAAGAAACCAAGGCCCCTTTAGTCGCAATTGATCAAACTAGTTGGCATAAATAGAGAACAGATGCACCCCACGTAAACAGAGAACAGGCGCATCTTACTTATACTGACTTAATATATTGGATTTTAAGTAATTAACTTATTTTTCTAATTATCAGACTCAAGGATTATGAGAACAGAACACCTTATCCACTTTATCCTGCTGCACACCATGGTCTAAAACCGCTATCATCCCTCCTCAAGTTCCATGCCCCTCTCATGTTTTAAAAGCATTATAAAAATTAACTCAGCACTTACATCTGTAATACCACTGTGCATTAGTAGCATGAAACCCATGAAGCAGGCCTAATTTTATTGATGGAGGAGCTTATGTTCCCCGTTTAAAGCTTATGGCCCTTGGATACCAGAAGGTGTACTAGTACTGCTCTGCTAACTTCTTCCAGTGAGACACCAGAGGTCAGAAGTGAAGACCACTGTAACGCTATTACACCAGGTCCAGGTTCACTCATTTGTACACTTCTAAGGAAACCACACAGTGCCCTAAAAGGAACTTTACTTCTTATCATCTGATGAAAAAAAAGTCCTTTAGTGATTCATCTGCCTCTTAAGACAATCCTATCCACTTCAGCCTCTTCTACATGGTAATGTGACTGTAAGTCATATGAGAGTTGTAATATTACAAAGCAATAACCTAAGATTTTCAAATATTTGAAAACTAAAATAATTTCCAAATAGCCTCACCACACTCTGTCTGCTTCCTGAAGGGCAAACATACCTCTTTTTGCAAAACATCTTCAGGTTGTGCAAGAAGTGGAACAGCTGCTTCCCTTTCAAATGTCTTCCCAGGGAGTGGTGTAATCTCCGGAAGAGATGACCTCTCTGTGGAGTGTTCATTGATGGAAGTCGGTTCAGAGCTGTTTTTATTCAGAAGACTTTCCACCTTCCCAGCCTCCCCTTTCTTTTCAGCTAAATCTTCCTGGTTATCTCCATCATCACCCACGGAAGTGTTGAAGCCATTTTCACCTGCCACCATCAGGCCCCAGTCAGCATAATCCATACTGTCCTTCTGCGAGTGTTTCATGCCCATCTGAAAGGGGTCCTGCTCCAACTCTTTATAATCATCAATGTATTCAGGTATTTCCTCAAGGCCGGGATCTTTTCCAAGCAGAGACAGCTTCTTCAGGCTACTCACTTCCTCTGATGGCTCATTCTGGAGTCCCACTGAGTGGACCATGCTTGGGATCACTTGCCCAAACCCTAGCAGTGAGGCTGGCCTTTGAGAAGGCCTCAGCACAAAGGTAAGGTAGGACTTTACACTTTCAATTTTTTTAGGTTCACAATTGTCCTTGTGTTGGCAGTTCACGATGTAACAGCGCCGTTCAAACATCCAGGACAAGTCACAACCAGAGAGATCACAACACGCTGCGATGCAGTCCGACACTGACAAGGCGTGAGGAACCCGCATGATTTTAGTGGTTTCTAAGTTGGGAGATATAACTGCACCTGAGTACGTGGCTCCTTCTCTGCACTGCTCACAACTGGAACCTGCAACAACACCAACATAAGGCACAGCGCTACAACCAAGCCATGATACAGTTTACTGTGACCATAAACGGCTTACAAGATAGAGACAGGTGGTACCCTGTTTAAAAAAGCTGATTTCCTTTCACTAACATCACCACTACCTTTTTTAAGCATGTCCCTTTGCAGTGGTATTTGTACTTTGGAAGATTTTGCAGTGTAGGACCTTGACATATTTTGCAGAAGTACCTTTTACTCCTGTGCTACAAATTCAAATACATAGAGATGAAAGCAAGGTGGCAATACTTAAAAACAAGAACAGAGCAGAGAATACAAAAAAAAAAAAAAACAAACAAAAAACAAAAAACAAAAAAAAAAAAAACAAAACAAAACAAAAAAAAGCATGGGGTACTTCCACTACCTCTTCAGCTTGTTCCTGCTGGGATCTTTAAAAAAATGTTTTAAAACAAAACTCAAATAAGATGCTGTAGCACATCATTGCTTCACTTGAGGGAGAAGGGAGTGAAATTCTAAATAAGTGAAAGATTTGTGATCTCATTTGAATGTCACGAAGAGGTCTTCACTCCAACATACTTACTGGTCTTAATATAAAACCTCAGTTTCTCAAACTTTTGCTGCTTTACCCACAAGCTCATGTGAAAACCCAAGAGTTTGCTCCAGTACGGAGCTCTTTCCGTCATTTGCAATAAAGCTGCAATCTTTTAACATGACATCAGAATTATTTTCATAGCACATTACAGACTGAGTGTGAAATGGTAAAAAAAGCATGAATCAACAGATTATATATTCCAGTCAGTTTTTGACATCTTTTCTAGGCGTTTTTCCCCTGGTTGTAACTGCTCTTCACAATTCCTCTCCCTAAAATCTGATTACGATTCAAGAAAGTTGAGTAAAACCAGAAAATTATTCACTTTGGTTTTTAACTAGACTTGCTAACTCAATGAATGAAAACAAACATGCCTCCACTGTGGAGCTAATGCAGCAATGGAAGACAAAGCCGACTTTGCCTGCTTTGTACCTCATTATTCACAATCGTACAGGTCAGGAAAAATGAAATCAAGGAGCAGGAATAGGCTGGAAATAGGTGCTAGGTCTGAATATGAGATGCAGAGATTCTCCAACACATGCAATGTGTCCAGCACCACATTACAGCTCCCACCACCTCATCTGGGTTGAACTGCAGCACACTCCTTCACAATACATGGTCTGAATACAGCTATCAAAATATATGTGAGGAATCAAACTGCTTGGGAACAATGTAAAGCTTGCAAAATAGGTTAGTTCAATGCAAAAAAAACCAACAAAATAAATCAAACAAACAAACAAAAAAATGGCACCACATAGTGAATGATAGAGTGGACAAGATGGTATGATGGTTTTGCAGAGCTGGCTGTGTGGGTAAGAAAAAACATGAAACAAAAAGAAATTTTAAAGAAAATCGATGACTTGCAAATAGGTATAGCTGAATTGGAAGCTGACAAAAAGGATAAAGAGCTTCAAGTACCATTTTCCTGACTGCAGCTACTCCTTCACACAGAGCTAGGATGTGTCAACTATTCCACTTCACTCTTTCAGTGAAAAAAATCTATCCAGGGAAATATGCACTTAAAACAACCTATTCTGTCCTTACACAGCCCAGACATGAAGTATCCTTATCTGTACCCAGAAGATGCTCAAAATCTCTGCATTTTTTTTCTGTTACACTGCATATAAACATTTCCTTTACATTCCCTTTTACCTGCAAGAACACAAGGCCCTGGCAGAGACTTGGAATTGTCATCACAAGTCTTTTCTTTGTCTGCCCAACTTAGAACAGGGGAGCCAGAAAAATTCTGCTTAAAATGAAGTATAGGAGTCAGGCATCCTATTCAACCATTCTGTCTTTTTGCAACTCACATGCATTTAGTTAATCCTATAAATCAGAAGAGAGAAGAGAAACAGGCCTTTAAAAAGGGAAGACAGAAAAATGTGTAATGTTAGGTCAGCAACAAATCATTACAATAAATCATTTAAGAACAGCACTAATAAAGCGGGCCAAAAAGCTACTTTTATGGCTGTTTTCACCCCTTCTTTAACTTATTCCTGAAATAAGTGTGTTTAAAAGAAGAGTTTGTTTAAAAAACCCAAAAAACTGAAGGTTTCACTATTTGTTCAGAACAGAATGACCAATGGTTCTTATTTTAGAGACAGGCCTAGACAACTGGGACACTCCACAGCTCTAACCTGAGGCCAGACTTCAAGTCCTCAATCAGCTTCAAATTTCACTTCACCACTTTCAGTTTGACACATCAGTTATCATACTGCAGAGTCAACATCCCTCAAAACTCATGGTGCATCTTTAGCCATAGAGAGAAGACGGATTCCCTTTATTAAAAGGGAAAACCCTCTGGAATATGAATCAATAGCCTAAAACTTCTGCAAGCTAAGTGCTTCCCTTCCTCTTAGCTGCACCCTGTTACATCTCCACTAGGACAACACTGACATATCCAGAGACCTAGTCAGGCAAGCTGGTTACCATTAAAAAAACCCTCAATGCATATCCCCCACCAAAATCCTAAGAGAGTCACAGTGTGGAATAGAGTTCCATTTTCAAGATATTCCCTCTTTTAATGAGGGAACATCCACACCTGTCTTTGAGCTTCACACTTCTGCTCCTTCACATCTTGGAGCATGAGTACTGATGTCAAGAGCCCATCAGGAACACAGCTGTCCCCCTGTTGCAGTTGGCTGGAGACCTTTCGTCAAGTGGACATGGAAATCTATGAGTTGCTCTCCCCCATGCTCACACAACCATGACCACTTGAATGACTGACAATTATTCTTCAGCCAGTCAGTAGCAAATTGTGATGGTGTACTAACACTGAGGACATCACAGCTAACCACCCCAGCAGGAAGCCTAGCAAGGGCAGAACTATCCACTCTGTTTGCTTTCCCTAGCAGCAAGCACTGTAAGAAAAAGTAGAAAGAAGGGGCAAGAGGAAATGTACAGTAATAGAGAAAAGCTCAGACCTCACACCAAGCCACATTTGACTTTTACCCATTACCTTTTTGCAGGCAGCACAGCACTGAGAGCCCACAAAGCTCACAGCCTAAAAGCATCTGAACTACCTGAGCATGGAGCATCCCATAGCAGTTTGCTACAGGAAGAGTAGGACTGTCCCTGTTTTCTTGCGTATGCTCCATCCACTTCCTTTCAGCGGCAAACAAGTTCTATTCTGGTTTTAGGCTTAATGTTTTTTTTAAAATCTATCCAAGTAACTTTTACCTCATTTGGTGAATTTTGAGATGAAAGATATTGTATCTGTAAAAAATAAGTTCTGTTTTTTCCTACTACCATGATAACATACTGAAATAATTTTGATAAGGTTCTGGAAGCAAAATTAAAATAGGTTTTTATTTTTAGTGACAGTCATCTAAGAGGAGAAATTAAAATTCCAAATTTCAAGCTAGAGAGAATTTCCACAGCAGAGCTATAAACCCCTGCAAAGCACACTTCATATCATAAATGATGAAAAAGGCTTATACTCCATCAGCTTTGGTAATGCCCTACAGAAGGTACCATCTTGGAAACCAAAAAAGCAGTATCACTGACATCTGAACATTTCAGCATCTGAAATGTCACTGCATTGGTGCCTCTAGCAGCAGCCAACATCTCTGCACACATAAAAGCATTTGCATTCTTTTACTGAAGGCTGCCCTGAGCTTGTTTGGACCCTGAGGTCTCTCAGGTCTTTAAACAAAGATACATCTGTGATAACAGAGTACCCTTTTGGGTATTGGTAAAGGTGCTGACTGAGGAACAAACAGATTTAAAAAATGCTCAGTTACATAAAAGCAAATCCTCAACACAAGCTATCAACAGTAATCTAGTTACATCTGCAAATAATGATCTGCAAAGCCTTTATGGTCATTACAGAAGTCTTCACACTTCTTTTGTCCAGGATCTGTCAAGGCATCATAATTAGTTCAGTGGGTCTGATGATCCTTTCCAAGTACTGTTTTCATTCCATGAATTGTCATCATCCCTGTTTGTTGCTGATAAATGCCAGACCACTTCCAACAGAGGTATGGACAATGTGAACTAACCTGGCATACAGCATAACTCATCATAATCTCAGAGACTGTAATCAAGCATAACATTATCTTGTATCTCTGGAAAGACCTGTGTGAACCAGGACACTAGAACACCTAGGCATGGTAGTAAAAGTAACAAAGAATGCACCATGACCCCAGGGCAGTGGCTCCACCGTCATTTCAAAGGCACATCTACATTTTAAGGTGTCCCTTGACATTCCTGGCCTGGGCTTCACATGTTAGACATGGGGGAAGAAAGGGGTATTAATCTTTTTCAAAGTCCAAGATTAGCAGTAGTGAAATATGTTGAAAATGGAGGGCTTGTAATGCATTTAGAAACACCTTCTGCTAGAGTAAGGAAAAGGACATTGGTGAAGGCTATCAGAGAATTTGGGAGGTCATATAATCTACATCTGGGCTATGTGGACTTGAAAACAGGAGACTAGATAGCACAACACCTGTGACTGTAATTACCTGGTAATCGCTGTTTATATTTTTGCTGGAGTGGCTAATCTCAAACCAAAGCACGCAACACACACACAATATGACAAAACAGAGAGTCAGCCATGAGAACACTATTCATAATATTTGCAGAAATGCATTTTAACAGCAGTATTTGCAAGGTCTGCTTTGAATGCCAAATTAGAATATGCCTGCTCAAGATGAGAGTTAGACTTAATTGCTTCCAAGATACTGGACTCCACTTGCAAAGTAAACTCATGTTTCTGTGCTGGAAAACAATGTCTCCTCTCTCTCACAGAGAAAAAAAAATGATACATTAGCAAAAAAACATTAATTAATGGCCAGAGTAATTGAAATGTATTTCAATATAGGCTGCTTTCAGCAATGAATGGATTAAAAAAAAATGAAATGAGATTATAAGCACGCTAAGGGATGCCTATATGGATAAATTAGGAGCTGCATCCATGTTTTGGAAATCAATCACCCAAAATGCATGAGATGTTAAGTGACAGAGGCATGGTAGACACTCATACCTATTGCTGCACTCTGCTAAAGCCTCCTGAAAGGCATGAACATTAGTCAGTGATGGATATCTGTATCAGTTAGGTTTATGTGGCAAATCTTGGTAGCTGGGGGCGAGGGAAATGGACTGCTGGAATGTCTTTGTGAGAAGACATCAGAAAATGCCCCATGTCAGGACAGAACCTGTTACAAGACTGACTCACAACTGGCCAAAGCTGAGTCAGCCAGGGACGGTGGCAAAAAGTCTGGCACAACTGCAGCAGGCAGGAGAGAGGAGTAAGAAAATGTGAGAAAAGCCATCCTGTATACAGCAAGGTCAGTGAAGAAGGGGTAGGAAGTGGTCCAGTGCCAGTGCAGGGACTCCCCTGCAGCTGTGGTGAAAATCGTGGTGAAGCACATTGTCATGCTGCAGTCCATGGAGATCCACAGTAAAGCACACACCTTCCCCTGCAGCCAATGGAGGACCCCACACCAAAGCAGGTGGGTAAGCCCTGGAGGAAGTTGCAAACCCTCGAAAAACCCAGGCTGGAGCAGGCTCCTGGCCTGAACCCCATGAAGAGGAATCCACACAGAAACACATCTTCCAGCAGGACCTGTGACCCCACAGGGGAGCCACACTGGAGCAGCCTGTTTCTGAAGGACTTTTATGTGAAAAGGACCCATAGTGGTGTAGTTCTTGAAGAATTTGAGCCCATGGGAAAGACCCCATGCTGGAGTAGGGAAAGGATGTGAGGAGAAAGGAGTAACAGAGAGGAAGTGTTATGAATTAATTGCAACCTTCATTCCCTGACTCTCTGAGCTGCTCAGGGGAAGAAGAAAGAAGAATTGGGAATAAAGTTGAATACAGAAAGATGGGAGAAGTGGGGGCAGGTGTTTTTATAGTAGTTCTTACTTCTCATTATCCTGCTCTCCTTAATCGACAATAAATTAAATAAACTTCACTAAGTCAAGTTTCCTCTGCTCTTCACTGTAACTGGTACATGACCTCCCTGTCTCGATCTCAGTCCATGGAGCTTTTAATCTTATTTTTCTCTCCCATCTTGCTGAGAAAACGAAGTGATGGAGTGACTCGCTGTGCGCCTGGCAGCCAGCAAAGGTCAAACCACACATTCATTAAAAGCAGTAAAACACTATTAGTCAAAAATCATCATGCACGAAATAAAACTAAATAAACATCACCTAAACAGGACAGAGTAGCCCACCTCAATTTCTTTTAATGAACCATAGCATATTCTTCAATATCTTTCCAACATTATTCATCAGTGAGGCTGTTCCTCTCTTCTCTTAGTGATAGAATGTCAAGCCTTTCTTTCCTATACTAAATCAGTTTTCTCATTATCTTAAATTAAAACAAGTATTGAGATAACTTGGGTTTTTTTTTTAAAGAAAAGGTAGCCTTTAAAAGCACAAGCTCATGTGCAGAAAAAAACTTTAGAACTAACATCTAGCAATTTCCTGAGTCTCAGCCAATTCACCTTAAAGCCTGCACTAAAAAGAAGTCCTTTTGACTTAGAAGAGATGAGCATTTACTGATACTTTGTAGCAAACATCCTGGAAATTAGCAGGAACCCCCCAGTTTAGTTAAATATTAATTGTATTAAAAAAATCTACAAATTACTGAGATGGAAATAAATACTAACATTTTTACTAAAATAATATGAGCTATTAGATTATATTATCTTCTAAACACTGTGAGCTGGTGGTTGAGATACAGGTAGAGGCTTGAAATACAGGCAGCATTTTGAGAGCAATGGTCTTGTTCTTACACAAGCCAAGGGGGCATAGCAAATTTGCAACTAAAAACAGATAACTTCCTATATGCATGTGGAACATGTTCTAATCTGCTAACAATTAACAGTACTATCAAAAGCATGAAACTGTGACATTCTCTACAGGCAAATTTCAGTATTTACTGTACATTACTGTCTTCTGTTTACATTGCTGTGGTGTTTTTTTTTTCTAAAGATACTAGCATAGACCCTACAGCAGGTACTCAGTAATTCATAGGAGAGGATTTTATTTACAAAAGGCATACTTGTTCACTCTAGCAACAAAAAACTCAGCTCCATGTTCTCTTCAAAAAGCTATGAGATCCTCACGGTGATCTTGATAACTACCTCGAACCATCTACAAGCTCAGACATAGTTAATGTCTATCCCCCTCAGCTGTAGGCTAATATGCACCCCCGTTCATCCAACTTTTTCGAATTCAGCAGTCAATTTAAGCCTTAGCACATTAAGCAAGTCTCTCCCTCATGAAACATCCCATTCTGTTTATACTAAAAGAGATGAAAGTCAGATAACAGTGCATCATTTTCTCAATTTCTGCTAATATGGATACTACCAGTACCACCATAGACAGAATTCAAACTATATTTTTTAAAGGAAATAAACCCCACTTCTTCCTGTATTTTTCTTCAGTTACTATATCAAAACTACCTGCACCAGATTAAGTCTCTTTCTGACAGAGGTAGTATTAACTATCATTCTTCATCTCTGTGGTTATGGAAATAAATTACCTATTCCTGTGGCTGAAGCAGAAAATTTCAGGACTTTGTGTTTTTTGAAAGGATAGATATGTTTGTAGGGAATATGATGAGGTGAGAGATGTGAACCAGTGCACTCACACTACTCATATATTAACTACCTTATGATAATTCAGAACAAAAACGTAGAATGCTCAGAATGCAAGCAACACATTAATCTTCAATTGCTCTCCTGCAACAGAAAAAAAGGGAAAACTCTTTGAACTCTCCCACCACCCACTCTTGCCCCATGCATCTCCCCTAAAACAGCCTGCTGAAATTGGCTTCAAACATCCACTCACAACTGCCTTCCTCCATTGTTACTTACAAAGCTGTAACTTACCAAAGCTTTTTGCACTGAGGAGTCACAAGATTTCCTAGCTTTTGCCTTATTTGTATTTTATTTCATAGCTGTATACACACTCCAGGAGCACTTAATTCACTTGTTCTGTCTGGATGACTCAGACACAGGAGAAGTAAACTCCTACCTGTTATTGTCCATAGGAACAGGCAGAGAACACCAGGTCCAAATGCCATGCTGCACCAGGAAGGCAGTGACAACTGCTTTTCCAGCCGGTCGTGTGGAAATTATTGGTCTTAATGCCGTTTTTTTTTCTAATATTGTTTAGTGTCCTGCTGTGGCCATCAAGCACTGAAACAGACAGCACAGGAAAAAATAGGTCAGATGTGAGCATTAATTAGAATGTCATAGTAAAAGACAATAGACAGGTGACACGCAGGCTTTATCATTACTTCCAGACTTCTTGATGGATGACATAGTAGATCAGGCATGCTGAAGATATAGAACCAATTACCCACCTGGAAATCTCTTTCTCTAGAGATAGAGAAACACCCCAGAAATATTTGCACTCTTGGGGCTCCCGGACCTCAAACACGACAAATACTCTGCAGTTATCCAGATCCTGGTTTAGCTGTGACTTTAAACTAGCAGGTACTTTTAACTGAGGACTCACAGACAGAATTTTCCAGGCTAAAATCCATGCAGTGTTAAGCCAGTTTTTGAGGCAGTGCCCAAGCTATTCTTTCCCAGCTATCAAGGCAATGCAAGCAGACACTGCTCCAGAATTTCTAGGGAGACATTCTTTGTAAGGACACTAAATTCTCTAAATAAGATATCTTAAGCAACAAATACAGGTAAGGAATGAATAGTTCAAAACAACATTACTCATGCAAGACTCATGCAAGGCAAAAACTAGTTTAGCCAAACTCCCTACTCACCAAGAATCCTAAATGGATGCTTGACCAAGAAACATTTCTGTAAATGGAAACACAGGTAAGTGTTTTTTTCAGTGGACAGCCCTCCTCAAGGCCAAGTATCACACACTCATTACGTGACTTTCCTATTTCAGCTGCCTATATCTACATATGATAGAAATGCTGCTAACTGGCTGCTCTTGGCAGGTTCCTCACCACACAATTTTATAGGATGAAAGACCATCTAGGTCTTTTCCCTTGCAAAACAAAAACTAAGTTACTTAGACAAACCAGGGCTGACTGAGCTAGAGTAGAAACCCTAGCAGCTCAGCAGTTGGACTTTTTCTCCCCGAGAAGGGATCCTTTATAGGTGGCATTTCTCTAAAACACACAAACAACTGGACCCAGATCTGCAACTTGAGCTTCTGTGACTGACCACAGCTTTTCCAAAGCAAGACATGTACTTATCTCAAGACAAAAGGGACCAGATGTTTGTTTTAGATGTTAGCAGTTCAATCAACAGCTGAGTGGATCAACTGATGGAGTAAATATTTCCCACAGTTAGTTCATTAAAGAGTGTGGCTGCTTCCCTGAGGAAGCCAGACCAGCATGAGCCAAGTGAAGAGGTGGCTTAAGCTGATACAAAGTATAAAAACTAAACAACTAACTAACAAATTTCAAAGACAGCAATGGGCCTGAGCTAGCTTCAACCCACACGTTCCACCCCAGTGACAGAGAATGCCCAGTGTTGTGATGCTGGGATTATGGAGACCAGTGATGGGAATCATATTGATATTGAGATAGAATTGTATATTGCCACTGCTACATTTTGGCAAGTATAATGGATATATGCATTGTATAGCATGTTTTAGTATACTTCGTATTGCTTCACTAAATGAAAAATTCCATGTCACAGTAAGTATCTCCAAATAATTAAATCTGATATTAGACATTGCATGCTCTACATATGGAATATCTAAATGAGCCTGGTCAAAGAATACTGACAATTTCTCCTCAAGCCTGTGGTACAAGCATTAACTTTGCTCAAAACACAAACAAAATGACTACAGAACATGACTAGAGCAAGGACTGTCCCAAGTACAAAAAGATAAGGCTTTGGGCAAGGTCCCCATAAAACTCAGAGAGACTACTACTAACATTCAAAAAGCCTGATACTCGACTTCTGTGACCTTTGTTCTATCCAATATAAAACAAAATCCCCTTCCTACGGGAGCTGCCTTAGTTTTTCTAATTGTGCAGCATAGGAACAGATTGGGAGACCGGCTTACTCTTCACTATCTCTGATCACAAAAAACAAAAAAATCAAACACACAACACTATACTGCTTCTAAGAGTATGCTATTTTAATATCTGTAATTAAATGTTCTCTCAGGAAGCAACTGCTGACATTATACACATAGCTGTGCTCCTCTGTAGCAAATTTAGTAAGGCTTGACCTGAGAGAGAGCAAAAGGTTTTCTGGATACTTCCAGCTACTACTTCTATGATACAAAATTTTCAGCAACAGGGCCATTTTTTGCTGTCTTGCATTACCTAATTGCTCTTCTGTCCTTCCATCAACTATAAACTTAATCGGTTTTGTAGAAGACAAAAAGACCAAAAGTTCTTTTTTTTTTTAAGCCAAGTCATTCTAAATCTTCTACTTATACAGCCACTGAAAGAGCCACTGAGCAGCATTAGGGTACAGGACCATGGACAACTGAAGAGAAATGAGCACTTTTGCACAAGACGGAAAGAGTCAGTCCTGAAGGTCCAACAACATGGAGCCTTATCTTCTGATTTCACTGTAAAGGTGAAGCGAGCTGAATTGTTTAATTTTACACTGAACTGAACTATGGGGAATAACACAACCCATCCACAGAATGGTTGAGGTTAGAAGGGACTTCAGGAAGTCACCTTGTCTACCCTTCAGCTCAAGCGGGGCAGCCTAGAGCTGGCTCCCAAGGACCAAGGATGGAGACTCCACAAACTTCCTGGACAATCTGCCAGTACATGGTCATCCTCATCATGAGAAAGTCTATTAATCTGGATCTCAGTTATGCAGACAGGGGTCTCCAGCTGAAAAGAGACTATTTCTTAAGCCTTTCCTTAAGCTGAATCCAGCAGCATACACTTGCCCATGCACATTTAATCTAACGCATTACTCAAGGTGATTATTTTTATTTGGTGTTTTATTTCAGAACATTCAAACTAAACCAGAGAGATGTACAGAGCATACAATTTTTAGACTCCACCTTTCAATGGTTTTTGAAATATTCCTGTGGCTTTTGAGAAAAAAAATCAGAGGAGCAGAAGGACCGTATATTCCTACTAAATATTTCCAACTTATTAGCACAACCCCCCAAATACTTCATCCTTGAGGGATAGAGAAGAGATATTATTCTGGTAAGACCACAATTTCACATATAGCCTTTTTCTCGTTTCTATGGAAATCCTTCTAAGACTTGGAAAAGCTGTTAGCCACAAAAAACCCCATGGTTTGCAGAAAAATTTACTACTGCAGATCAAGGTTTCTGAGATATTGTGCATTTGCTGTAACCTTCACCCATTCCCAGAAACAGGCAAATGGATCATTTGCCTAAGAGAGACTTTTAGTTCTTTAGCCTAAGGAAAAATGCATCAGGCTCAGTATCAGAACATCACGAGGTCAAAATTAACCGCAACCACAGGCGGAAAAATAATTTGTTTATTTTATAGGTCTTTTCCTCTGCAAGGCCAACTTTACAATCTCATTGTCACTAAAAAGAAACAAGCAGCATCTTCTCTTTCCTACGAACAGCTCCCTGAGGAGTCTACATGATTACTTTTAGCAACACTAAGACAAACACTGAGAGATGGTGCCAATGATCCAGACGTTTCCAACATTACTTGTCCCAGGTTCAGAAACTGAAGTTCTTGAAGCAACTGGTCGTGGATTTGGGTTTTGTTTGGTTTTTTGTTTGTTGCTTTTTGTTTTGTTTTTCTTTGTTGTTTTTGTTTTGGTCTGTTTGTTTTTAAATTTATATTAAGAAGACATGACTTAACAAAGCTGCAAAATGCCAGACTTTGTACCACATACACAATCTTCACTGAATCCTGATGGGACACACCATGTGAGGCTACAGTGAATGCACAAAAGCAGCACTGTGTCCTCCTATGCTCCGTTGTGGGCCCCACATCTATTGATGTTTAATTTCCACACAATAAAAGAGCTCGCATTCACTGCAACACTAGCTTGTGCTTCCTGATACTAGGATCAAGCTCAGACACAAAGCACACTCAGTCACAATTCAGTGCACAGCTTCTGACCCACAGATGAGAACAAACCAGACACTGCACACCTTCTTAAACTGTTAAAACATAAACAGTGCTGCAGTGTGCGCATGCAATGCTCCTCTGATCCTCCCCATGATACGTTTCTGTTCCACACAAGTGCAAATTTCATCACACAAACACAAGACACAGTAAAATCTAAGGTGGCCAGCCCTGAGATCCCAGCAGTTAAAAATAACCAAGGCCATGAGATTAATTTGCTAGCTGAATCTCTGTCCTTCACACAGAACACAAAGCTGGTTATTTTTATAACAAAATAAGCAGACAGCATTGTTGGTAATTACTTTGGCATTTCTTGGCTCCTAAGAGTTCAAGTCTGACTTGCACTCTTGGCTAGAAGAAGGATGACATCCTTGAGCAGCAGGTATGATGAAAACAGGGATGTATTATACATATATTGCCTTACTCTGAAAACTATATTTTTCTGTTCCAGCTGGCAGCTTTTGGCAGTGCTCTAACCAACAGGATAAGGAGAAATACTGAACTGATCCCTCCAAACAAACACTTTGACTTCATGATCTTTTAAACATATGCAGTTGCTGATCAGGACTACAATAAAAAACACATGAGGTACAACAGATTTCCAAGGAAAGGAATTACCTTCACACTCCTCCTCTCCTCCACCCCAAATCTCACTCTGCATTTTGGTTCACCTTAACTTTAATGCAGACTCAAGTAATTTTCTCCCATAGAGAGAGAAAGGGGTCAGCCAAGCAGAACTATATTGCCACTTCCTACACACAATTAAGCCAGGGCCATTAGCAGTAAGAACGTGTACAGACTGAATTACCTGTGTCTGGGAATACGTTCAAATCCTTCAGCTGCGAAACTGCAAATAGAGCATAAGGGAGTATGCTGGTGCTCCACAAAAGGTGTAGCAGAATCCCTGCATGCCAACAAAACCAGAGACAGGGACAAATGGTGTCATGAAGGCAGTCAGAGAGCACTGCCAGGCAGCAGAAACCTGCAGGAGAAGGAGGGCCCTGAACACTGGGCCCAGCCACACTGGCATCGGTGGGAAAGGCAGGCAGGAGCTCCTTGCCTCCTTGCCCTTCTGGTCATTATCACAGCTAGGGAACATTTGAAAAAAATAAAATCAAAAGTAGGCTTTTGTAAAAAGCAGGCTGAGTAAGAAAATCAAAAACAGGCTGAGTAAATGAATGTATAACCACACCTAATGAAAGTGTCTATACACATAAACACACACACATATTTGTCAGCATTTCTATTAAATGCAATACAAGACAATCCTTCAGAAAACCCACCTCTCATAAAGATTTCAAATTAGTTATTTTATCAGTTATGGTACCTGCACTAATACCTGAGACAGTTACTTAATAGCTGAGCATTAACATTGCATAAATACTGCAGAAGGAAAGAAAATTAAATTTCGTGCCATTAGCATTTGTCCGTAGTAACAGAGAGAAAAACTCAGGACATGTGCAGACACTAGGACTTCTAACAATAACACATGCTATATGAACACACATCATCAAAACAGCCACAAGTTAGGTATCTAAATAAAGGAGGTAATTTTCAAGCCCTTCAGCAGATGTGGAAGATATTGCAGAGTCATCAATGCTTATTACCTGTGCAAAGTCACCTTCCTCTCACACAATTTTCTAACAATAGGTACCTATGTTTGAAAACAAAACCATGACTTCTGATGGAACGTTATTGCAGCTGCAGGACATGGCTATAATTGCAAATGTCTCTCTGCTTTGTTAATAGGGTCTCCCGCAGGTCTTAGTGAAGGCTGACATTAGACTGGTATTACATCCCAACTCTGCATCAATTTCCTCAGTCAGGTCCAGGGCACAAACAGCAAGTTAATGGTGATAAAGCAACAAACTGAATAGCTGAATATAATCTGCCATGTTAAGGTGGATTGGATATGTGCTCCACTAGCTCCACTGGTAACCACAGGTCTGTCAACTGCTAAATGACACCAAACAGCCAGATAAAGAGTAAAAGAGCAGTGCTGCATAGAAAGAGCAATTTTATTCTACAAGATTTCAGCAGCCTTCATTACAACTGCTGTGGAGAGTGCAAACAATAGTGGAAATCCCAAAGGTGAGAGAGTTAGCAGGGGTATATGGGGTCAAGAGATATTGACAAGGAAGGAAAGAATATTTTAAACCCACCAATGAATGGTGGAACTGCTCTGCTGAGATATAAAAACACTATAATTAGTGTCAGGATTCACATGTTTCAGGACTGTTACTACTTAATTTTCAATACAGACATTTGCACAGCCCTGAGGTCAGAGAGCCCAGCAAGGAAGGAAGGATAATCAAAAACTAATCCTTAGGAAAATTAGTAGCACAGAGTGAGATCACTAGACACCTGAGAGCCTTTCCCTCCTCACGACAGGCCAGACACATCAAAATGTCTCCCTTCAGAAGGCAGTCAAACTGTTGGACAACTCCTCTAAACCATTATACTCAGTCTCCATTTGTTTTCCATTTTCACAAGGACATAGAGGAGACAGAGAAATGGTAAGTGAGGCAATCTTCAAATATGTACTCTACAATGAAGATTAAGTGAGACCCATAAAGGGAGAGCTTGAAGGAGCAAGATGGTATCTTGTGCCTTCCAGAGCACAGAGGCAGACAAAGAAACCTTGCATCATCCTCTGGATTTTCATCTAGCTGGTCATTAGCCTGACATGAAGGGTAGTTCAAAATCTATCTATCTATCTATCTATCTTCTAGTATTTAACTATGTTTTTTCCAACAGGAAAACAGGTCACAGAAGAAAACCATCCAATGGGTGTACATAACATCAGTTTTGAGCTTTGGATGGAAAAGCAAAAAGAGGCTTAGCAAACTGCCTGCATAAAGGACACATACAACTGCAGAGAAGGCAGTAAAAATCTTCTTCAGTCTGCAGAATCCAAATTTGCTACTGTCCCACTGCTGACTGAAGGCCTGTGTGACAAAGTCCTGTGGTCTCAGTAGACTGCCTAGTTCCTTCAAGTCCCATTCCGGCAGAAAGCAATTACACACAGCAAGCTGCACTGCACAGCAGGCTCCAGCTAGGTACTGAGGCATCACTGTGCAGCAGAGGGACAATTTGCAAGTGCAGGTTGATGCTTCCAGAGAAACTTGAGGAAAATAAAAGGAGAAGAGGAAGAAAGATTCTCACATGGATAGTTTAATCTGGATCACATAATTGCACACAACACAAGAATGTATTTATTTTGCACTCGCTCAAGGTCAAAAGTGACTATACTAAAACTACAAAAAGTTTTGCTATAGCATTGAGCTGAAACTAAGAGCAATTTTTTTCCACTTATATTCTACATCCTCCAATTAAAAGGAAAAACTAATTTATTCAAAATACCATTGTTGAATTGCAGTTCTTAGGATTTTGACAAATTTTCTTAAAGTGCCATTTCCTGAACTACAGTAATTATTGAAAAAGTCTCAATCTTCGGTAGAAAAAAAACAAACAAAAAACCTCTCTCTACTGAAGAGAAACTCACACAATTTAAACCCGCAAGATTCATAGTTTTCATAGATTGGTCAAGACTTTAAATATTGCTCTATTTTTTTAACAAAATCTTCATGGGACAAAATCATGACCACATTTAAGTCAGTGCTAGGATTTAGAATATCTGTTTCATGATAACTTGAACTGTTGCAATTGATAATACTGCTATTTAGTACCTAATACTTAAAAAAATATATATTAAAGATGATTCTTCTTGTAACAATCTCTACCTAAGCATCAAAGCTAGTATTTACAGACTGGAGACCAAGTTTGCAAACATACTATGTGGGAACTCTAGACACTGATCTCAAAAGTGCTGAACATAGAGATGACCACACTTCAAAGGAAATTGCAGATACTTTCTATCTTTGAAATGTAGAGAATAGCTGTCACACAAAACATGAGGTTGTCTCAAAAAAACCCAAGTTTATAACCTCAGCCGAAGCAACATCAGCTACAGAAAGAGTTGCAAAAACTTCTATGTTATTGTCCAGTGCAATTTGCTGCACTTAAATTAATGACTACATTTTACTTTGACACTCTAGCTCTAATAGCACTCACAACGCAAACACTGTGGAGGAAGACAATGCAAAACTACTACATTAAAATTTAAGTTTTACTGTAGAAGTTCTTTGAACCCACTCCCCTTACATGAGATGCAAACTTTCTCATTCATGGCCTTCAGGTGATAACTACTACCCTCATTAATGAAGAAAGCACCATACAGTAGAAGAAATAGGAGTATGACACTTGAAGTCAAATGGATGCACTAGGATTTTAGGTAATGTTTTTTGTATCATGCTATGGTGTGATAAAATCAGACTTAGAAGTGCATCTAATTCATAAAAGCTTTCAAAGCTGTGCACAGATTGATTGGCAGAGACTGGATCAAGCAATATAAGTATTAATGTCAACAAAGTTAATTGACCATTTCTGAGATTAGAGTATTGAACACCCAGCGACTGCCTGAGATACAGTAACATACACTGCATGAAAAAAAGCTTGCATAAGGGGCATGGCTACAACAGCAGATAGCCAGAAAAGCCCAAATCTTCCAAATGAAGTACATAAACACTCTCACCACTTGTCTTGCTATTTTATCACCTTCAAGAAGACAGCTTTAGTCAGTTGGATGCTGCAAATCCATTGCTAGACATGGGGAAGTCTTCTGACCCACATGATGATGTCAGGTTTTTATGCCCATTGTTAGTCTGTTCTCCTGATCTTGCCTGAAAGATTTTTTTCACTTATGTACCCTTTAAGCCATTCATAGATTTCAACCAGAGAAGAACTGATTACTAGAAGGTAATTAAGTTCTCATGACTTTTGTAAAATAAGCCAGGCCAGAGAAGGCAAAACTGCAATTTGAACATATTTAGGCTCAAACCTCATAAAATATGCCACCCAGTTTCCATAATTGAAAATGGTAGCCCATGTGTCATGAAATCAGTCCAGTCTGTGGAAAGAGGAAGCTACATGGCAAAAATGCAGAGGTACAGGGAAAGACAATGAAAAAATCTAGTTTTGACCTCAAGACACAACTTTAGAGAAATTTGCATTAACTCTGCTGTTCAGAAAATCACTTGCTTGTAATGAACAGCTAAAGCACATGTGTGCAAACACACTCCCCTAAAATGCTAACTTCTGGAGCCCAATCTCAGATAACTGAGCACATTTTATTTCTCTAAAATCCGTTTATATCTTACTAGGGGAACTCCTTGCAACATGCAAAACAGTTAAGAAACGTACAGAGGACAGATTTATCACAGAAAATACATCAGGACAGGAAACAACCTTTGAACTGCCTCTTCACCAAGGTTAACTAGCTGAAAACTGGCATTAGACTAACAACATTCATGTCATGTCCAACTGGACTGACTCAATTCCAATCTGCTCAGCACAAAGTCACATCATCCTGAAAAATACTCAGTGGTCATACCCTGGCATCATTCAGGAAGAGATTAGATGGTTAAATGGCAAAGCAACTATATCTGCTGTTAAATTAGATTATAAATTTGTACAGAAAGACACTTGTGACAGAAATTGAAAGCTAACTGCCTGACAGTAGGAAGGACTTCTCCCCACGGGTACAATATCCATTACAATGGTTTTTGCTTTCTCCACGGTCTTGAAATTGGAGACTGCTGGATATGCAGCACTTGTTCACAGCTCTGCCTTTAATCACCGATTTTCCATTAAGGATATACATTTAGTACCTAGCATACTAACATATCAAAACTCGAATACATAAACCTTTCCCACACACTTTCATAAAGGAAAGATCTATAAGCAAAGTCTGTTCCACTGGTATATGTGGAAGTCCACAAAAAGCCTTCTCCAACATTACAGAAGGTACAGCTGCAAAGGGTCAGAAATACTCCACCTGAAACAGATATTGTGTCTTTGCATATGGTTAGGAGAGAGAATAAACTGTTTTTAAAGCATTCCTGATGGAGATTTTACTAGCAGGTTCAGAAAACTGTCCATGGTAACTCCTCCATCTCTATGCCACTGAAATTAGCAGCCTGCTCAGAACAGCATCCAAAACCAACGTGGTGAGAGGTCAACTCTGTACAAAGCTGAACCAAACTACAGCATCTCCAGGTCACCAAAACTTCGTCACTTCATGCAGTTCATTAAAATCAACAGAGTTACAGCTCACTGATGCGCAGCTAGTGAAGATGAAGCAGATTAATAGTTGTGTGTGTCCTCTGTGGAACCTGAAGTTTTCAGAAGTGTTAGAGAAGCACTCCTCCAGCCCTCCACCACAGTATTCCCCAAAAGAAATGGTGGGGAAAAGACTAAACTGGGCAAGCAACTCCCGCACACAGCATCCTCCACAGACCACAATAACCATGATTCCACCTATCTTAAATAATGTGAAAACCAGACTATACTGCATTCTCCACTGCCTTGTGCTTAGAGGAAAAGCATCAGCTCAAGAAGCTTGTATGCACCACTCTCACCTTTACCTGCACCACTCAGACCCACAACATGCTGAGCAGCTCACCTCCCATCATCTAAGCTACCAAAATGAGTATAGACAGTACCTCCTATTAACTCTGTATTATGCTAGCCTTTTAGAGATTCAAATTTGGCTCAATGCAATGCCTAACTGTGAAACATCAACCACAAAAGTCAAATCTTGTCAAGCACAAGGATACTTACATTATACTTACATGAAACAAACATCTCAAAATTGTGTGTCTGAGGATCAGTCTCCAACTACACGATATTGCAAAGGCAAAAACAGATAGAGAACCTACCCCAAAGAGTTTAATATATCAACTCCACTATCTTGTCATGGAGTGTGAGGAACATGAGAGTGTTCCTACAGTATAAACAGAAAAGGGAGGAACAGAGCGCAAAGCAGTTTGCATTTCATTTTGTTCCCTCAACTATCTGACTATTCTGCAATAGGTGCATGAAGGGGGTCAGGAGAAGGATGGAAATGTTTCTGTATAGCAACCTTAATGCAGATAACACCCAAAACCGCAGTGATATAAAAATCACACATAGCACTTTCTCCTGTTTAAGCTCTGTTCTACTGCTCAGAATGCAATCTAACAAAGCATTTCACATTAGCATCATTCTCAGCAGACACATAAATACATGTCTGGGCTGTAACAAAAACACACTCTGACAGAAGACTGGAGGGCAGCCTGACAAGAGTAATATTCTTACATTCCTTGGATATATAAATATCAATACATACACACACACAGAGAACATAAAGCTGTGATTTCTGATCTCGAAGCAGACACAGCTAAATGCACACGAACATCTAGGAAATATCCTATCAAAACTGATCCTTCATACATAAATACTTATTTTTCCACATGTACATGAATAAATAAATACATCTATCTGCCAACTAAACACCAACACACACACACACGTTCCCCCAAAGCAGCCCACCGCTGTATCTCCCCACGCTCCCGGCCTAACAGGTCGCACGGAATACACACTTTGCTACATGCAGACGGGGGAGTCAAGGAGTGAAGGAGAACTCCCTGGAAGAGCGGGTGGCTCATCGCTGCCGCTGTCCCGCAGCCTTCCAGCCCAGCGTTCCCAGCCGTGCCAGAGCTCCTTCCCGCGGAGCCCGGGCTGCCCAGCGAGGGCGGCTGCCCAGCGCTCAGCTCGGGGAGCTCCTCACCCCTTGCCCCTTTCCCACCCTCGCCCAGGCCGCGGCGGCGATCCCATCCCGTGGCGATTCTACCTAGC
>VWZS01000184.1:257680-350180 GCA_013397075.1 Rhabdornis inornatus
CAGCCGCGGCCGCCCTGGGCACGGCACGGCACGGCAGGGGAGGGGAGGGGAGGGAGGCGGCCCCGGGCGGGGAGGTGGGGTCGGCCCGGCTCCATCCCAAGACGGAGTGGGGAGGGAGGGTTGCTGCCGGCAGCAAGGCGAGGAGGTGCCGCGTCTCCATCTTGAGGAGGGGGCGAGCGGGAGGCGCAGGCGTTTCGGCACGGGTCCCGCTCCCGCCGCTGTCCTCCGCGCCCGGCGGGACCGTGGTGGAGCCGTGGCACCTTCCACGGTACTGCACCGACAGGGCTTTTACTACTCCGTGGAGATAGAGCAGCGAGAGGTCTCCCAGGTCCGAGGACCTTCAGCAAAGGTCGGAAGGTGTTGACCAAGGCGCTGTAGCGGGAAGGCAGCCGAGCCCTCTGCCTCACGCCACTTTGGGTACCAGCGTCCGAAAGGTGACCACGGCATTGCTGCTGGTCTGCCAAGGGGCCTCGAAGGTGGGATCCCACACCCAATCCCTGCCTGCAGGTCTCCCTGCTTTTGCCACCTGTGCAGCTTTTCGCTGCTGTTTCCACGTGCAGTGTTTTGGGGACACTGTTAGTGCTGGTAGGGATGTCCCACGATGGCTGGCTGCACGGCCACTGCAGCAGGAGGCCAGCACCTGTCGGGCATGAGCTGCACTGGGGCATGCTCCCCAACTCACAAATCCTCATTCTACCTTCCTTCTGATCCTTGCCTTTCCAATGTTCTGATAAACGTTGAGCTGAGGAGCCAGTGCTGCTTGCTCATCTGGCAAAGTCCCACATCCTGATGACAAGAATTTCTGTCGGAAGCCTCTGCAAGAGAACCCATAGCTTATTCAGAGCAGGTTTCAACAAAATACTCAGCATTTCTCTTTGATTTCGCTCTATTCTTGCTGCATTCCCATTTTCTGTTTGCAGTCAGAGCGTGCAGAAATTGTTTGATTGCTTCTTTGATTTTTACAGCTCCACTCCAAAATAATAGACCAATTTGATTTGAAAAGAGGCATTTTTCTACTCAACACCAAAGTCCATGTGGCACAGAGAAGTGATTTAAGTATATCCACCTCAGCAAAGTTTTAGAACAAGCAATTTCATTTTTAAGTGAAATAAAACAAAAAGAGCACTGAATTTCAAACTTGCAAAGATTTCATGCTGTTTTGCACCAGCCTATCAAGGTCCCAGATCCTCTGTTCCAGCTATTAGTGATGCTACTGTATTGCCAAGTTCTTCTCAGTCTTTAGTGAATTACCAGTGCTTGAATCAGAGTAAATAGTGTTTTGCAGGTGCTACAAGATGATGAAAAAAAAAAAAGTGTTTTAAATCTAAAAATGTCATCTCTTGAGTGAACAACAGCTTTTACCTCCTCGTCTGATTCCCACCCTACCAACCGTTTTCAACAACGGTCTGTTATGATATTTCCTGAAGCTACTTATTCTTTCTCAGTATGGGAAGGTCGTGACTCATATGCTTGCTCTCTAAAGTAAGGAATGATACCTTGGAACTGTAATAGTTTTTCATTAATAGATTGCTTTTGAATATATATGAAGGAGCCTAAAGGAGTTGTCTGTTGATGTTTTTTAATTTTTAAATTTTTTTTGCTATGTTCTTGTGCCAATTTCTATTCCACAGTTTCTGTGATTTCTGCATATTGGCTGTTTTGGCCAGCTTAGGGAGACTGAGTCTACTTATCTGAAGTAAAAAAAGTATCATGTGAATTCCTAAAAAATGTTCTAATAACAACACAAAAGGAAGAGAAGACTTGTTATTTCCATTGTTGACCAAGTCTACTTGACTTGGAAGAGGATATGTGTGCAGAGACAGGAAGCCTGGATATCTTTCCTTTGTAACAGCCCCATTTCTCATGCCTTGAAGCCTTCCTGCCAGCACTGGGACTTGATTTACTCACCCAGAGGGAGAAGAAAATTGTCTTCTGATGCTTCATATGTTTGTGTGATCCTAATTTTACTGACTGCCACCAGATGCTGTGGCACAATTTTTTTAAAAATTATTTTCTCTGCAGAAAGGATTATTCACTCAATGTTAGCGCTTTTTGAAGGATCTGTGCAGGTATGCAAAAGGCTCCCTAAGCACAGCACAAGCATAGGGACACAAGTCTCCTGTATGTCCTGTCCAGAGGTTCTTCCCACTATCTTAATTAAAACAGGGTGAAAAGGATGAAAGCAGTAACTGTCCCTGTTTGCTTTCCGCGCACAGGGGTAGCTGATCCAGTGCCCTTTCCAGATTGTCCTCTCCACTGAATGATCAAGATGCAGCTACTCCTACGCAAACACAAGGGAATCGGAGCAAAGAGCTCCCATTCGAGAAACCGAGCAGCAGCACCTGGTGCCTGTTCTGCTGCCAGTCTGCAAACTCCAGAAATGCTATGAAATGGCAAAACAGATAATGAGGACAGGTTTGCTGCAGTGGCTGAGGCTAAGAAGGTATTTTCTTGCTGAGCCAGTTCTTGCCTTTCATATCATCAATAAATTAATAGGCTTGACCCTCCTGAAATAATAGTTTTTGCATGCTATAATGCTATCTGAAAATTATTGAAACTTCAAAATGTAGTCTTCTAGGTAAATGTTGATCTGGTTACCTCCAGCTGCCTTCCCACAGTAAGTGCTTTCATTTGATCAGACAAAAGTCTTGTGAAGCTGTCATCACCCAGGACAATTAACTCAGTGCTGGATAGCCGGGTTCATTATGGAGTCTGCCTCTGAAGTGCCGGATAGCCAGGTTCATTTTGGAGTCTGCCTCTGACCTGCATCACTGCCAAGTGGACCTTATGAGCAGCTTCTTCCTGTGTCAGGGAAGCCCTGACCTGAGGCATAACACAACATTATGATGAAATACAGAAGGTTCCTTCCACCACAGGGGGCTGGCACAGCCCATCCAGTCACTGCACTCTACTCTCCTTCCCTTTTTCAACTGGTTTGCTAAACCAGCTGCTCTGAAGTTTTCCCTGTGACATCTGTTTCAAAAGAAAGAGGTTTGGGACATATGCCACTTATGTCACATTTCTTAACCCTAACTAGATTGTGTTGCTCTTTTCTGAAAATATCCTTTTCCCACCTCCCATTTTAATAGGTAAGATAACTTCATCTGTTTCAGTTTGAGGAAGAGTCTACCAACACTGAAAAAGAGGGTAGTATTGACCTTTAAGGCATCTGAGACAGATTTTTTTTTTTTTTTGATTCATCAATAATTGTAAAAGTTTTCGAAAGCTGAGATGAGCTCCCCTTGGCCACATTTGTCCACTGTGTCAGTTGTTCTTACATGTAATTTCTACTGCTAGCCCAGGTAAAGCTTCTGCCTTGACAAATTGTGTCTGAGTAGGTTTTTATTGGCTTCTCTGTCCCATCAGCGACAATATCAGGAAATCTAGTAAGAGTGCCAAAGGTTAAAGCGACATGGTGTAATCCTTGCCTTCTTTCTGTTGTTGAAATATGTCATATTTCATTGAGGCAAGTCTATCTTTTTCCCTTTTCCTTAATCAAAACTGTAGTTTTACAGCATTGCTGTACATTATTAAGTCCATTTCTTGTCAAGTATGCATGAATCTGTAAATAATGACAGAGTAATGATCTTACCACGGGTTGTTGCAGATGCAATATTACTTTCATTTCAATTGTAATGTAACAACATTCCTGCCTACTGCATCTTCCGTTTAAGCCTCCCATTTTCTCAATCTTACTGAAATGACAGCCTCTTTGTAAACAAATTTTTGTTGCTTACTGTTTCAGATTATTTTCTGTAGTTAAAATCAGATTATTTTCAATAGCTAAGAGCACAAATGTTCTTTAGATATATACTTGTAGTCATGATAAAATGATTTCCTGTTATTACTGTGGTTTTGCTTCTCCCACTTTTAAAAAAGATCCATCTAATTATTATTTACCTCAGAGTTGTTTAACATTTCCTTATTTTGTTATATATCTTCTGGTTTAGTAATTTCAAGCTATTTTCATATAGAAATGTTTACAGCTTTCCCTGGATTCTGAGAAGAAGTTGCTTTTCTTGATACCTAAATCAAAGTATTAATAAAATAATGCTTATGACCATACAGAATTTTATCAAGGCCCATTGTTGTTACTGGTAATCAATAGGAGATAATCACTGCATTTTCTTATATTCCATGTTTGTGTAAATACTTTGGGATGGATAGTTTCCATAATATTGTATCAGTGATTCAGAAAAAGAATTCAAATTTTAAGTTGTAGCCTAATAAATATTTTGTTAGGTTTTACATTTTTGTTTTTATAACGTTAAATATTTATGGTGTTTTCTTACCAGTTTGAGTTGTCACACTCAGCAGTTATTTGCCTTTTACATCAATGTAAGAGGTAAATGGTTATAACGGCTCTGTCACTTGACTGTCAGTGATTTTGGTGCTTATTAAGTCGTTTAAAATGTATTTAATTAAAGATGTAGTTCTTGCTTAATATTCAATAGTCAGTAAAACATTTAGCATTTATGCCTTTTTTTAAATATGATTGCTTTATTGTAGCTCAAAAAGATTTTTAAAAGCGTATGCAAGATTTTCTCATTCTGGAAGAATGACTAACCACTTAATTGCACCAAATACAATCTTCTTCTTGCCTGTCTTTGCAATTAGAAAAAATGAATTGTCTCTTACAAAGTGTTATAACTTTGCTTGTAACTAATAAAAATATTACATCCTCACTCACTCACTCTTTCAAAGGTGAAGAAACACTACTGATCAAAGAGGGAGCAGTTAGTCAGCGCTAGAGAGGGATCTGTAGCATAGGTGTGATGCTAAGTCACTCACAGTTCTGAAACCTCTTTTTTCTTTTCTTTTCTCCTCCAATTTAAAAACCTGTTCTACCTATGTCAGCCATTTTTCCTTTCCTTCAAAATAGTCCAGAAGATACACAGAAAAACAAAAGTAGCCATAATGTAGAAGGGCACATAAACTGGTGCTTCTTTGACAAAGCATGAATTTACTGTGCTTTCCCTTTCTCAGGGATCCTTAAGAAGGTAAAATTCCCACCCCGTCTTCACCTTCCCCATGAATCCTTTGGCTACAACTCCCAGGGAGGGATAGGAGATGTAAACGGTGAAAGCAAACCTCATGGTTTTTCTTTCCTCTTAGCGAGGAAGAAGAGAACATGAAGCAAATAAAAAGTTGTGCGCGCTGTTTGCTTGTGCTGGCATTGTCATTCACAACCAGATGTAGGAGAACAGGGAACACTTGCTTTATCCAAGTTACAGATGTAGAGGGACAGCTGGTGCAGAAGCAATGCCTTAAAAATGCCAGTAAATATGAACTGAGGTTGTGAGTATTAACAAGACTGTCTTTTTCTTCATTATATGACCCCAATAATTAGACTTCCAAATTTCATACCACTGGTATCACTTAAATCACAGACCCAGTTCTTAACACTGAAATGCTCCCAGTCACTTAAGCTGGAAGGAGTAATTTAATTTAACATTAGATTCATTGCTTGTAAAAAAACCTCATAGGTTAAAGGTGTATGAAAGGCAAATACAAAAGACACAGTTTGGCAATGTGGGAGACAAAAGACAAGGTTAAACCACACTTTTCTCTATCATCATAATTTCCTTGAAAGTCTAAACAAACAAAAAGCTTTTCAAAATGAAAACAAAACAAAGCAACAAAAAAAATGCTGACCAGAAATACTCTCTAATGCTGGCATGTTTGAGAGCTGTTCCATAAAAAATAGTATGTGCCTGAGGATTTTATGAGCTTTTAGTTATTTGGGAACATAAATGAATAAATCAAATACTGAATTTTCTGCCTTAGCTGTCATGAGAATGATGTTTCTAAGCCAAGTTACTCCTGAGAAGCTTTCTGGGTGTGTTAAGAATATGTCCTTAAAAATTTTATTTCAGTTGTCATATCATGGTTTCCATTCATGTAGCCAAAATTAATAAAGGGCCGTGTCTATATGTGACTTTTCTTTACAGCTGGGCAGCTCAGTGATGCCAGGAGGAGACCAGGGCTCCTGATCATAGAGGAAGGGCTACTTCTCACTGTCTATCCCTCTCCTCAATTTGAATGTACTTAGTGATTTCATGTCATGCCATGACCTCCTGCAGCAGAGAGGCATGCCCATGACTGTGGTTGTAGGGCATGAGCACCCTCTTGCATGAGCAGGATGAGCCCCCTGTCCCAGCATAGGGTAGCTTGCAATGCCCAGCGAGGTTAGACAGCAGCTCCCAGGGAGGCCTTCAGGTCCCAGGGTGGTGAGAGGGGAGGAAAGAGTGTGTGGGGAAACAGGAGGTGTGGCAGGGGCTCTTACCCCTCTGATCCCTACAGCTGTCTTCCCCTTGTGTTTTGGACATTTATTACTGTTGCCTGCAACAGTTGGTTCGCGTAGCATTAATCAGTCCTTATAAACAAGTCAGCTGTAGAAAACAGAGGAGCTAAACACACTGGCATAGTTTACACACATCAAATTAGAATAAAATGACTTGCCCTGCTGCCTTTTTGGCCCATGGTAACAAAGGTACTCAACTGGAAATTGTACTGCGATACCAGCTTTCCTAAAAGAAATAGCTGGCTGGAACAGGGAAATAAAAGCAGATAGAGGCTTTTGAAAAAAGAAGTTGTGTCATCATGGTCCATTTTTATAACTATATCACTGTACTGTTTATAGTTACAGGGAGATGTGTAGGGCTCAGAACAGAAAATCCAGGCTATTTCCAATTATCCAGGCTGAGCTTCAAGCATTTTTGTATCTCACGGTGCAGTTTTATCTTGAGCAGAATCTTTCATGTAACACACATACTTACTCTCTTTTATGTTGGAGAGCTGATTGTTAAAATCACATGTCAAAGGTTTCTTATGTAAGCACAGTCAAGCCGAATTTTCATTTAGTGCAATACCGTGTCCTATATTGTTGCCAAAATCAGACAGCTAGGGAAAAATATACATGGTAGCTTTTACGCTTGTCCAGAATCCAGCTGCTTTTGTCTCAGTGCTTGTGGTATTTCTGTGTATTTCTAGTCCATGAGCATCCAAGTTTCCTTCGACCCTGTGTTAGCTCTTAGTTTCCATATCATCTAGTGGCAAGAAGTTACAGAGCTCTAAGGCTTCAATGAGCTATAGCTTGGTATCCTCAAACTCAAAACATAGGGAGGTTGAATTGTCAAATAAGTGACTCAGAACAGGCATCAGAAAAGTCTGATATCCTGAACCCACCCTAGAGAGGCATCGTGCATCATATTACTGCTTTACACATTTTTTTTCAGTATTGCTAAAATTCTGCAGTATATTTTTTCTGTTTCCATGCAGCTATTTTCCAACACACAGAAGCATGTTTCATGGATAAGAGCGCAACTCTTCTAGAAAGAGTTGGCCAGTTCTTGAAAGTCACATGAAAATCCTGGACTCAAAAGCTTGCTAATGTTAGAGCTAAACATCCCAATTTCACTTTTGTGTTCAGGTCAAGCCTAAAAATTTAGCTCCGTACTTTGTGTCAACGCTTTTGACAGTGTTACTAGAATGTTTTCTGCTTGATTAGCAGTGTTTTGAGGACTAGCTTTCACATAAAGCTTGCAGCTTCCTAGTGAGTTCTGCATGTAATTTTAATGCCTTTGGTTTGTAACACTGGTAACTTAAAAAGTCATTCCTCAACTATAGTTAATATTATTTAATTTTGTCCTAAATTATGTATGATTTTGAATTTGCAAATCTCTTCATGGAGATGTTTACTCAGCTGACTACTAGCATTCTTAATCAGCTAACAAACTCAAAACTCAAACTTCAATGTAAGTTGCTAAAATCTGTTTAAAAGAGAGGAAAGGAGGCAATTTGCCAGAAGAAAAATATTTACTAATTATATTAAAAAACACCCAAACAGGCTTTCTTCTTCTGCAGCTAATCAAACTCCTGCCACAGATTCTGTAATATCTTAGTATAAGAATGGTCAACCATCTAAAATTGCAATATAATATTTTAAACGGCAGACTCTGGGTGTCTAGAATTTATTCTTATGTTCCTAAGCAGATTATAAGACTGTCCATTAACTTTATCCAATTTTAGAAGGATAGTGTATGTTTTGGAAATGAAAGCCATTTCTACTTTTTGCCTACATTTTGTACATTTAAAAAGTTACTGTCAATAATATATAATTAACACTAGAAAGAACTACAAATTTCCTGTATGGAATTTAAAAAAAATATTTATAATTTAAGCATAGTGTCTTAGACAAGGAAATAAAGAGATATCCATTTAGAATTATAGATCCCCAAAAATATCAAGACAGAAGAAAAACAGTTCAAGCTTTTATTTAGACACATAATTCTCAGGATTTCTAGGACTTACAGCAGAGAGTAAACATCCATTAAAAAATTAAAGCTTTCTCTTTCATGGGAGGAAAAGTGTTTTTTATTCAGAGTCACATTCTACTTCAGAAATGTGATCTGTTGTTTCAGACAGCAACAATATTCAGAAAGGTTTCTAAATTATACTTTACACTGTCTTTTAAAGAATAGATATTATTGCAACTGGGATGATATAATGTGCTATAGCATCCTGTAACAATTTTTGAGTTTTTACAAGATTAGAAGTTATTAATTTTCAGCAAGTTGTTTGTTATATCTGAAAAGTATAGGTATTCTTATTTTTTTCTAATTGAAAGAACTTTAAAGCTTAGATCGTAGCGACCTGTGTTCTAATGAAAATACACGGGTTTATTTTTTTAATATATGTGGACTGCAAAATTACAAAGAGCATATATTTTTTACATGCTATCTGATGGAGTTCATTAAAGGCTCAGTTTCTGAACACAGGTTAACTGTGTCTACTGTGTATTTCCATGTAGTTTAGACACAGACGTATCAACGCCCACATAAAGCTCTTTTTGCAGTTTTGTGAGCAGAAAAACATAAACTTAGTTTGGGGCACTTCCTATTCTACCTCTTTTTACATTTACAGGCTGTTTGGTCTCATTTTGTCAGTTTCCATATTGCAGCAGACATTTGCAAATACTGTGGATTCCTTTTAACAAGTACCTATTGTACAGTGCAGGAGATTTTCCCCATTGGTAAGATAGTATTGATCTTAACTGTGGACAGCACTCTGCTCTCTTGGTCTGGGTTGGAACTTTATAATACAGTTAGGATCAGGATATTCCTATTATTTTTGCCAGAAGGTACTCAAGTGCTGTATTTCAGGCAATGTAGCCATGTCATATCCATTTTATGTTTGGTAAACATCCTCTCCTTTTATAACAAATTTATTAACTTGGTTAACTCAAAGAACTCCACTGACTATTCCCTCAGGACTCAAATGCTGTGTCAAAGAAGATATATTGCATATATGTGCAGCATGCAGGACTATACCCCTGCAATCTTGACTTGTAGCTGCTGTATTTTATGACAACTTGTATCCGTGGCAACCATTGGTGTGGAAGAAAAGTGCCAGAATCACCTGAGTAACCATGGAAACCAAAACAATGTTTATGGGTAATTGACTAACCTACCTACCTACACAAAATAGGAAATAATTGATATTTAATACCTGGAGACACTGGCCTAAAATTAATCATTTGGAATAAGTTATGTCTTATTGTTATAATAATTGTAATTTTTATCATTATATGTCTTATTGTTGTAATCATTATCATTGAGGGCTGGAACTACTTCTTTAAGGTCTCTCCAAATCAAGCTATTCTATGATTCTGTGTTTCCAACACATGAAGCAAAAAGCTACATACAAAACATATGATAAAGAAAATGAGATCACCTTTCTGTAGCCTTTTCCTTTCTGATCACCCCGACGTCAAGTAAAACACCCTTGCACTATGAGAATATTGTTTAGTCAGTATCTGTTATAGATGTCATTCAAGGAATTACTGAATTCTGATCTAGCCTTGATTTGTCTTTTGATATAAAATATTTATTCTTCCATGTCATTCAGGAAACAAGTGTCAAATCATGTGAAGTGCTTCCATAATGAAAAACTATCTATGTTGCTGTTTAGAGTAAGATGTTCAGATCAAGACTGAGAAGTGGGGAAAAACTGTTTGAGAGAAGGTCTGTGAAAATACTCTGATCTGTCTGATCTTGACTGCTCTCTAGAGCTGCAAGAGAAAACTGTTACTGGCTTCAGCTGTACTCGGGGAACTGCTGTGGGAAGCAAGTCAGTGTAACCCCTGCTAAAAAAAAAAAAAGCAAACAGTTTTTACAGCATACTTTTATGTAGAAACAACACAGCATCCTTTGAGAAGAAACTGGAATGGAGTAGAGGAGATCTAAGACTCCGTGCAGGAGGCTTGATCCTTTTTTTCTTTCTTCCCCTTCAATTCTCATGCTACATCTTTTGTATGGGTCTGAAGTCCTTACTGCTGAGCCTGGTGGGAGAACATTGCAGGGTCAAAGTAGAGGGCAGTGAGGGTACTTCAGTGAGATTATTACACTTGCAGCTGAAGTTTTATATCTACGAAACTGTCTTTGCCTCATAGTGTCCAGCTGCTGCATCCAAAAGGGAGGCATAAGAGCAATAGAAGGTGTATTCATGCTAACTTACTGCTCCAGGCTCATCTCAGGGTGTTAGGAAGCAGCCCAGGGAGTGCATCTGATAAATTTATTAAATCAGGGTAAAGGAAAGAATGCTGACAGAAGATACTCAGTAGGAGAACCTTGGAACATAATTGCAGGGAAAGGAGAAGGTGTTGTAATAAACGAGAATTATACATGATGCCATTGAGCTTATTGCAGGAAAAGTCACCAGCACTGATTTAGGGTATGAAAGCTGCTTTAATCAAAGGATAGAAAGGTAATTGCAGTCAGGGACTTTTACAACAAGAAATCAGATACTGAGATATCTAAAGTAAAATTAACTGCTAAAAAAGACTTTCAACTAAATAGATGACAATGGGAAAGAAACAATGAGGGTCATTAGCAAACTGAAAGAAATGTCTGAAAAGTGAAAAGGTAAGAGAGAGCATTGTGAATGAGTGATCTAGGTCACTTAGAGAAGCACTGACCAAAAATATCAACAAAAGCAGATTTAATATAAGTTTGCAAAAGCACCAAGTTTGATGATAAGGTTCACTCTATTACTATATGCATAAAGCACACAAAGTAAAATCAGATTAGAATCAGTCTAGAGAGGTTTACATGAAGACTAGGGATGTCCTTTGTTGGGAAGCAGGACCTCATTAGACAACATAAATTCCTGGGAGCAGACAGTATTTCCAATGATCTCAAGGACAGCTTAACTGCATAAGAGGCATTAATCAAGGCTTGGGCCTAACAAGCATTCCTGAAATTATAAAGCAGCCCAAGGGGTGGTGGGGGGATATGCTTTGCCTAACAATAGAGAAATAACAGGTTTATTATTCCTGGGGTGAAAGTGAAGGGGGTTTTTTGGATACCCTTTCTTACTAGGAACTTACGATGAGATTTGAAAACTCCCAAAGCACAGCCATACAAAAGGATGGCTCCTGAAAACTTTCTGGAGAAACTGGCTGGGGAAACAATTCATGTTAGCAGAAGGAACAGAGAAAATAGTGCTAGGATGGGTGTCTAATAGAATTACTACATCATAAAAGATTGAAAACTGAGCTTCTAAGCCAATGAGGAGATATTTACTGAAGCTAATATGAGTAAGACAATGGCAGATAACCAGACTTCTCTTGGAAAAGCGTGACTGTAAATGGCTGCTCTGGAATAATAGTGTGTATGTGACCTTGTAGTTGTAAAAAATATAAGCTGCCTCATCTGTCCTTAGAGCTTTCATTAATCTAGGCATGATAATAAATTGCAAAATGGTTGGTTTGTGAAACATACAACATTGCTATCTCATTAGAGGTGGTTTGAGAGATTTTCTAATTTAGTAGTTCATGGCACTAAGAACTTAAAAGTGTATAGATAGGCTGGAATAGCTAAATATTATCTTCCAGAAAATAAAAAAAATCTCTAACAACAACTAGATTTTAATTTTACTTTCTCTTTCAAAAAATCAAAAGGACTCCTTTGCTTTCAGCAGATAATTGAAACAAATAATCTTCACAGTACATAGAAAGCAATAACTAGTCCAAATTATTACAGCACTATGTGCAACCTAGTTATTTATTTGAAAATCAGGAACAAGATGCTATTTATTAACTAAATGAACATTGAATAATAATTACCTCATTCTAAACAACTACTCTAATTTTTATTTGATTTACCCAAACATTGCTTCATGTTTTTCAATTTTATGATCAAGGAATTGTGATACTGACAAATTTAATACCCGCCCAAGAATACCTAATGTACTACTCAGGGAATTTCTCATGCTGTCAGCACAAAACAAGCCTGTAGCAAAGTGGGAATCCCTACTCATGCTCTGATCCATCAGTTGTCACTGTCAGCTAGGACAAACTACTGTGCTTACCTTTTCAACAAAAAATGACTCTTCTATTGCTGCATAGGAAAGTTCCCTGTATTTATAAAAATTGAGATGACTGTGTCAAAAGCATTTTGTACATGCAAAGTAGCAAAATGCTACCCCTGAGATTTTTGCACTTGTGAATTAACGTTTAATGTAATGGGAAGTTTTCCTTCTTTCTGGGGTGCAAAGGAATTCCTGTAAAAGACTCTAGGTTGAGAGTGAAATGGAAAGCTTGTTTTAGCTGTGGTGGTGTTACCGAAATGAAATGCCCTGTGTTTTCCTTTTCTTCTAGTTCACATGTAGGTTTTGGGGATAAAAAAGGCAGCAGAAGTACATGCTAGCTAAACCTCTTTTTTATTGCTAGCAATAAAGGTGCCTCTGGGCTGAGAAGGACCCTGTGTAATGATTCTGGGTTCCTTAAATGCAACCTGAACACTACTTGCCTGTTTATTTCTACACTTTACAGAACATATTTGCTTTGGCCATGATATCATAGAATCATGGAAGCAATAAGGTTGAAAAAATCACGAAGATCATCAAGTCCAACCTTTGGTCTATCTTTGGTCGCCATTCACTTCTAAGTGATTGTACATGCAAACCTCCGTGCCCATTTATTAGCTGAGTTTATATGTGTTTGTTGCAGCTTTCTTTTAACAGTCTTTTCAAAAGCCTTTCCTTCCCCAGAGAGTATGGAAACATCTTTTTACTTTCAGGTAGAAGTGGAGAAAAAAGCCCTTCTTAATATGTAATTGCTAAAGGCTGAATTGTCATTCACAGAGTGCTTGGCAAACCAGATGGAGTGAAAGACAGTGCTATGTGATTGATGTGGGAAGTTTGGAAAAGTATCTGAGGGAGAGAATTTAGAAGTCTACTCTACAGTGTGACTTTCATATTTACTAAGCAATGATTTCAATTTTTATTTTTAAAAAGGCAAATATCTGATTAATAATATTTCCATAGTTAGACATAAAAATTATTAAGCAAATACATTTGTTGCATCATTTTAATTATTTCTATAATTTAAAGACCATTTAAATACTAGCAAAGCTCTATGAAATCAAATATATTAATTTACCTGCTAATGTAGGAAACTACAAACTTCTGATGACCAAAGCTGTAGAGGACAGGCTAAGGCAGATAAACTAAATAACCATGAGTTCCAAGGAAAAATGAGTGAGCAGCTGAGAACTGTCAGAGAACCAATACTTTATCTCCACTTCTTTCACCCATTCTTCTTTATTCTATTTTGTTTTAAGGAAGTAATTTTACGTTGTGAAACATAGTCAAGGATGTAGTGGAGGCCAAAAGTTTTAATGAGTTCAAGAGAGGATCAGGTGAACTTTAAGACATATGCCAACATTACTGCTATAGAAAACTATTTTGATGACTACAAAGATTATTGAATAATTTTGCCTTGTAGCCCATTGTATGGTTATTACCTTTGAAAAGAGTGTCTGCCATGCAAGCAATACAACTTTGTGTTTACAGCTCATGGGCAGTATTCATTTAATGATTATTTTCACTCATCTGAAATGAAATGGCAAACATTTCGTTAGCCACAAAAAAAATTGCTTTTTTGAAAACCTCTTTGCTGCTAGTCTTATTCATTAGGTAACATTAGGGAAGTTCCATTCCTGGTAATGGAACAAGGTAATGGAATTTTACATGAGAGTCTAATATTGTTTATGCTGAAGTAAAGCTAAAGGGCAGTCCTGGAAAGAAGGACTTGGCTTCCTAGAAGCTTAGAGCTGTCTCTGAATGAGAAAACACAAGCCTGGGTGACCTAAACACCAGCATCCTAGGTCCTCTAGCACATCTGTGAAACCCCTCCTAGTGTCATCTGGCATCACAAGGACTTAGATGTCTCAAGACTGACTCCAGGAACATCTGGATTAACAGGCAGCAAGAATGCTGAAAAAATGCAGTTGCTTTGCAAAGTTTTACTGCCATTAGTAATTCATAACAGGGGAGTTATTGATGACTCAAATTGTCTTGTACCCGAACAATTCTGTAACTGCAAAGAAACTGTCAGAAACCTGTATCAGTCCAGATTTGGGGTGCCCCAATTTGGGTGGAGCACCTTACATTCATGAATGAATATATACACTAGCAATTCTAGACTTTGTGTCCAATCTGTGCTCCTCAGTCATCACTGACCACTTGCCATTTTTCTCAAGAGCCCCCAGGGAGGAGGGTTTTGCTTGCCTGAAACACCTTCTGCAAGCAGATTCACTGTGTTCCTATAAAAAATAGTGCTGCTAGTAACGAAGCATTTCTTTTCTTCTTAGCCTTTTAGGACTTTCTTTAGTGCTTTAACTTAAAAATGGGGGGGAGGGGAAGGAAAATAAGAAATTATTTTAAAGTTCAGTAAAGAGTAAATCAACACTAAAACCATTGATGTAAATAAGCAATGAAATCCAGGGGCAGAAACAGTGAGATTAGTAACAGCTGATACAGGGTACAATAGACCAGAGAAAGGAAGTCCTGGGGTCAGAATTTCAGCACTCCTATCTGCAATTATGTACATTTTCCATAAATGGGAAAATATGTACGTTTTCCAAAGTTATCTAAAAATCAATTCACAGAAGCCAGGACAGCTCAGCCCTGAGGCATAAGTATATTGGTTGTATGCACACACATCAAGTATCATGTACCTGGTGTGAGCAGAGCACAGACATTCAGCTGCTTTTCTACAGTGGCACCGTGGGAAATAGAGAAGATAGAAAACTCTCAAAAGCTGTGGGAAAGCAAATCTCAGAACAGAAGAATGCTGAAGATGCAAGGACAAGAAACAATAAGGCTATGAGCTGTATAAAGATAGGCCTTAGGAAAATGTTAAGCAAGATAGTAGAAATATGTAAGTTTAATAATGAACCTTTATCCATTGTTTTTAAGCTATTACAAGCAAGCATTGTTCAAAGCAAAATGTACATGCAGCTTCATTAATTGGAGTAAGCAAGTGCTTGTCAGCTTTTAACATTTTTCTATTGGCTAGAAAGCTGTTAAACTTCGTAACAAAGAGAATTTTTGCTCTTGTTGTTACTGCGAGGGCTTTCACCACCTCCTGTGTCTCACTGTGTAAAATGAGGCTGATGATGCTAATGGAATAAAAACTCTAAGATTGCTGTACCTGCAGCCTCATCCCATGATTGCTACAGATATAATGAATATAATATCATGTTAATAACAAGAAAATCCAACAGAATTGGTGCCCTGTTTCGTTTCAAGAAACATATCTGACTAGTTGTCAGCCTGTTGGTAATTCCCAGACAGAAATAAAAAAGATTTATATAAATAAAAAAGGATAAAAATTCTCGTCTCTTCCTGTGGCTCCTGGATACGCCGAGGACGAAGTCCGCGAAAGGCACCCTGTGGAGAGAGGCACGAGGTGAGCTCTGGGGAAATCAGCATGGGACAGGAATTGTCCGTGCAGAAATGGGACATTTATTTTTAACTTAGACCCGGCGTCTGTCTTCACATACGAGTTTTGGGACGTTGCTAACTGGAATCTCTGTAACTCACTTATCTCAGTGGAGACCAGAGCGTTGCAGATTTACTGCCTGTTTGTCGTTGAATGTTGGACATTTTTCAACAACCGAACCTACCCGCGGCTTCCCCTGAACTCCAGATAGATTCCTCGGTTCCCCTCGCTTCTGCAATTGGGCGTTCTGCTCTTTCCCTGCCCCAGCACAGCAGCAGCTCCTCTCCCGCCGCAATCCAGGCTTCTGCTGCCTTCCTCCCTCAGGCTGTGCCAGTCTATCCCGCTCCCACCGCGCACGGTTTCTCCGATCCCCCGCTCGCTCGGCCGGCTCTTCCCTCTCCTCCTCGGCCGCGGCTGGCCCCTCAGTTCCCCCCGGGCCAGGGATCGCCCCCTCGTCTCCACCCGCGTCCTCCAGGGGGTTTGATTTCTCGGATCCTGCCGCCATTCCGCTCAGTTCCTTAAATCCCTGCGCGCCGCTACCGGCTTTCCCCCCGCCGCCCCGTGCCGCTCAGCTGCCCGAAAGGGATCGGGCCCCTGGTCCGGCCGTGCCCGACCCGGCTCCACCGCCACTCCCGCCGACAGAGCCTGTCCCGGCCCGGCTCGGCCCGGCACGGCCCGGCACAGCACAGCACAGCACAGCACAGCACAGCACAGCACAGCACAGCACAGCACAGCACAGCACAGCACAACACCTCCGCCGCTGCCTCCCGCCGGGAACGGCCCAGCTCCCGCCGCCACCATTCCTTCCCTGACGGTGCCCTTCGCGGGATCCCCTCTACCACCCCGCCTTCCTTCCTTTAATGAACAATCTTTTCCCTCTGCGGGTCCCCTGCTTTCCGCCGTTCCCTCCGGGCCCCCACCCTTCCCTGCTGCTGCTGCTGTTCAGACGGAGGGCGAAGGGGCCGCAGCACAAATGCAGGGTACTGTTTTTGACTCGAGACAGCCTGTCTTCCCAGCGCAAATGCCAGACAGCACAATAGTAGGGAGACAGCCTGTACTCCCTGCACAAACGATAGATACCGAAGTCAGCTCAGATGGGAATTTTGCCTTGCTTAAGACTGATTCAAAGACTCCCTCGTTTTTTGCAAACTCTGGGGAGCCTCCAAAAATCGCAAATGACAGCTGTCCACTATGTTTACCTGATTGGTCTGAGATCAGACGGAATTTCAGGCGAGATACAGATTTTGACTCATTAAGTGGACAACTCCTTGCTATGCCTGTGAGATATGGGAGAAATAATCGCAATCCTCAATACGAATCTCTATCATATCACGACATCAAAGAACTCAGACAAGCTATAAAGGATAGTGGGCTGACTTCTCCTTATTTTGATAATGTGGCAGAAATTATTTTTGATTCTTATGATCTCGCTCCCGCAGATTGTCGTAACGTGGCTTCCCTGGTTTTAAGCGATTGTCAATATATTTTGTGGGGCTTTGAATGGAGAAAGCTTCTTAAGAGATTAATAGAAAAGTATGCTGGTGGTCCCAATGCTGAGTTTGATATTGCGCAACTATCTGGAGATAGACCTTTTGGCAAGCCGGAAGATCAGGCAGCATAACTGCCCAGGGCTGTTCTAGAAGATATAAAGAATGCCGCGAGAAAGGCTTTGCGTACTGTGGAGCCGGCAGGCAGTCATCGGAATGCTTACTCCAAAATAAAGCAAGGCGAGACCGAGGCTTATGGTGCTTTTTTAGATCGATTGACACAGGCTGTTGAAAGGCAGTGCCCAGATAAGCGAGCCCACCCCTATCTTATTGAAAGCCTTGCCTTTTCTAATGCTAAGGAGGAGTGCAAGAGAGTTATCTCAGCTTTGCCTAATCAGCCACCGACCGTTCCCCAAATGCTTTCCGCTTGTAATAAACTTAACACTCCGCAGCATATTGCTAAGGTCCAAGCTCGCATCTTGGGTGAATCTCTGGGAGATAAACTCTGCGAGAGTTTTCTCAAGGGTCTGTGTTTGTGTCTCGAAAAAGTCATCGAGAAACAAACAAAAACCCTTGAGAAAACTCTTGCAGCCCTCCAGCAACATCATACTAAAGGGACTTGTTTTAACTGTGGGAAGCCCAGTCACTTTGAAAAAGACTGTTCAGAGGCAACCAAAAAAGCTAAACCACCTGGGATTTGCCCTCGATGCAGAAAAGGAAAACATTTTGCGAATCAGTGCCGGTCCCAATTCGATATCGATGGGAAGCCTCTGCGGTTGAAACCCAGAAAGAGCGCGCAGCAGCGCCGCCGCGTGGTGAAACAAATAGTGGCACCTCAATTACCAAAAATTCAAGTATCTGGATGGGACCCAAATCAAATGTCATTTGTGATTCCTACAGCCATCCCTCAAGCGACCCCACTTTCCTTCCCCCAGGGGCACGTTGTGAACTGACAACTTCCAAATTAATTTATCTTTTAAAAGACTCTTGTCATGAGTGCATACCCACAGGAATTACTGGTACTTCACAACAGACAAGATTTTTTAACTATAGGCAAGGACAGCAACAGAATTTTTGGGCTTTCAGTTCTTCCAGCTGTTGTCTCGGTAAACTTCAATGAAGAGCTAATAATTTTAGCTCTTGCATACAGTGTCCCTATTTTAATTAAAAAAAAAAAAAAAAATCTGTTGCCTTTGCATTACCAGTGAATGCAAGCAATCAGAATACTTACCTGAGGGACTCCACCTTTAACTGAGCAAGCTGTGTACCAGCAAGTGTCGTATTGGAATCCTACCACAATGTCTGATGTCTTTTGGGTGGAACGTGTTGGCAGTGACCGACCAGAGCTGATTTGCAGCCTGACTCACCTTGGTAAAACAGTTTACATCACAGGTATGCCAGACACAGGTGCAGGTGTCACTGTGATTTCTCATAGGTTTTGGCAGAGTGATTGGAATTTGGTGTCACCTATGGGTGCTCTCGCAGGAATTGGTGGGGCTGCTGTGTTTGAAAAGCGAATCCATGATTACCATTGCAGGTCCTGAAGGGAAGACAGCTGTCGTTCATCCCTTCACGGTGCAGAGTCCCATCACAGTATGGGGGAGAGATGTCTCGTCCCAAGAACCAAATTAGAAGTCGGCCTTTGATGGGGACCACGTCGATGCCCACCACTAAAACTGACATGGAGAACTGATATCCCTGTGTGGATTGATCAATGGCCTTTATCAGAGAAAAAGCTAAATATTCTTAAAAAAATTAAGAGAGGAGCAGTTACAAAAATATCACATCATGCCTACAAATAGTCCCTGGAATTCCCATCCACAAGAGGACTTCTGGCTCCTGGAGATTGCTTCATAACCTGAGGAAGATCAATGAAGTGATTGAGGACATGAGACCCCTGCAGCCTGGTTTTCCCTCTGTGTCAATGATTCCAAGAAATTGGTCCTTTGTCATCATCAATATAAAAGACTTTTCAACATTCCATTTCATCCAGAGGAAGCCCCGAGGTCTGCCTTTTCAGTTCCAGCTATCAATAGAGGAGAACCACTGCAAAGATATCACTGGAAATTTTTATCCCAAGGGATGAAAAGTTCTCCCACTATTTGCCAATATTTTGTTGCACAAACCCTATCCCCAGTTCAACAAAAGCACCCACAATCCATAATTTTACACTCCATGAGTGATTTGCTCATTGCAGCCCCAACACAAAGAGAGATGGAACAAACTTGGGATAGTGTTGTTGTCGATGTCAAAAAAGCCGGACTGGAAATGTCTACATCAAAAATACAAGAGATCCCACCTTGGAAATATCTTGGATGGAAGACGACAGAACAGGCAATCAAGCTACAAAAGATGCAGCTTTGGACCAGCATCCGTACCTTGCAAAATCTACAACAGCTTTTAGGAGAGATTAATTGGGTCAGGCCTGTTTTGGGAATTACCAATGATGAACTTACCCCACTCTTTGACTTGCTGAGAGGAGAATGTGACATCAAAGCTCCTGGAACTTTAACACCTGAAGCACAAGCAGCCCTGGAAAAAATCACAGAAGTTTTCCAGAAGAGACAAGCACATTGTTATTCTCTGGAAAAGCCCTTCTTTCTTGCAGTATTGGTAGAAAAAATGTAACTTTATGTCTCCATCTTTCAGTGGGACTCTTCTGAAAAAGATTCTTCATTAATAGTGGAGTCATTTTTTCTTCCTTACAGGTCCCCAAAAGCAATTTTTACCACTATAGAAGTGATAGCACAGATTGTATTCAAAGCCAGAACAAGATTGTTAACCTTAGCAAGTCAAGACTTTGCACTTATTTATTTACCTGTGAAAAAAGATTACCTTGATTGGGCATTGCAAAATTCAGATGATTTACAAAATGCATTGTTAAATTTTTCAGGTGTTTGTTCTGTTCGTTGCCCAGGTCACAAATTGTTGCAAGCAAAAAAATTGAGTTTTAGAGAAAAACCCATGCTAAGTGAAGAACCTTTAAATGCTATAACTCTCTTCACTGATGGATCTAGGAAAACCCACAAATCAGTAATAGTATGGTTGAACCAAACAACCAGAACATGGGAATTAGATGTTCAAACAGAAATGGGTTCCCCTCAAATAACTGAACTGGCTACTGTGGTCAGGGTCTTTCAGCTTTTTTCAGAACCTTTTAATTTAATTACACATTCTGCTTATGTTGCCAATGCAATTAAAAGAATAGAGGATCGGTTTTAAAAGATGTTGATAATGACACCCTATATTGTTAGCTTTCATGTCTTTATATAATTTTGCAACACAGAACTAACCCATATTTTGTCTCTCACATTAGGTAGGGCTCATTCTTCACTTCCAGGATTTCTGGCAGAAGGAAATGCAAGAGCAGACAAACTGACAATGGCTGTCTCAAACACCTTGCCAATCATTTTCAAACAAGCAAAATTAAGTCATGCCTTTTTTCACCAAAAAGAGCTTTTCACAAGCGCTTGTGCAAATGTTTTGCATTTCTAAAAGTCAAGCGAAAGCTGTCATTAATACTTGCCCTGATTGTCAGCTTGTGCAACCTCCTGTCTCTACAGGAGCTGTCAACCCGCAGGGTTTGCAAAGCCTGTAATTATGGCAAACAGATATCACTAAGTACTCTTCCTTTGGGAAATTTAAAAATATCCATGTGTCAGTGGACACTTTCTCAGGTGCACTCTTTGCCTCTGTCCACACAGGAGAAATAGCCAATCATGCTTGTCAACATTTTTTGCAAGCATTTGCTTCACTAGGTATACCCCAAGAAGTAAAAACAGACAATGCCCCTGCATATACAGCCCAAAAGTTGGCCACATTTTTAATGGACTGGGGTGTTCCCCACACTTTTGTTATTCCCTAGTCCCCCACAAGTCAGGCAATTGTTGGAAGGACACGTCACACTCTAAAACACTTTCTTGATCAACAGAAGGGGGGAGTAGTAGCAACACCACAGATGAGGTTGAGCAAACCTTTGTATGTTTTTAGTTTTTTGAATAGCTCTTCTGCAGAACCAAATCCACCAATTTTTTGGCATTTTTCAAATATCACACAGGCAAAATTGAAAGAAAATCCCCCTGTTGTAATTAGAAACCCTAAGACAGGACAAACTGAAAGTCCTTTTTGACTAATAATGTGGGGCAAAGGGTATGCTTGTGTTTCCACAGGTGCAGGACCTAAGTGGGTTCCAGCAAAGAACGTCAAACTGTATCACTCACAAGAGCACGTGGACAGTCCCAAGAGCAGAGAAAGAAGCACACAGATGTGAGCTGAATAGAGAAGACTACGGGTCACGCCTGGCTTTCCTTGTTCACCTATGGAACCTGCAAAACTTGGTTTTTACGCCAATGGAAAAAGCGTGGAAATTGTTGGTTTCGTAGAGCTCTTTTGGCAAAAGCTTGGTATCCTTTGTGTTACTTTAGAGAGTTAAAAACACCCCCATTAAATTGCTAAAGGTAAAATTACCCATTTTTGCTACAATTGGCTAACCCCTGAACAAATTCAGGAGTTAAAATACATGGAGAAGTCTTTTGCCAAAAAATAGCTCACAAAAGGTATGGGGCAAATTCTATTGCTACTCTGGTGCTTGCTAGTTTTGCTTGCTTCATGTAATGCGGATTAGCCTGTAGGACAACCAAAACCAAATGTTTGGGTTGCCTTGGCCAAGGCTGCAGGCTCAGACACCATATGCCTGTCTGATTTGAACCCAGTAAAGCTTTTTTAAACCTGTCTAGTCGGTGTGCCGGTAAGAGGTTGTCCGATACCTACACATTATGATCCTTTGACCAAAAGGCAACTTAATAGTAAGCCAGGTGAGGTTGCCAACAGAAGCAATGCTGTGAGTGATTATCTGAAGCCCAAGAATTAGAGATCCTTTGTTCTTTAACAGTGGATTTTTGCCTTACGTTTTCAGCTAGTGATTGGCGAGAAAGTGATCCTCCAAAGCACAATGTTACTCCCCATTACTTTGCATACAGAAACTCGAGTTTTTGGTGTAATTTATTCAGACAGTTAGGATGAACTTTCCAGCGTTGACCAATATCCACAACAATTACCAAAAGGATATTGGTTCATTTGTAGAGATAGGGCTTGATAAAGCATTCTCTCGCATCTTTAAGGTGGTCCATGTAGCATTGTAGAGCTCACTGTAATAGCACCCAGGGCTGAAGCAGCCGCTAAGAAGAAACATAGGGCCTTGGGATGGATGGGGGTTTGACAAGAAGGTCTCAGAGATGTGTGTGCTTGGCAGAGGGATCTTTGAATGTAGAATCTGAAGAAGGAATAGAAATGAAAGCAAGTTTTGATTTAGAAGAAAAGATTTGCTGAGCTAGTCTTACTGGATAACTAAGAAGGCAAAGGGTATGTTAGTATGTGAGTTGGAAGAGGTTTTTATGGCTCAGAGCAAAGGATAAATTCACCTCAAAGAGAAGATGTTTTTACCAAGCAAAATGAGTCTACAGACAAACAAGTAGAAAAAAGGTCTCAGAATTTTCCACTGCAAGAAAACTGAAAAACAACTTCTAGCTTAAACTGTAACATACTAACTTTTTGTGATTGGAAAATAGTAACATGAATATGGTAATGTTAGTAGTTATATATGCTATAGGCAATAGTAAAAGTATTGATTGGTTGTTATATATTATGATGTTCAACAAAGAAAAGTATATAATGCATTGTAACCAGAGCTAAAGTTGGCTTCAGACAAGCCTTACAGCTGTGGCTGGCAGCTGCAGGTTAGGCTCTTGTCACCCATGTCCCATGAATTGTTGTATCATCTGGATACAATAAACAGCATCTTAAGAGCCATCTGGAGTCCCGCATCCCTGGTTTCAGCTCTTACAACAGGGGAAAAAGATTTGCCTATCAATATGAAGAAAATTGTTAGAGTGATTCTAGGCCCTGGAAAGCTGCAAAAAGGGTTTCAGCAGGTATATTTTTACCCCAGCTTGCTTCAGCAATGGCATTGGAACAATTAGATCAGCTCGGATGTTGGCCGAATAAACAAACCAATGCCACATCCATTGCAATCAGTGATATGCTGACAGACATCAGCAGTGTTAGACATGCCACCCTACAAAAAGAGCAGCAATTGATTTTCTCTTACTGGCACAAGGACATGGTTGTGAGGAATTTGAAGGATTATGTTGCGTGAATCTTTCTGACCACTCCGAATCTATCCACAAAAGTATACAAAAGCTGAAAGATTTAACATTTCAAATCAAAAGAGATGATGGATGAGGGATGGAGCTTTGCACCTTGGTTTAAGGAGCTCTGCAAGATAGGTTTATATTTATTGATTTTTGTGATGGTGATAGTAGTAGTGCCTTGTATACTTTGGTGTGTGCAACAGATGATGGACAGAACCATCAAGGAAGCTTTTGTCATCCAAGAGAGAGATGTAGGAAATGAAATCACAGAGAGATCATGGGATCTTGTGCAGTTGCCTGCTGATCCCAAGGTAGTGTACGCAAATGTAAACTTTGACAAAGGCTTTAATTCAAGGCATTGGAACAGGAACAAATCAAGAAATAGCACCTACTACCAGATTTGACTTACGTTCTTGGAATCAACCAGATCTTTTGAAATATTAGAATTACTGTAGATTAAAGCAAGCAAAAAAGATGCCTTAGACAAGCAAAATGCAATATATTAAGTAATGAAAGACTTTAGAGTTTAGCCTTATGTAGAAAGCTGGTACTGCTGTTTTGCTAGATGAGGGAAAATGTGCTGTAGTAGAACTATGTAATGCAAGGTAGTTAAAACTCCACTAAGCTAGTAAGAGGATTTCTTTGTGGATGAACCAAGAGGGGGAATTGTGGGAAATAGAGAAGTAGAAAACTTAAAAACTGTGTGAAAGCAAATCTCAGAATGGAAGAATACAAGAATGCTGAAGATGCAAAGACAAGAAGCAATAAGGCTATGAGCTGTATAGAGATAGGCCTTAGGAAAATGTTAAGCAACATAGCAGAAATATGTAAGTTTAATAGTGAACCTTTATCCATTGTTTCTAAGCTATTACAAGCAAGCATTGTTCAAAGCAAAATGTACGTGCAGCTTTATTAATTGGCTTAAGCAAGCATGTGTCAGGTTTTAACTATGCTATTGGCTAGAAAGTTGTTAAAAAACTTTGTAACAAAGAGAATTTTGGCTGTTGTCATCAGGGCGAGGGCTTTCACCATCTCCTGTGTCTCACTCTGTAAAATGAGGCTGATGATGCTGATGGAATAAAAGCTCTAAGATTGCTGTACCTGCAGCCTCGTCCCATGATTGCTGCAGATATAATGTATATAATATCATGTTAATAACAAGAAAATTCCAACATGGCATAGCCATGATGTTCCCTTGGTTCATCTCCAGGCGTTGCCATCATGTTTGGCATTTAAGTGGCACAAATCTTCATGGCAAATTGGAGTGCAGACTAAGTAAATGTTCCCCTTGCCTTAAAATGCACCAAAAAACAAAAAAGCACATTTCAGAAGTACTATGGACAATGAAAATAAATGTTTAAGGATTAAGAAGAGTGTGTGTCTTGGTTTGAAAGACAGGTGTCTGCTAAGGAAGGCAGAAGCCTCTTTCTTTGAAATGGAGAATGGAAACTCTCTCCTTCCAAATTATTATAATTTTGAAATCAAGGGGCTCTCAGGCAAAGATATGGGAATAGGAATAACAGTTCTTTACTAGGAAAATTAAAATAGAAATACAGTATTACAGAGAACAAACTTGAAACACTGACAGAGTCAGAATTCAACCTGACACCCTGTCAGTCAGGGTGCTGGTAGCAGTCCCATTAAATGGTGGCTGCTGCAGTCCTCCTGAATGACAGATGTGATTCAGTTGCAGCAGTGGTCCTGTAAAAGGGTGCAGTTTTCCTCTGAAGGTCCAGTGATGATGTGGATAGGTCCGGTTTTTCCTCTGGAATCCAGTGGAAAAAGGCTGCTTCGGTGTTCCAAATCTCAGTTTTTATCTAGGTAGGAAAGGCTTGGCTCCTCCCTCTGGCTGGAGCATCTCACAATGGGATGATGTAATTTTATCAGTCATACAGTGGGACTCAATGGCCCATTAACAGAAGATATCTTCCTGGAGGAAGGATGGGTTGTGGAAAAGATAAAGATGACTCCCCCACCTGGTTTTATCAGATGGCCCATCAGCAGATGATATCTCCCACAGAGATAAGGATCACTGCCCCACCTGGTTTCAACAGATGATGATATAATACATACCACCGGTCACGTCCTGCATTGCAACCCAAGACAGTGTGATGTACCAGCAGTATTGGCTTATTTTCAGGTGGGTATTGTGTTTACAGGAACAATTTAAAAGTTTGGATTTTCCATTAGTTTATGTTTATGTTCTACGGTTAGGAAAAAGCAAACAGAAGATGTATTTCTGTTGAAGAATGACAAATAAACATGTTGTAACTAAGCTGCTCTTCAGAATATGGAGATGAATAAAGACAGAGGGTTTAAGCCAGCAGTCCAGAAGAGCTTCATCCAGCAGCTGGCCAAGAAGCTCCCTGAGCTGGCAGGAAGCTAGCACTGCACCAGAGTCAATAAGAGTGAATAAGATAATACAAAAAGTAATTAATCCATCAGCTGTAATATTGATCTCTGGGCAAAGTGATAGAATGGATGCTTGTGGAGCCACTTCTTGATGAGGCTGCAAGTTTGGTTGATAAAGGTAATATTTTTGATGTAGCAGACTTTTTCTTGTGAGTCATTTGACTTACTGTTGCATGGCATCTTGATTGATTATCCAGCGTGATTATCAACTTGGCATTAATGAATTTAGGGCTGATTAAGTGACAAGTTCCCAATAGTAATTATAAGTAAGAAATTACTGAGTGAGTGTGTTTCTCATGACACCCTGCAGAGATAATTTCTCTGACTTCTGCTGCTTAATGATTTTATCAGTGTTTGGGAAAAAAGTCTAACATAAGTGATGAACTTTGCAGTTATGCTGAAATATGAACTGTTTCATTTTGACATATTAAGGTTATGAAGAGATCACGTATTCAGAACAGTTCTCTATTTCTGCATATGCCACGGAATGCAGCCTATCAACAACTAAAATAAGGTGGGGCATTGGGTTCTCTGACAATCAGTTAAGGATGGTTTAAAATTTTTTATTTACTTGTGGGAGTAAAAGCTGGAATAGATACATGCAGTACTGACTTGATTTGCACTTGAAAACATAGTCAGGATCATGCATTCAGTCTGGAGTGTGAGTGGAATAAGACACTATGGACATATCTCCCAACCCCATTTTTCACGGGATGATAGCAAGATATAGAGGTGTCTTCAGTATCTAGAAACCTTCTTCTTGGAGAATTATCACAACTACTCCCCTATTTGCAGCTGTTCTAGCTGGCATCAGTGGCTGGTAGAACGTGTCCTGTTCAGCCACAGCCACACAGGGGCAGAATATGCTTGCACATCTCTCAGAGGACCTGATTTTCCCTGTTTAGAGTTATTATTACATGATTTTTAAATAGCTCCATTTTCACACCAGTTCAACTATGATGGCTTCATTGGAGCTATTCTGTGAGAAAACAGATGATGAAAGCTGTTTCTGTTTCTCACTGCTAAGGTAATATGCATAGGTAATATGACCTATTAGATGGAGCCACATGGCATGCTTTTCTTTGCAGCATAGCTATTTTTTAGTCACCTAATTTTTCCTGTGATACCTCCTTTTTTTGCTGTGTCTTGTTCTCCCTCATTTGCACCAGTCTTTCTGTTTTTTTTTATGTAAAAGACCAGTGAAAATACCAGCTTAAAGTAACACTTTTGCTTGTGAGGACTGACTACTTTAATGGAGATCTTTGTGATGATGAAGTGCTCCATAAAAGTTGTAAGGGCACATCTGGTAGATAGAGTTTATGAAGGAGTCAGAAGATACAGGGCTGAGAGGACTGAGGAGAAGGAACTACGTATGCTGGCAAGGGTAACATTATAAAAATACAGTTTCTATGTGCTTTCACAATTTTAAACATAATCTTCCCATTATTCTCATAACACTTGTGATTGTTTATAGTATAAGGACCTTCATGTGTTAAAATTAATATTTTAACTATTAAAATTGATCTTTGTCCCTATCATGTCCCTATGATTCAAAGTAGAAGCATTACCCTATTATCTTGTAGATAAATCACTTGCAAGGTACTTTTATTATAGAATTAATTTTAGAGTGATCAGGACTGAATAAGTCCTTTTGTGTGACTTTCAGTGTGATAATACATGGTTAATTTAGCTCATAGGGATATTTCATATTAAGCCCTCTGACTATGTTATTTTAATCATACTGAATAGTGAAGTAAAACTAATATATCAGGATGCCAGCATTTCTATGTGATGAGAAAGATTGCTATGGTCTGACTGCCAAATATTTCTCTGTGTTAAGAATAACCTTTCTCTAATGCTAGGTGATTTCACAGAGAGGTTCAGAAAATTTTCTGTCTGATTGCAAAATATAGAAATATTTATATATTGTTCATGAAACAACTTGAAAATAACTGTCATGTGTTTTCCTAATAAACTTTAATAACTTTATTAATATAGTTGTACCCATTTCAACCATTAATAGGAGACAATTTCTTCCTTTTCTTCTTCCCACTCATCTTTTGGGTTTGCGCAATCAGCAGTGATTTGGGGTGAAGGGAAAATTCTTAAAATTAATATGAAATGCATTTAAAAAATTAATAAGTAAGATTTTAGGAACCAGGACTCTAAAAGATGTGCTAGAAAGTGTTATGGGAAGTTGTGAAATGAAGGGAGAAACTGGAAGCAAACATTAAAGTGTGTTAGATTTTGATTGCTTGTTTTGTAGTCACTTCAAGTTCTCAAAATGAAGAAAAGTCAAGGAAGACTGTGATAAATACAAGAAAACTCATAGTTTTGGTTTCACTCCTAAAAAGACTTCAGGTTGCTTCATTCATTGCCAAGTTGGAGCTTTCAAAACTGCCAGTGAGTACCCAATGTAACAAGTCGCCTAAAAAATTGTCATGCCCAGAGCATTACAAAGATTGCCTTGTACCATTTTTTAAAACTATGTTTTAAAACATTTTTTAGACTTCTCTCTACATTTATTTAGACGAGGAATTTCCTTGAATAATTGAAATATATTTGAAAACTAAAAATCTAAGCTCTAAAATATTTGATCTCTATAAGGAAAACATTGCAAGAAACAATTTTTGCACACTTAAAATGGAAAGTATTGCTATCTAACTTTTTTTAATAGTTGGTAGTTAGTAAGGACTGAGTTTTCAGTGATTTGTCAGTTTCCTTTTTCTTCACTTTTTCAGTTTTATTCAGTTCTTACAGATAATTTTCAGAGTAGCCTAGGAGTCTTTCTCAGTCTAGTATTTGTTCCTTGAATATTCCAAGATGTTCTGAGGACTCCTTGTAAAACCAAGAAAGAGATTTTCAAAGAGATCCTAGAATATAGGCCTAAAATTGATGAAAATAATATAAAATTAGCAGTTGCAGTTCTAGTCTCTAACACTAAATCCATTTGCAGTCCTGGGCTTCATCAACTTCTGTTGCCAGTCTGGCCTGTTAGCAAGATATTTCAGGACACAAGACTGTCTTGAGACTGAATTTTCCTTTTGTAGCATTCAGTGTGTGTCATTTAGCACTGATGAAATTCAGTATCATAATTAGTTACAGGTTATATATGGTATGAACATATTTTTTTTCTTTCTTTCATGGAATGAAAAGCATTACTGAATTAATGAAAAGTGCTTCAGTATAGCTATTGTCTAAATTATACCTTTTTTAAAAAAATAAACAACCAGCTTTGTTGAAATGAATTGATGAACTTTCACTGCAAATATGAGAAAATATCTTGTGGGTTTATTTGTTTGTTTGTCTGGTTTTTTTTAATTAGTTATTCAAAATTCTTTCAGGCTTCTGTTAAACCTTTATGGAAGAGCTGGAGAAACAGACTAATATTTAAGATAAGCATTTTTTAGTATCTCCTCAGTGTCAGTAAACACTAAATAAATAGTATTGCATGTTGTTATGATCCAGTTAGTGAGAGATGTATCTGCCCGAATTAAGGTTCAGACAAGACCATATGTCAAAGCCAATAATACATATTTTATTTAAAAGTAAGTGTGAGGTAAAGAGAGAGAGAGAGACATAGAAAATCCAGGAAGGGAAGAGAGAGAGAGAAAGAAAGAGATCAAGCAGAAGATAGTGATCACCCATGGATCCAATTGCATCCCACTGGTCCTTTTTCACCCTTCTCAGTGGTGGGGGTCCCCAGGTTGTTAAAAGCTTTTCACTATTTACACATTTTAGAAAACAAAGATTTTATGCTCATTGACTACACAGTTCTCTTATTCTATTGCTTAAATGAGTCCCTCACTTCTAATGCTAATTAGTCCGATGCTCAGTCTTTCTTTTCTTTTGGGTCAGTGGCTTTTTTGAGTTAGTAGGTTGTGAGTCAGTGTTTGCAATCTCCCTCTGCCAGAACTACATTTTGCCCAGTCTGAGCTGATTTCAGCACAGTTTCTGGGTTGCCTTTTCTTGTGGCCCATAAATTCTGTATTCTCTGTGTCCATTTTCAGTGATACATTCTGCTTCCCCTGCTTTGTTATTCTTCCCCAGCTTTGTTAACCCCCAGTAGGTCTGAGGACATCCAGACCACCTTTATCTTGAAGATCTCTTATCCATCATGGTGGCTTAATTTATAGACCAGGTTCCAGGTATCCACGAAGGCAAATTTGGTGGGGGGGCTTCAGGGGTCACAGATGCCATCTATCCCACGGTTTGAAGTGATCTTTTTTTGACTGGGTATATGTGTATGAACACTTCTTTATACACATATACCCAGTCAAAAAAAGATCACTTTTAGGCACAGTAGAAATTTTCTGCCTGGATGCACTAGCCACTGAGGCTGGTGTTAGTGCCCTATAGTCGCTTATCTCCTGGCAAAGTCTTTCTGCGGTCTTAACAGTGTTTGAGGCAGGTAATTGTGCTCTTTAGAGAGCAATTGTATCTTTGGATCTTTGTAGAAGCTTGTTAATAAGGTGTTTTAACACAAGCGAGTTTAGTTTCATTTTAGTCCCATTTAAAATAACTTTTAGCCACCTACCACGAATAGGTGGTAAATTGCAAGGTACAAACTCCATGTTAACAGCAATATGATGATTAGGAAAATTTACTTCTTTAGTGGTTAAATAGAGAAAGCTGTAAGAAAGGCTTGAGACCTACTGCAGCTCTAAATCCATAAAATACTGTGGGACTGCTGCCATCTTCTGGGATGTGAGACAAAGACATGTCACTTGTACACAATTAAATAATTTGACTTGCAAGAGCAGAAGAGACTTAGCTTTTTAGATATAGAATGATCAGAAATTATTGCGGGTTGGCTCAGTGGCATATGGCTTCCTGTCGATACCATAATCCAATTCCTCACCATTTTTGTAATTGACTTCTAAACAGTGGGTTAACATCATTCTGTAAGTACAGTAAAATTGTACTCCTGTAATTTAAGCTGTGAGGAAGCTGCTTGTAAGCACTTGTTGCACTCTACATCTGAGATGTTTCTCAGAGTAATTGCCTTGGAGAAGAGTAAATTTTTTTTTTTTTTTTCATTTATATCATTCTCATTGAAGTGGCTTTTCATGGTTCATGGTTAGGGCTTACTGAAGTACTGTGATAATACAAACATGTAATTCAGTAGATGTATGTGTGCGTGATGCATTTTGTAATAACTTTATTACACACTTCAGCCTTTTTCTTCTTTGTGAAGGGCTCCAAATAGAGTGACAGAGTAATTCATTTGCTCATTTTCTTTTATACTCAGTGTGTATTCCATGTGCTTGTTCATCCTGTAAATCAGTTGTGAAGAAAGAACATATGAATTTGATAACCAGCAAGAAAAGTATGTCTGTTTTTGTCATGAACGACAACAAAGAATTGTTTTCTGTCTCCTCAGGTGAGCATGATTCATTATCAGGAGACAAGTATAAAAAAGTTGCCTAGCACCAGGGTTATTAGGGACAGGTTATATTTCAGGACCACAGAAATAAATACAGTAAGATCCCTCAGTTCTTCTCGAAGGGTATAAAACTCACTTTTAAAAGCAAACTACAGATCCTGCCCAACCTAAAGGTCCTGCACAGCCACCTACTAGAATAAGCTGTTTAATGCATATACCTGGTCTTGAAGGGCAGCAATACTTATGCCTCCTCTCCTAAATATTAGTCTGAGGCATAGATAAACCTGGGATGTTTTCATCAGCTTTGCCAGTTTCTTACCATTTTATCTCCACTTCAGATTGGATGCTTCCCAGCCAAAAGTTTTGATTGCCTCCTGGGGAATTTTTTTTGGACAACACATGCAAACAAACATAAAATAGTGCCTGGTCAAAACCCTACCCACTGCATGCGTGTGGTAAGAGAAAAACTGCATCTGATCGGCCACAGCACAGCAGGATATATGGGAACTGGGATGGCCTTTGGGAAAGGGCTACCAAATGCAAGTTGTGTAATGCTTGGCGCCCCGCCTTGCGTTTATCTTTACTGTTACTACTGGCCATCAGTGTTGTTTCTCCAGCACCTGACTGTTCCTATGAGAAACTACTTCTGCCCTCTCACTGCCTCTAACTCGTAAAAGAGGGTATTGTACTCTTGGTGCAGTCAAGAACATCTACTGTTGGGTCAGCTGGAATAACCCCAGGTCTTGAAGAAGTCCCCTATGCTAGTGTGGGACAGCTGAGGAGAGCTGTTACAGAGTCTGAAGGTATTTTGGGGGTGAGTGTGTGGTAAGTGGTCAGTGAAATGCACCACCCTGTAATAGCAAATAAAAAAAATTTGACCAGCTCTGTTCAACATTTACTGGTTAGTGAGATCCCATTTTTTTAAAATATATTTCCTTATCATAACAGCTGAAATACAGCCTGGTGGTTCTGAGGTAGTTTATTAGTTATGCTTTACAATTTATATTGTATAGAGCTCTTATTCATGATACCCCAGGCTTATGTTATACTTTGACAAAAATTGCTTATTTTTTCCTTTCATTGCCATGGAAATCCACAGAAAACAGGGTCAGTCTTCTGTATTTTCATTTTAGCATACTACTTGATAAAAAATTTATTTCGTATTTATAATTTTGCATTTACACTACTTGCTTCATTTTTAATTGTGTTTGACTGGGATTGTTAAATCTGAAAAATCTGAGAAGATTGTCATCTGTCAGTCAGTAAGTGACAAGTTACCCAAGTTATGTCCATGCCCCTAGGAAACATGAAATAAAATTTAAATAAGTACAGCAGTGTAATTTATTTATTTGTTGACTTATTATCTTTGAATCTTATGGAAAACTGCTCTATACATTCTCATGTTAATGTTTTTGCTAACGTATTTACTGGTTATAACTTTGTTGGCACCACTGTTATTTCTGTAGAGCAAGGAAATTTATTGCTTCAGGCTGTCCCAACATGTTCTCTTCTCTTTACGGTAAAGTGATGTTATTTCTCACTGTATTTTGGCTGCCAAGTGGAAGATGTAGAGTGTATAAGATCATTTAGAGACGACCTTTGAGCATTCATGGGAGTGTAGTGCATAACAATTTATAAGTCATTCTAAACATAATCCAGTTTTAAATGTATTGTTGTTTAGGTTATGTGATAAAAACTCCTTGTGCTTACCCGCAAAGGAGCAGAAATAGTTGGGTGGAGGGGACTCCAAATTTTACCCTGACAGGTTGCTCCCAAGCCCTCACAGGAGCCATCAGCCCGTCGAGGGCCGGTCTCCACAAACCCAGAGGAGCACATGGGTACTCAAAGGCAGACAGGAACCCAAACTGTGGATTCAGAGTAGGGGACACCCTGCCTGGTCCCTCCCTGGGCAGCTCCAGGAAAGCCTCAACCCCAGTGTGCCAGGATGACACACATTGTGATGAGTCTGTTCTGAAGCACCTTTTGAGCTGTTACCTAGGAAAACAAGGCAATGCATTTTGGAATTGCACAGGATTTATGAGATCCTTAGGGGAGAAACCAAAGGTGAGGAAAAGGAGAGATTTAGGTGATTTGGGGAGGAATGAGAACGGGTAAAGCATGAGGGAATAAGAGGTCTGGTTGCATGTGCACTTCTCTGGCCGTGACTTGCTCCTCATCAGTTGGTCTTCTTACTAAAAGCCTTTCTAACCCTGTTCCTGGATGAGGGATTCTCCATGTGAAAAAACAAAGTTCACTTTCCTGGTAAAATTTAAAAAGTTTAATAAAAGACAATAAGAAACAAACAATAAAGCAAAAGCTTATACTGCCGGGTGCTTGACATTCAGCCAAGAGCACACACGAACTCAGAAAACACTTTGTTAAATGTATCAACGTGTTGCATATTCACAGATCTTCATGCATTATTCAAAATCACCCCCCCCGCAACGTGTAAATCAACATTTTTTAAAATAAATTCATTCCCTGGGGATCTGGTGTACGATAATCCAAGAATGTGAAGAATTTCCTGATTATATTTTTTTTACCATTCTCTGAGTTAGTTACATGAACAAAAGCTTTTTTACATCACCATGTTATAGTCCGAGAAAAATATAATCACACTACTATTCCTAATCTTTGTTAATAGCAGAACTAAAATAAACTATATTCATACAGCAAAGTTTTCCAACATTATACATACAGCATTCATTTTAATATTTGCAAAAAGCCAACACTATAATATGTACTTATCCATTTGTTATGAGGGGGTGGGGCTTGGGAGGGCTTGATGGCAGTGGATGGAGTCAGGATTGCTCCTGTGTCTTTGTGCCAGCCACTGGAGGTACCAGAGTGACTGAAAACCAGTGCCAGACCCTGCAATAGGACCACTGGCCACAGGAGTGTGTGTGCCACTGGTGCCAGCAGCTGGACCGAGCACCGGGTGTGCAAACAAATGTGTGTGCATTACCACAGGTCAAGTGTGACCAGACAGGGAGCAGCTGAAAGGTCTTGGGATCTGTGGATGCCTCTGAAGGTGAGCCCACGGTGGGATGGGCAGCTGGGAGACTCCAGCTGGGGAGATCCACCTGTGAATCACCAGGTGATCTCCGTCCTGCCAAGTGCCAGCTGTCGCCTGCTGCTTCTTTTTCACTTGTATTTGAATTCACTACGCCAAAAAGCAGAGATTTGTTCAGAGCGCGGATGGATTAGCAGGATAGTTAGAAAAATGAAGTGGGATTCTGTGGTCTGGGAAGAAATGGAAGCCTTGCTGCTCTTTCCCACTAGAGGTCTCTGCAGATAAAGCCGAGAAACCTGAAAATCTATTTGCCACTGACGGGGCTGCTGATGTCGCTTTTCTGTGCAGACAACTGCTTGCAAGACAGACACTGGACAGATACTTTATAGTCACAATGTAAGTCATAATAGATCCAATTCCCCCGATATTGTTAGGTGGTAATGTTTGACTGATTGTCTTCTGCAATATTGCACCAGGTGAGGCTCTCAGCTAGTGTCTTCAGTTAAAAGGACTAATTCCAGTTTCATTAAGTACAAGAAAGCCGGAAAGAACAAACAATAGAAAGTCTTAAAAATTAGTAGTGAGTCATCTTTGGTTTCATAATGATATGCACCCTAAGAACAAATCCTTTACTTCTTAGACATCCCGATTTCACTACTTTTTAATTCTGTTAATTTTAGCACAGTTACTGGTGACTTGAACTGGATTTACTGGCTCTTCCTTTTCTCAGATCTCTGTAATTGCATTTGTTTGTGTGATGTCTCCAATATGGCTAGCCATCTGTGGAAAATAACTGACATTAGCACACTACCAAAATTCACATTTATTTAGATAAAGCTTGCTTTGTTTAAAAGAGCATTGTAAGGTTGAATATGGGCAGAGGTAGCAATGGACTGCTACATACTTTGGGAAGATGGAATAATCTTTCTCTTCAGAACTGAAATTTAGATTTCCTGTTTATTACTACATGCAAATATTCTGTTTCCGTTTTAATTTCCAGAAATAAAAACTTTACCAGATTTTCTAGACTGTCTCTCAAATTCAGGGTTGCTAAGTAAGCAGAAGAAATGAGCATGCCCTGCATAAATGGGACAGAGTAATACTCTAAGCCCACAACAGAGGGAGAAGTACTACAGCAAAATTTCTCAGGGATAAGTAATTTACAAAGACCCCTTGGCTATGTTTAAATGGTAAGGCTGCTGCGCTGACTTTGCACACAGCTAACAGCTGGGTGCATTTGAACAACTCCCTGCCGTGCCTGTTCTGCCTTGGTTTCCACTGGAAGGAAGGTAGAATGTGTAGGCTGAGGACAGATGGACCTTGGGAGCCCTGAGGGAGGCCATGGAGCACATCCAGTGATCAGGTTTGATGTAGATTTGACACTTCTGAGGCAACTGCAGAGAAGGCAAGAAGAAAAATCCTTTCTAATACAGCATCAATCTAATTAATGTTGTGAAGGATTTGGGTAGTGAGTAAAGAGGTTAGATACAGGGACACAACCTCCTGTGGAGTCTGTGATTGCAGAACAGCTTGGAAAGAAACAAGTCCTCACTTTCAGATACTTTCAGCGAGCCTCAAGAGCTGGTGCTCTGTGAGCAGGGTCTATTGGAGTAGAGGACGTGACCAGAATACAGTGGCACAAGACCTGGGACTGCAGGGTTTTTGAGCACATATTGCAAATAAGCTGTTTTGGTCTACTCCAGTGAAGAGAAAACTCTTACAGATGGTCAGACTTCTCTGCTGCCTCTGGTTCAGAGCTTGCTGTTTCAGGTTTCCTGTCAGCAGGATATTTTGAATTACTGTGCAGCATTTTTTCCTGCTATGACATTAGATATGTTCAAGTTACTCAATAACTTTCAGCATTTTTTTTTTTATGTACAGTTTTGTATAGAGGAAATCTGTCGTGTTTTGTGTGTCAACAAGGATCATAGAAGTGTATGACACTTCATTTCTCTAGTTGTAGAAATCTTGCTATTACTAATTGTCTAAATACTACTCCTACATTCTGGAAAGTTTAGATATAATTAGTTCTCAATGGAGTAGAGAAATATAAATCAGGAGCTGTGCCAGAAAGGGTTGTCGGTGACAGGGTAACTCATCCTGCCAATAAAATAAAAGTGATCTCATTTTGCCCTTGAGGGTATCTACTGGGTTCATTGAGCTGTCTGCAGATGTAGGGACCCCTGCATGATTACAGTCATCTCATTCATTCCCAGAACAGTCTAACTACCAAAAACCCAGGCTTAAGGCTGGGGGTAAATGGAAATTTGCATGAAGTGGATTCCTTTAGTTTTGTTATTGCTGTAACTCCAAATTAAATTATAAGTCTTTTATAGTGATTATCAAGCAAAATCTGAGCATTTCCTGTTGACAGTACATTCATTCATATATTTCATAGGAGAATAAAAGACAGCTACTGCTGTCCTCAAAATCAAAATGAGCCACAATGAATTTAATGTAGTGGCAAAGACAAAAGTGCAAATCATTTTATTAAATGATGGTGTATTTTACACCCTCATTCAGTAAAATAGTTGAACAAAAAGCAGGTGCCTTGTTCCATTGGATACCCACAGCTTTAAAGGTAAATGTGATTTAAATATTATCCTGAAATACAGCCACTGAGCTGCATCTATGCACTTGAAAAACATGTAGGCATTTCTTTGGCAAGTAATAGCAAATTGCTCTGAAGATATAGAAGTGGCATTATATTGCAATGCTGGCTAATTTTGAAATATCTTATTTACAAAGATTTATGCAATATCTGATGCAGAGTTAGAATCCTCCTGTAGCAATATGCAGCATTTCTCCATTTTAAATATGTATATTCATATTACTTTTTATATATGTATTTGCCACATCTTTCTTCTCATTAATGAAGTTTGACAATTTGTGACAGGACAGAAAGGGAATTCATTATATTTAGTAATAGAAAACCCATTTCTCATTTTTCGAGAACCAAGCAGCTGCAATGAAATTGCCTAAACCACTATATCACAATTCCCCACCTTTGTGGTTCTTAAGGTCACCCTCAAGGGTCTTCAATTTCCTTATGTTCACAGCTTGGCACCTGGTAATTTTCAGAATCAGAAAATATAAGGAAGCTATATATTTTTATTCTAAGAAGGATTTTTTTTTTATTTGAGAAGAAATAAATCTGTCAAGCTGAAAATATTAAAAAATCAGAAGCTTGACTGTAATAATCACAGCAATGTCAATGCCAATTTTGTTTAGAAAACTTTGGAATGAAAATTTTCTGCATGACAGAGAAACTTTCCCTCTTCCTGAAATGAGTTGTCAATGTGTAAGGGAAATGGGCAGTTATTTTAATAATCAATGGAGTATAAGAGTAATTTATGGTAATAAGAGTGCAAGGCACCTAGCATTACTTTTCCTTAAAAAGTTGCTCAGTATTCTGGATGGTGACAACTTCAGTGGGCTATATCAGCTGAAATGAAACAATTTTAGTTGCTTAGATTAAATTTAGAGGAATTTTCTCTCTATATAGAACCGTCATATACTTTGTATTCCAACGTTAATTATTGAGGAAATGCAATAATAGGCAATAGTAGAGAATTCAATTGATTTCCTAAAGAATGTCTTCAGGCAGTCTCCAAGTTTATAAATTCAAGTAGCATAATTTGAGAAAAATACATTATTTAGGCTCTGCAATGTAATAAAAGAAGGTGGTGTTTGATTTTTTTTTCTGACCTAATTTCTAGTGATGATGAATTTTCTTATTCTTTCAGTGTATGACTTGAAATAAAGTACAACAAGCATATATCTTCCAGAAATTTTTGCTATTAATGTAAGAAGAAGACACTCTGAATATGAAGACAGTAATTAAAAACTGTAAAAAAAATGATAACACGTTGAAAAGCAAACAGCATTGTATTTATTCACTCTATTGCAATACAAGCTGGTGCAGAAATTCGGTCATGAATACTACCATATTGTCATTATCAATGGCACTACTGACAATGCTGACAGTGCTGTCAGCATCAGGTTTGTGCTCTTCTGTGTCCTGCCCTGCTCAACCGAGCCAGCTCAGCCCTGCTAGGACTTGCCTTCCTTCAAATCCTGTTCCCAGTTCTGGGTCAGTACCTTCAGACCCTTAGAGAAAGATTTCTGAAGTGTGTAAATAATTGAAATAGAGGAAGCAAGGGAAAGAAATTAGATGAATAAAGTTTGTTTGTGTGTTTGAGGTTTTTTTTCTTAGTTCGATAAAAAAAAGGCTTTTTGCAGCTCCATCAGGCAATATTGAATTATTTGCACAAAAAACACAGTCATTTCAGTACTGTGATTACTACACAGATTTTCTAAGATGTTGTGGAAGCCACCTGAGGAATATCCCACTAGCTTATGGGTCTTATGAGGAAGACTGAAGCAGTGCTTCCAACATGTCTTGCTTCTCAGTAGGGTTAAGTTGGCATTGAAATACTGAGAAGTACCTTTCATGGATGTCTGTAGCTATAACAATAACCAGCTGACTATAAAAGTAAATAGCAGAGAAGTTCTTGTCTTGATGCTACTTTTTAGTACTTCTGATAAATTCTATCAATATCTTGTTTTACAGTGTTTGTACTGCATAGGGCTTGCCAATATAAACTATTCTTATAAAAAAACTGTTTCAAATACTAGTACAAACTATTGAATTACAGTCCAAAGTCAGGGATATGATTAATTAATATGATTTGCACAAATGTTTTAATCCTTCTGGATGTACTGTGTGATATAATTTATTTCTGGAATGCTCATAATATGAATTATGGAGGTATTTTTCCACATATATATATGTACAAGGACAGAAATCAGAAGCCATCTCATCTGTGGGTGTTTTCTTTGTTATACATCTCACTGAAGGGAGCAATCTCCATGAATAACTTCGGTTTTCCTCAAAATGCAAGTTCATTTTTGGCAATATCTTTGAAAGATAATCTTTCTGTATCCTTCTGTATGAAAGTGGACATGTTGGTCATACCACTAGAGTACAATAGGAAAACCAGCGTGTTCAATATGTATCTATAAATTTACTGGTGCAACTAGTTTTAGGTCTGAAAAACAAGAAAACAACAATAAAAAGCAAATGTATGTCCTTCTCAAGTCTTTCTATGGCTTTGAAAATATACTGGTCCTTATTTAACTAACATATTTGATAACATATTTTTCCTTGAAAATCATTAACTGTCTCACTTAATTTTTTATTATTTTGCCATAATGACTTTGTTTTATTCTGAAAAATGTGAAAAGGGATATTTTGGTATTGTGTTTGGAAATTGTATAAATGCAGATATGAATGATGTTACATGAGTTTGATACTGATACTTGTTTTATATTGGTAATATACAGCATTCCCCCCCAAGTAATATTAAATTAAGTAGCAGTTACGAGTCATGACTATTATGATTATTATTGTATTTTTCTGCCTATAGTTTTGAATTTCTGGTGCTTCACTGATGAAACTTAGCTGAATTAAGTTACAGTGCAGAATAATAGCTTTGATTTTTATCAGTTTGAGATGTTATAATTATTGCTTTTGGGAGAATTTTAAAAAGTATTTAAGAAAAGAATTTAAAAGGAGAATCATTATTATATTTCAGAGTTGCTGCTATGCTGAGCATTTTTGAAGTGAAATGGGAAGCCTTTGTTGCTAAGTGTTTCATTATTTTAATGGTCATTCTGCATGAGTAGTTTGTGATTAGTGCCAGTATAAATCCAGATTTGGACATGAGACCATTAATGGTGAGAAGCATGGCAATAACACTGAGTCTTTGCAACATTTAATTTCATAAAGGTTGATTTCAGAATTATGTGGTTGAATTTCTGTCACTATTGTTTTGTATGTTTTGTTGTTTTGGATGCTGTCCTGTCAAATCCCCAAGTCTACTATTTTCTAGCACTGTCAGCTGCACACTTGCACACTTAAAACTCTTATAATCCTCTGTAACTCACCAGTGCTCCAGCTCAACTGTGCATAGAAGCAGCATGTAAATATATATCACATCACTAGATGTCCTCCTCTCACAAAAATTCTTCTCAGTTAACAAACTGATGTTACTGTGTTTAGAAAAAAGACCTAGAATCATGTACAGCAATAACAGATGGCCAGTGCCAACTCATGTAGTCACAAATGACCTGTTCCTGAAAAGCAACCTCAGGAGAGCTCTGCAGTCATGAAACATGTTCTATTGCCCACGTATTGGACAATGAAGGTCTGCAGAGGAACTTCCTGTCACTGCAAGCGGTGCAGAAGCAGGGCAAGCCCTGTGCTGGTAACTTATAAAATCGCAGACTGCCTGAACATCTGATTATTTCACATGTAACATTTTGGTTGCCCTATGCACCAGTTGTATGGTGCTTTCTGATCACAGATGCAGAAACCCTCAAGAAAATTTCTTGCTTGAGTGTTGTGTGGCCAGTGGCCCACCTATTCTTTGCTGCTGAGGAAATACAGGTAGTCTTCACTGGTTTAAAAAGGCTTTTGGTTTATTTTTCCCAGAGGGTGTTGTATGGGTACAGCCATCCCCACCACTAGAAGAGGATCAGTATCCGTAGTCAGGAGGGAAGAGTGATCTGCAGGGCCTCCTGTTGCCACAGTGGCCTGGACAGTTTCCCTGGTGACATCCCACCGGTGTGCTTTGTGCCTGGGTTGATGGCTGAAGGGTCTAGGGGGTAGGACAGGGAGGGATGTGTGTGTGATGGAAGGCAGTGGAGAGGAATATCCATATTGTTTTTCCCAGGTCTTACAGTGGTTCCTGACTCACTTGTCACAAACCATTGAAATGACATATGCATCTTAAACTGCTGCATTACTCAAAAATTCTTTTAAATGCTGATGACATAAAATAATGCCAAAATAATAGCTGCAGGACATTCTGGTTGTGGAAATATATAACTTGAGAAGTTGAAGGATACCCTGGACCTGGAGGAAGAGTGATGTTTTACAAGGTTTTTGCTATTTCTCTAACACTGGTATTGGGGGCTGGGTTATTGTTCTAGGGCACTGGACAAACAGGGTTGCTGGATTTTGTCTGAGACCTAAATGTGACATGTGAGAGAATACATTTCTTAACATGTTTAAAGACATTAAATTAAATGGGGTAGGTGACAAAGTGAGCAAGGTTTCTGAAGAACCATTTCAAGAGTGCTTCTTGATCTTCAAGAGTCACTTCTTTACTCCCTCCATGGTATCTCAGAAAAAGCTCTTTCAACGAAAGACAGACATGCAAAGCCTAGTCTGAAATGCCAGGGCGTGAATTCATAGCTGAGGTTATATTCTAGTTGTTCCTGCTTTCTGAAGATTTACTGGTATTTTCAAAGGATTTTCAATCTTTTTTCAATAAGCACGGTACAGAGGTTTTATTATGGTAGTGAAGAGCCATGTAATTATCTATCTTTAGTGGCTTCTTTAAGATTTCAATGAGCAGCGAATTCTATGAGATTCTAATAAAAATGCAAGATTTTACAGGTGTTTGCTGAGATGTGATGTTCAGACCACTACGTGTAGTTACATTCGTTTTCCTAACATACATTTTCATAGCTCATAGCTGACTGAAACAAGTACAATATTTTGCTTTATTTTAGGTTGAGACGTATTCTGAAGAGATGGAACGGCTTAAAGCCTCTATAAAAATAAAACAAGATAAAGACATCAGAAACTATCAATTGTGATTCATGAACTTCATGAAGAAATAGCCTCTTTTTTTTTTTTTAAATAAAACTGATACAGAATTGCCCAACCTGAAGGAGTCTTATTCAAGGACCACTCTAGTAACCCAAGAACCCAAGGGATAAAGTTGCACATTAGCATCTAGGCAAATGTTCTTGGAAGGAATGGGAAAATGTGAGAAGAAGTCTGTGTAAATTTGGGAGGAGAGGAAAAAATTAATTCAAGAAATCATAAAGATTTTAGTAAAAAAAATTAGAATTTTTGCAATGGGACTCGCATCTTTGGGGGTGTTGAGACTCGGTCTGCAAACTCTGGCCTTACATAAACTCTGTCAAAAAGAGTCTTCTTACTCCAAATAGAGTAGTAGTTCCTGAGCTGTTACTTAGCAATATCCTGTGAAATGCATGCAATGAAACATAGAGCCTGCAGCATATATGTAGAGGTCCCCAATAATTTTGATTAACCTCTCATAAACCTGAGATCAGCTATGAGAAGGCCTTACAAGTTAGCTGTTCAAAAGCACAGTGTAATAAATCTGTGTAGTATCGCAGGTTTTGCTTTTGATTCAATTTCCAAAGTTTTAATTTATCCTTGTTATTTTAGTCTATTCAATCTCTTGTATTTTACTATGCCCCTTACTGACAGATTTAGGGACCCACATGCTGATGTTGTGTCAGAACTGAATATCAGTCTGCTTTGCAGTATTAATCATTACCGTATTCATTATAATTAGAGTGGGGAATAAAACCTACAACAATAAAAACCCCAGCAGTGCTGGAATTGAGCACTGAGCGCAGTGAGGCATGAGTGTAACTTCATGCAGAATTGTGTTATTGGGTTCCCCACCAGGTTTGAGTATTTTAGCTTCTTCTGTCTCGGTTGTAGTCTTCATCCACTCCTGCCTTTTCATCCTTTATAAGTAATTAATCACACAGCTGCCATGGTCTTAGTGTGGTCCCTAGTATCTGCTTTTTCCATACCTGCAAGGTTCTTAGATGTTTTTGTAATGCTTCTAATGCTCCTTAGCTGAAGATTTCTTTTGGACTCCTCTTCATGTTTTAGAGCAAAGTTTGTTACCAGAACAAAACCTTTCCCTAAAAAGACTTTCAACTCTGTTTCAGATGTTTTATAATGAACACAAAGAACAATGGGAAAATTAACCCACACAAACTAATGAGAAGAATAACCTATTTGGGATTTTTGTGAAGAATAGAGGTTGTGAAAAATTAGTTTTCACTAGTCATAGGCTGAAATTATTTTGTGAAAGAATATTTGAAAAAAACATTAAAAAACCCATAAAAATTCAGTTTTCTGCCCAGAACACCATGCTGGAGATGAAATGTGTCTCTTGTGTTCATCCTACACTATTATTTTAGTATCAATGACATGCATCCCAGAAGGCAGAGGAAAGAATAATTGACAGTCACATTGTCCCTTCAGAGACAACTGGCTCCTTTTCCAGATGCAAAAGAGAAACAGGAGGCATTTGCTGAGATCTTCTGGTGCAAGGGATAGTGGCTCTGCATCTGACCTATGTCATGTCATGTCTGCCACTAAAGATTGTCAAAGCTGTGTTTTCCTCTGCCTGGAACTGCAGTGTCATGGATGCAGAGGGACAGGAGCATTTTAAACTGTTTTCAGAAAAACCCATTTCAGCTCCATTAGTGCCAGTTTTCTGGATTTGGTTCTCAAAGCAGACTGTCCTATGTCTAGAAGACATTCCATTAATATATGTTTTTGTGATCAGCTGCATTTGCTGGCTAAAAATAAAACTATCTCTATAATTTATCTGAGTCACATTAACAGAAGTTTCCTCTATGTCTCAGTGTTGTTGAAGTACTGAAAATTGCTTTAGTTAGTTTTCATTTTAATCTTTGCTCTGTTTTTTCATCTCACCCATTCTAAATTGACCAGTTAATTTTCTGGGCTTCTACTTGTTTGATTTTAACAGGACCATGAAGCAGTTTTACAAAATGTTGCCTATACGGTGCAACAGCTCAGAACAGACTTATTCCTGTTGCTTATCTGAAAATAAGCAACAGTAGCAATGGAAAATGCCCTGTAAGAATTGCTAGTGTTGTCATATGACCTATTTCCCTAGTTAGTCTTGAGGTATGACAGCATTTTACTAAGTGAAGGTAAATATTCTTGGTAAAGGTGCAGAGTATCCTGCCTGTGTAAGACTTGAAATGAAATGCTGCACTGAGTATCCTTTAAAGATTTCAAATACAGCTTTTATTTTCTGATTGTGTTTCTCATTTCAGTTAATCATGTTGACCCTTTATGCCTCTGGATTTGTTCACACTTCAATCCCTGCTTTCAGTGTGCATGACGTCGCATCACCTGTCTAACAAATGGATCTAGAAGCTCCCAGCTGGCTGTAGTTAAAATTCCCACCCTGGTCAGTAATACAGGGAGTATTATAGCTGGAGAGTGAGTGCTCAAATGCTGCAGGCCTGAGGCATCTTCTTTCCACCTATTCACCTCTCCTTCCCTCCTTGCTGCCATCCTTACCTTCTCCACAGATCACAGACACAGCCCAGAAATTGTTCGCAGTTCTAAAATTTTAAATGCATTATTTTAAATAGTGGGGAAAGGCTGGGAATGCTATGGTAAATAGTAAAAATTGTTCTGCTCAAAAGACTAATACCTTTGACATCACTTAAGAACAATGAAGTACTGTATTCAGAGGCTAAAACAATTTTAAGTGCTTTTTGTTTTGTGGGAGAAAGGCTTATTTATTGGTCAAATATCTTGAGGGAAAATTTTAAACCTTACTACAGAATCACAGAACCACAAAGTGGGTAAGGCTGGAAGGGACCACAGTGGGTCATCTGGTCCAAGCGCAAGCATCTGCAAATAAAACAAACAAATTCACCAAAACCCTACCAAAAAACCCTTGCTACCCCACTTTTCCCTATCGGAGGCAGTAACGTGGAATAGCTGGATCTCTAATCCTACTAAAATCATATTCCGTACTTCAATATAGAGACCTAGTGCAATTAGGTTGAGGGCATTTTATCGCTTCGTTTTTCCATGTTGCTTATGAAATTTTGATGACATACTTAATTTCCCATTTCTCATTTGAAAAATACGAACAAATATTAATACTGTAATTATATCTAGCCCTATTGAAGAAATATACTTATAGATATTTTGCAATCTGGTAGTAAAATGTTTCTTTTGAAAAATGGAAATAATTAAGTAATGGGTTAAGTTTCCAGGAGTCATAGAAAAGTCTTCATTGGATAAACACTTCAACTCAGTTTCATCCTTTCTAAAAGATGATCTACTTTAGTTACAAGTAATTTTGCTGGTGGAAAAATTGCTGGGTAAAATTTTATTTCTTCGTTATCTAGGGAGTCCAAGGGAATGAGCACAATTCCAGTCTTTGGAACATTAATGAGTCCTTGCTTCTTAACAAAATCAATTGCACTTCTGCAACCTTTTTTATAATGAAATGAAAGGGGTTTTTTCTTCCATAGATGGAGCAGATGGCAACAGAGCAGAATAATGACAATTACAGCCCTCCCCCACACCTCCTCCTTTTCCTTTTAAGTGATGTTTGCCACTTGTAACTGGTACAGGTACAATCAAATAGAAAGGGGGAATTGCTAGAGAAAAATCAAAATATATCGAAAACGCTCTTCCAATCCATGAAATAAATCAATTACTCTGATGCTGTCTTTCCCCTGACATCCCGAAGAACTTCTTGCACTTCTGGGGAACAGGATACATTGTAGTTCTGCTATAACTTAGGTGGTGGCTGAGACCTGAAAAACTAAGAATAAGTTTTGTTATGGTCGAAAAAAATCTTGGTCTGATGTCTTGGAATGCAGTGGTATGTTCAATGTCATGCTACAATTTCAGGAATTTACCCTTGAAAATATTATGTGTGGGTGACTGTATATTCCCATGGTAACAGACCAAAAGCTTTAGGAATATTGCCAGGAAGAGATAACATATTTGTAAACATGCATTTTTCAGTTTCTAGGCTGGAACAGAGTATTTTCTCAATTTATTTGAACATATATATGAATATATATGAATTTTCTTAATGATGGTGAAGAGTAGGGATAGTGGAAAGAAAACTTTCTAATTTGTGCTGAAGTGCTTTTTGCTAATTGCTTAAATTCATTGTTGCAGAATTTGGCTGCAGGAGGGAAGATCCTGATGGGAATCCTGGCACTTAGGTGTCTCATTTGGGGTTTCACTGGCAAGTGGAAGTGCTCCAGGCTGAGTGATGGATGAGCCCCACCTATAAAGTTATCCGGGAGCTAAGCAGATAGTTAGCCAATAAAATGAAGAATTTGAAGGGGCAAAGCACTGTGATTCTGCTTTGCCATTTGTTCCACTTACAGAAATTTTAAAAAATCACAACAAACGTGGTGGTTGTTAGGAACGTAGCACAGATGCCCTTGGCTTTAAGAAGTAAAAAGTCCTCCACATTCCACAGCCATGCAGAGATCAATGTACCCAAACCAAGCTAAGGTGCAGTGTGTGTGGTAAAACCTCAGAGCTGGCCACTGCATATCCAACACTCTTTCCAGCTCTTCTGGTGTGGTTGGGAGTGTGATGTTGTTAAATCCACCATAGGAAGTTTCATGCTGTGTCCATTAATGAGGCAGCTGCTGGTCCCTTTCATAACATTAGTTGTAGTTCAGTTTCACCATAATTTAAACTCTTCTGGCTGTAGCGCCACTCAGGCAGTGGACAGTTTAAGTCCATATAATGTATATTTTACTGCAAGAATGAACTTAGCAGCCCTTCAGGAACTAGCAGCATTTGGTTGCAGGTGAGCCCAGGAGTGCCAGCCCTTTTGGGCTTACTTTTATGGGAGCTGACAAATTCTAGTGGTATTAATGTTATTGTGGTATGTAACTACTTCTGGGTTAATCTGAACACTGTTTCGTGCCAGTTGGTTTTGACTTCTCATGAGGAAAATGCAGACATGTGTGACTCCTTCACACTTTGTATGTGGGACTAACAAAAGGTCTGTGAAGCTGCTGCTCAGCATGGTCATGGCTGAGGTAGTTTGTTGTGTATCCAGATCGAGGACTTGAAAAAATTACAAGAATGCATATTGACAAGGGTTTGTAGTTAGCCAAAAGCTAAATGGCTTCCAATTCCAGCTGTGTGTACCACCAGTGGGAGTTAACAGAGTATTTGATGGTTTTTATGCTTTTTAAGAATAGTGGGGCTATGGTCTTTTAATTATATTCAAAGCACATGTCTGTGACAATGCTACTTTCACTTTTCAAAATGATTATGTCTATTCATACATTTGATACATTTATTATTTCTCAAAATTAGCATTTTTTAAAGGGCATTGTACCAATGTAGTACCTAATACATCAATAATTGATTCTGTGCACTACAACACCAAATAGTCCTCTTGATTTACCAGCCAATGTGAAACCTTTTTTGCTGGGACATTCAAGTGTTTATTGGACTTCAGATCTCTATGAAATAAAATAAGGAGTCCAAACTTGTAATTTATGACAGCTTTCAGGCAAAAGCCCTCTATATGCATTTAGAATTGATGTATTTTGTCTGCAACGAGGATGTATAAAAGATTTTTTCCAAGCTTATTATTACTCTCTTAAATAGATAAAATATTTTTCTAGTCCCGTTGGGACATTCTCTGATGTGTTCCTAGGCATTTTCCTTATCCTTCTTCCATTTCTTTACTGGTATTCTAATCGTTCTCAATTATGTTTTTGCTCAAAGTTTACAAGAAAATGATGTGTCTGAACAGCTGCCATTGCATTGCAGACACGAATTTTTAGGAAGGACTGAGAATGGAAGGAAAAATAATCATAGCAGTGGTGTCCTTGAAGCATTGCAACAGTATGTCTAATTGTCAGTTTTCCTACGACTGGAAGTAATCATTCTTCTATACAGTCAGTTAATGTTTTTACCTTTAAACGTTATGACGAAGTTAACAAGAAGAATTATGAAGAGGAATTAGTTAAGTGTGAAGAATTATGTTATCATGAAGCTCACAGGTCATTTGGCAAAGAGAAATGAAGGAAAAAGGTTGACTTCAAGCTGCCGAAGTACCTATGATTGCTATGTCACTTGTCCAGTGACACATCTTACTAAACTCTGCATAAATAAATACCTTTTAATATTTTTTTTCCCTAGAAGTAGCCTTTCCAAAAAACCAGTTTCAACTGGGAAAAAAATTCTTATCTCAATGTTTCTGCTTAGGCAATAATGATAAAAATTAGATCTACTAGGAAAACGCTTTTTAACCTTTATTCGTAGCATAAATCAAGAGGCTCATTTTTCACAGTCTCTTTCTATAGAATTCAATTAAAGGTCAGATTTGTAATGGGGGATCCTAATTATTAATGTATTGCCTATTTTGAATTATTAATGAGTTGACATATTTGCATAATGGGTAAAGAAAATGCCTAAGAACAACTTTTATAGCATATTAAAATCCTTCAAAAATATTTAATCAAAGTCTCTTTTCATGCCCTGGAGGTAATTTAACTTTTTATCATTACGTCAATACTTAACAAATAAATTCAAAATATTTTACAGTTAAAAATTAGTGTAGTTATATATCACTAAGGGGAATTAATCTTGTTTTGAAGTAGTACACCAGTCATGAAACGGGAAGCTTCAGACTGGGCAGCCCTACTGTAAAACGAAGATGCCACCATGTGCTGGACTTTGTGTTTTATTGTAAGGGGCAGTAGAAGTTTAAGAACTGTCAAATTTGCAGGAGCATGAGAGCAGAGACAATTTTTATATGCATTAGTCTAATATTTTGTCACCAATTATTTCAGTGTATTAAAACACTGATGGACTAAATTTGCCTCACTGAGGTCTACGCTGGGATCATCTGTATGTAGTGCTACTATGTAATAATGAAAATATATTGTCTGAGAATGATGAACAGATCATAAATTTAACTGTGGAAATAGGATTGCTACATTCTTCCACCAAAAGTATCAGGTGTCACCACCACATCAACGAGTGCTTGCATGTTTAAAATGATCCAGCGTAGGTGAACCTTATGATATCTCCTACCTGGGAAATTATGGAACCTAATACAATGACTAAAGGGTATAATTTGGTTATAACTGAGTACCTATTTTGTTAATTGTCCTTCTAGAAGATAGACTGTTTTATGGAGAAGTCAAAGTTTGTTCTTGATTTTTGCTTTTATGATTCAATTTACTGTAGTAGATTTTTGTTCCTAAGGAAAAATTTGACTCCTCACTTTGCATAAAGGTTTTCTTCTGATAAAATGGTGTTAGGAAAAAGTTAGAACTTATGACTGAGTTTTCTCTAGGTAATTACTTTTCCATATCTACACAACTGAACCATTAATGATGAGATCCATGGATGAAGCATTTGAATACACCTTATTGTAACTTCTCAAAGCAGCACCTTGCAGAATCAAAAACACTTCACAAGATTAAAGATACTTCTAGTGTAGATTTTTCTTCTTATTTCAAACTAACAGAAATGCAAAATCTCAGATTTTTTCACCCATATCTGTTATCATTCCATTCCAACCATTAGCTACTGAGTAACACTCTGGCTTGAAGCCACTGGGAAGATCCTGTTCTGCGGTTACTGCTACCACAAACCACATTATCATTAAATGCTAAAGTCTATCCATAGGTCAAGGTCAGGCCAGAGAGACGACTGGGGAAGAAGGTAACTGTCATGGAGCACTCAGAGTTCTCATTTGTATTGTACCATCAGAAGAATTGGGTTGAAAGATGGAACTAAAAAGCCTCTCTGTAAACTGGAATGGTTTATGTGCAATGAAGGAGTTTTACTTCTAATCAAGTGGACTCTCTATTAGTGTTTAATAATTGGTAGCACTGCAGCAGTTTCCTCTCCATTCACTGGTGGATGTCTTGCACAGCAGGAGCAGGGTGATCAAATGGCACCTTTTGCACCTGACCTTGTGTAAGCAAACAGACATTTCACCAAGAGGACTGCCTGGCCTGTTTTATAGATGGCATAAAGCCTGTTCAGCTCTCACTTCACAAGACAGCAATTCAGAATGTAATTGTCACTTGGCAGACTTTCCAGCCATAAAGAAGGACCATTGGAGATAATAGGAAAGGGATCGAGGAACTCCGTGACTCCAAATCCATACGTGTCCTGTTAGCACACTTCTGGATAGTAGTGTCCTTTGACTTGTAGGCTACTCACAGACTATATCCAGGGCAGACTCATTCTATTATTCTCCACTCTTCTGCCTCTTATTGTCATCTGAACACTTTGTAATGATATCTTAAGTAATGTGACTAACATTCATCACAAATGGTTCATCAGTTCAGTCACAGGATGAGACGGGGAGAATAGGGAAGTCAATGAAACATTTGATGCAAATCTCAATTACTGGAATGGTGCCATACCAGACTGGTTACATGAAGCACTTCTAGTATGAAACAAATATTTTCCATTTTCCCTCTCCACAGAGCAGAATACCACCTCCACTACAGAGGTGTGGAGAGATGGTGTAAATAAACAGCACAAATTTCAGTCCAGCTCCAGAATGCTACAACAGAGCAATTCCTTGTAGCAGCCTGACAAACCCTACCTGATATGCTTCATTTCATGAACCTCAAGATTATTCCATGGGTCTCAGTGCTATGTAACTTCAATTACTGATACTTAGCAAATTCTTACACTCAGCTGGTGGTGTGAGGTGATTTAATCTGCTTGCTCTTAATTACATCCTGTATTCCAAATGAAGCCTTCTTATGTTTTCCTTTTCATGCCTCCCCTTATGTCTCTTTTTACAACATGTCAATGCCACTCTGCTTGGTAGTTTCCATAAATTTCTTAACTCCTGCTGACTTGTCTGATTCCTCAGGTTATTCAGGTTACTAAACCAATAAAGAGGGATGGAAAATAAAAAGTAAAAAGAAAAATGTTGACACTGGGGTCTAGAGCAGGCTTCTGCAAAAGATAGAGCAGGCTTCTGCAAAAGATCCTACTTCAACTCCCTGAATAATCTTGACTATAACATGAAAGATTTTCTATAAGAGACCCCAGCTCCTGCATACAGCTGCAGTACAAAGTCAGAAAGACACTCAGAGGGAGCAGTGGAAAATAATAGAATTCAGAGTGAGAAGATGATCCTTAATATGTTTAATAAGGCAAATGAAAGCTCTTTAAGATCTAGGTAAAATGTTTCCTGTCATAGAGCCTGTACTGCTGATCCTGCATTATTTTTGCTTGGGGTCTCAGAAATGAAAAAAAAATTAGAGTGGTTAGTTTTCAACACAAAAGATCATTGCCTCAGTTCATATTACCAGAACTCAGACTCTGCACCAAGTTTCACAAAATAGTATTTAACCCCCTTTGAGACAGAAAGCCTGAAGATTAGGGAAGATTTTAAAAAGTGTGTGAATGCATATATATATGTGTATTTACTGTGTTATTGGTATGAAATACACAGTTACTGCTGAAAGAAGGGCCTAGATAAAAATATGTTATTTGTACTAGAGTAAAGCTGAGAAATGATGGTAAGTATTTTAGCTATGTCTGAGCAAGTACATAGTTTGAGCTAAAACTGCAGTGATCTAAAACCTGGAATTAGCTGGGATCTCTGTTCTTTTAGTGAGTATTTACAATTCCTCCTGCCTTCCAGAAGAAGAAGAAGAGGAAAAAAAAAAAAAAAGAAAAAGAAGAAGAAAGAAAAAGGAAAACGCGATATCTCCGGAAAGGAAAATGCTAATGATATTACCTCCTGGTGGAACTTATACCACATTGTTACACATGCATGGTAAATAAATTCCATTGTAAGAAATGTTCCACCAAAGAGTATTCACTTCAGAGAAATGATAACGATCTCAAAAAAGCTGGGCAGTGAGAAATGTGCTCTGAAATCCCGCAGCACTGAGCTGCTGCAGTTTCATTTACACTTGCAGCCCATCAATAGTGAATGCACTTTGGTTAATCACCTCTCCCCCATGATGAGGGCTGTTGTCATTTCATAACTGCCATGAAAACTGAAAAGCAAAGTTATTACATGGATTTGGGGGGGTGTGTGTATTTGTGCGTGCGTTTTATTAACTCTGACCTTGTTTGGTGAGAACAAACTTCGACAGAGAAAGACAAACAGAAATGCTTCCACATAGCATCTTTCCATAACAAAGGCCTGTCCTATAAATGCCTGTGGAACCACAAGAAACTTAAGCTGGTGGCAGAGTGGCTATCAGTAAATGACTTGTTGAAAATTTAATTCTCTGAATACATCATGTGGTTTAAGAGGACAATGTATTCTAGGGTAATCCTCCTTCCTTATGCTGTTTCTTCTGGATGACAGCACTTGCAGCTCTGGAGCTTGCAGCCCTTGATGGGAGCAAGACGTGCAAAAAAAAGGTAGAATTATTGGCAGATGATTTTAAAATTTTAAGAAATATCCCAAACCCTGTTACATAAGTGAGGACCTTTTATATGTAACCAAATCAACTGAAAGGAGTCAGCAAAAGCAAGATATATACAGGATTAACCCATAGAAAGTGGGAATTAGTTAGGATTAATATGCATAGGGCATTTCACGTGTTTGAAATTGACCATAGCATTGCTTGTTAATGGTATTGGGAATGACTGGTTTAATGATATTCCACTTTCCTGCTAGATATGCAGGTGGTGCCGCCAGATCAGGTAAATCAGGTAATAGTTTGCTGATCATTTTCAACATTAGGTTTTCTATCTGTAGTTCCCCTCTGTCTTTCTTAATCTTTTTCTATCTTCTGTTCTTCAACAGAGTTGCTTGTGACAGACACTAGGATTTATGATTAGTGAGCACTAAAGCAATTCAGGAGTTGGGAGTTGTAGAACAACATGAGAGGATAATGAAGTGGGTTTAAAAAGTCTCTAAGATAAACAACCCAATCTCCTAACACTGGTAATTATTACATTGGTAATTATTTTTGAATGAGTAGGGATAGAAGAGAACATTATTTAGCTGCATCCCAAAACTTCATCATTCAGAGTGAGAGTTTAAAGGAACAGTGCCTTTCACAAATTGGAGAACCAGAACAGCCTATTGGATATTATCACACTGGATATCTTATGCTTCTTATAAAACGTGTTTTCTCTGCAATTTTTAGTAGCATTTTTAAAGACACAGCTTCTTATTTCTGTTTGAAACATACAATTTTAACCAATATACAACTGAAAAATAGCCAGCAGTCGTTTAATCTTAAAGGCAGGGACAACTCAAGACTCAAAGTTGAAAATACTCAAACTTTAGGAAACTTTCTACCACACCTAAATTCAGGGTCAGCCTATGAGAGTACAGAAACATAATCTGAGTTCTGCTCATTTTAGATAACACAACTTCTTTGTTCTAATGACAGTTAAATGGAGGCAGTGTCATTACTGATTACCACTTCTTCATTTTTTTTCTCCGGTTAGTAGCTTCTCCTTCAAATTGTAACTGCATTCATATGCAAATCACAATTCAGCAACACAGTCTCTTAAAGTGGGTATTCTAGGAACAGCGGTGCTTTAGGTATAAGCAGTCCTTGAAGCATCTCAAAGCTTCATGTTTCTTTAATTTGCCCTAGGCTCTGGAGAGCCAAAGACATAAATACCTTGGATGCAGTGTTAGGGGGGAAAAAAATCATTCAGTTTGATGAGTTATTGAAATCCGAAAGAGTAAGGCAAAAAGTAAAGTATATCGTACATATAGTATATCGTATCTATAAGGCTGTAAGTTGAAAAATCAGTAATACGCTTTGTACACGCTGAATTACATTTATAGATGATTATGACTTCAAGTGCAGTTGGCACTAATTTAAGAGTAATCTCTCTCAGGGATGTGAATTTTCTTTTATAGTTCCTCCAGATGTATGTGTTGTACCTACCACCTCCCTGTAGCTATCCTGCTTCCAAGAGAAACCTGAAAAACAGTTGAAAAAAATTGCAACTGATTTTCAGAAAATGGTGGTTTGCAAATAGTTTTTAAGTCGTGATGTCCTGACTTCAGCCAGGGTGGAGTTAACTTCTCAGTAGCAGTTACAGTGTTTTGGTTATGGAATGATGAAAGTGTTATAAACACACTGTAAGTTGTGTTTATTCTAAGTCAAGGACCCATTTTTTATTGTCCCATGCTCTGCCAGTGAGGAGGTAGGCAAAAAAAGCAGACTGGGAGGGAGCATAGCTGGGACATGTGGCCTGAATTGACCAAATGGAGGCTCCACACCATGGAACATCATGCCTGGTGTATAAACTGGGGGAATTATCAGAAGGATGGATGATTTGGGTTTGGGAAGGGGCATCTGGCATTGGTCAGTGGGTGGTGAGCAATTGTGTTGTGCATCACTTGTTTTGGTTTTCTTCCTTTTAATTATCTTCATTATTATTTATCATTATCATTGTACTGAACTGTATTTTCAGTTATTAAACTGTCCCTATATCAACATACATAAATACAAATTTTACTTCAATTCCACTCCACATTCCACTAGAGAGGGGGATAAATAGGGGAGTTGTGCAAGCATCTGCCTGTGTTTCATCTCCAACTGGGCTTAAAACCTCGACACCTGTTTATCCAGTGATAATATGTAAAGCTTCTGCAGCTCAATAAACACAGCTCTTGAAAACATGGCTTTGAACTCTTCAGGCACTTCAACAAAGTCTTTCACCTGCTAATTCAACCAATGGCTTGATGATTAAACATTTGCTTCCTATGCTGGTTGTTACAGTCTCTTAGGTATAAAAACTGCAGGTAGCAGCTTTTCTCTCAAGATTTAAAACAACTCTTCCTCCATTTTTTTCTTTTTCTTTTTTTTTTTTTTTAAATTACAAAAGGTTACAGTGGACCCTTTAGAACAGAGAAATCTTTAAATTGTGTAGAAAATCTTCATTGTAGTATGCTACTCCTTAAGGTCAGGACAAACTTCTACCCTCTCCTCACCCTGAAGAGTCGTACTTTTTAATGGCTGCTATTGAGCATCAGTATCATCTCTCAAATTCCATTTTACTGTCTTTTCAACCTGGTAAATGTAGCTAAAAGATCAAAGAATTACGACTACCCAAACAGAAAAGTCCAGATGCACCTTGCCATCAGTCTAAAAAATAATATTGTAAGAACTCCTGAGCCTCTATAATTGTTATTTCACTCTGTGCCCCAATGAGACCTCATCCTCACTTTTCAGCATATATTAAAAAAAATTATTGATCTTGAACTTTCTCTTCATTTGCACAGTAGCTAGTCACAAAACTATTTCACATTTAGCACTGATATTCAGTATTTGTTAAACATTTTGAGCATTCAGAAATGCTCACAGCTACCCCTCCTGATCCCAGCTCTTAGGTAGAGATTGTATACTGATTTAGTAGGACAAAACACTCTGTTATGCTATTTAGAGATCCTCTTGAAGTATTTCACAAACTGTTTAGGTCTCTTTACATTTATTTTGATATTTTTTATTTATTATTTTCTCTATAGTGCTTATTTTTGTAATTTAGGAATAATTATATATAAAAATGAATGTGGTTGATGTCACTGAAATACCAACATTTCTATATTTTTACTTTCAAGAGCAAAACAACAGGTTTAAGTGCAGTATTGGTAACTTTTACAAAAACTTTAGTCTCAGTATTGTTAGCTTTCTTGTGCATGTTCAAGTCCTAATGAAAGATTGCATGAGGAAGTCCCATCTTTTATCGATATTTTTCATATTCAAACTTGCTTCAATAATTAGGCATCACAGTAACCTGTAGAATGTGATTGATTTATGATTACTCTTGTGACTGTCATCCTTCTTGGTTTTGTGCTTAATTTTTTCTTCTTGCACAAGCACTCCACACAGCCATTCTTTTGCTTTTAATCTTCATTCTTATCTCATATTCTTTCTACTTACTGATGTGTTTTCTGTACTGAGGTCCAGTTGATCTTCTTCATCTTATGTCTCTGTGTAATGAGCTTGAATTTCCTGGTGGGAGTGATCACAGCACAATGGGCCCAAGGTTTTCCTCCTTAGCTGCTGCAACATTTTCATACCACTGGACCCTTTCTCTCCTCCCCTAGTGGTTGTGGGTTTCATTCTCACATAGTCTGTGGTGGATTCCAGAGCAGAACAAAGAGAGAATGTTCACTAGGCTGGGAGATTGATGCTGTAGAAGGAGTAGGAGTTACCCTCTAACCCACTTGGTGAGGAATTGGTTTGCCTTTGTACAGGTGACTGATGGATAGGCATTCTCTCAAGGTGAGTTAGAAAAATAAATATTATCTGACAAATATTTGAGGTGATTACTACTGCAACAGCAGAACAAGTCAGAACTCTCTCTCTCTACCTCTCTCTGTGCCCTTATTTGCTCTAGTTTTCCTGTTGCTATTCATCCTTAAATACCTCTGTTCTCTCTAAAGCATTTAAAGAATCTTGTATATGAAGCCATTCATACCATTCACAAGTGATGGTTCCCCAAGACCTATCCACAGACATCCAGTTCAGAGTACAACTAAAGAACAACATTAGTTGCTTTCTTCATCTTGCTGTGCACCTTCTTAATGATATTCTCCCCACTAATTTGTGGGAAGGAGATTTTTCTCTCCTGTCTCCATTATTTGCACTGGTTTTAATTAAACATATGCTCTGATTGGGACATGGGTAAAAGGACAGTTGTGCTGCCATTTGAAAAGAGCAGCTTGCTCGCTCGGACAGTTTTCCCAAGCTTTCAGAGCTCTAATTAAAATCCACTGAACACATGAGCAATGTTGGCACAGTCCTTTGGAAGTGTTTGTTACAACAGTGTCAAGGAGTAGATAAGGTTTTTAGGGGATTAGTGTAAGGTGTTTTGTTTCAGGTGGATTATTTCTAATGAATGGGTCCTCTTTCTTTTGTTCCGCCTAGGAAAAAGGGCTTTATTTATTTTTTTGAAAAAATTATTTTATTTTGAGGACTTTTTTGAAAAAAATAGTCATCTTATTTATAATTTCTAAGATATTTTTTAAAAGATTGAGCAATAAAGCTTCATTTTTACATTCCTGCTTAATAATGAAAGCCTTCAAATGTTTCTGTGAGTCTGTGAAAACCAGAATGTGGCTGCATACACTGGAGGCAGAGTTATGATATCCAAAGAAACCTTACATATGCTGGCAAATAGAGAAGACTGGGGTGCTCATACACTGTGTAACTCTTTTCACTTTGTCCCTTATGTGAATGTGATGTGAAAAATAATTTCATGCATCTCCCAGGTATTGCTGTTCTGAAAGGGTCTGGAAAATAACCATGGTGCTGCTCATGTCCTCATTTTCAGCACTGTTTGTCCTGAAAACATGCAGGAAAGTCTTAGTATTTGAATATCAGCAAAAAGAAAAAAAAATGAAATAAATCTACTTTATGGGAAGAGTATAATGAACCTTTATTGCATGTCAAATTTTAAGCTGTATCTTTTAGCTTTAAATACTGTACTGACTAATTAGATGTATGTGATCAGTGTAATTATCTTCTGGCAATAAATCGCAATACATATTCATAGTTACATGGATTTCATCTTCTGTGAAATGGTCCTTATAAAAACAGTAATAGTTGGTATGTCATTAGAGCATATCAGCAATTAATCCTTAAAATGATCAATGGAAAGAATGTCCTTTTCCCTCTATCTCTGGTTTATTTATGTGTTCCCATTAATTATGCCTAATTTTCTGTTGGCACTTTTCTTCTTAATGTAATTCAATTTAAGCATATCTTTCCAGAGACTTATTAATAGATAGGGTCATTTATATTGTGTAGCACAAATATTTTATAATCCACTAATCTTGACAAAAAGGCAATGCCTTCCTCATAAAAAATGTATGAAGAGTAATGGTTCCCTATTAATAACTTATTAGGTCAGATCACACAGTTTGAAGTGTCTATTACACTTTAATTTTATCAGATTTCTTCCTTTGGAACCTGCTACTTTTTCTTTATCTTTTATTGAGATTATTTTTAACCCAACAGCTGGATCCCTTGCCAAAAACAGCTTCCTATGGCTGTTGTTTCTGCAGTACTGCCTAAGCAACCAGTTTTATGTACTGGGCTTTAGTGAAACTGCAATGCACCCAGCAGTGGAAACTCGGATTACAGTCCTGCTTGAATTTTATATTTTCAGTAACAATGCTGTGCCCACGACACTGACTGGTTCAGCTTTCCTGGTGAAGCAGGATTTTGGCTGGTAAATGCCTTTTGCTTTTGCTCATTAACCTCCATAGATAATGCCCTGACTGAAGATAATGAGTGAAAACTTCTTCAAAAAGGTGTGTATGTCTATTTTTAAAGGCAAAACTATGGCTTTGTGGGCTCCAAGGGCACACTGGGGAGCTGAGGGTGAGGAGTGTGCTTTGGGATCCTTTCATCCTGATTTGAGGACCCACCCTGTGAGCCACTCTCCTGATATCAACGTCCTTCTGGGGTTTGATTTCCAAGCAGCTTTAAGGGATAGCCTCAGCTCTGTTGTTCACCTCTAAGCCCCTTTAGCTCAGGGACTTGTGACAGAGGCTGGTTCAAGTGAGTCAAAAGCAGCTTCTTCAAAACAAACCATCATCTATTCTTTCACCCAAAGGTGCATAGCATGCAAAGGGAAAGGCAAGGGCAATAAAGGTTTACACACACATTTTCTCTTTCCTAACAGTTAACTGTACATTCATAAGTTTTTTCTAGGCTTTGGAGAAGCCAACCATCCTGCAGCCTTTTCTCTGTTTTGGTCACTGCCCCTTTGTCAGTTTTCCCCAGCCATTCCTGATGACGGATGCAAAGCTAAGCTTGGTTTTGTTGCACTTTTTGATTCCAGCTTTATTTTTGGAAAATTGTCCTTTTTCAGTCTGACTGGACTTCAGCTGGGACACTCAACAATTCTTTTCAATTCTTCTGCAGCACCCTCTGATAAGAATTTATTATTGCCATTACTAGATTTTTTTCACCTGCTTTCTACTTTTATTAAACAACTTCCTGCAATGCAGCTCTGAACGTACATAGTTTGTTCCTTCAGCTTATTGCAGGTCCTGCCCTGAATATTGCTTTACAGGCTTCCACTTCCCAAGTGAAAATGTGTTTCCAGGATATCCTTTTGCCAATTTTAAGGCTCTCAGTTTCTGCTTTGTAAGAAATAATTACCTCAGTAATTTGAGTTAGATTTTAAAGAATTTTGTATACTCTTTTTTAGGACTTGCAATTTTCTTGAGGAGTCAGCTGTTCCTGTTAAGAGTAGCTGTGCCTGCAAAAGATGAACTCTTCAAGACATGAAACCTGGACCCAGTCAGGCAAGATAGAATGTCCTCTGCATCTACCCAGTGCTCACTGTGCACAGTCGTGTTTTGGTGAGGTTCTCTTGTTTATTCATTGCTATGATTTCTGTAGAAGCATTTCTGTAGAAACTTGTGAGGATCACAAGTGGAACAGGAGAGTTATCTGCATCTACTATGGAGTTTTTTAATGTGAAATACATAAGTATCAGTCAGTATGTCTACAAGCATTATTATTTTTATATAGAAACCCTTTTCTGATTATTCAACCAAAAAGTACATAGGGAAAAATTAGAAAATATTCTAGAATTGTCCAGATTCTGCCACTGGCATGGATAAAATCCATGTTCTAGTAAAATTATTTCTAAGGTAAAGAAGTTTCTGACTGAATATGAAAGTATCATAAAACTCAACCCGTATTAAGGAGGTCTTGTTTTGGTTTCATGCTCTATAATTTCATTTAAATCTGTAAATGCTGCTGATATGAATGACATCTCTGCTCATCTTCATATTAGCTGACATACCAGCATACTGTGGCTGGTATTGTCAAGCAATTCAAATTCACAGAAAAGTCTGGATGATAAGAGACACAATGAAAAGGTTGTTTGATTGTGTTTATTTATAATTTGAAACAGAGGATGGAAGCAAATAAAATTTTAGAATAAAAATAAAATTTTAGAATAAAATTCTCTGTTATTACCTGGAAGAATGAGCTATCAGCAACCTCACAAAGGCAGAAGTTTGCATCTGGGGTGGAATAATCTCTTCAAACAGTAGAAACTGCATCTGACCAGCTGGAAATCAATATTTTAGAAAATAATTTGGGTAATGATGTGGGCCCAAGTGATTGACATGTTAAGAAGAGTGATGGTACTCATGAATTTAGCACTTATGAGGTGTGCATTTGGAATATAGTCCATGCTTTGGGGAAACCCTCCAGCCCCAAGCCCAGTGCAGGAGGGATTTTGACAAACTGCAGAACTGGGACACTGAGGTGGTCAGAGGGCTGGAGCACAGAACACACAAGCAGAGGCTGGGAGAATGGGATTTCTCCAGCCTGAAACAAAGGTGCTAAGAAGAAGAGATTAGTGATATTTATACAAACTTCTGGGTGCTTGTAGAGAAGGTGGAGCCTGAGGTGCTCAGTGATGGGACAAGCAGCAGACACAAGCTACAGCTAGAGAAGTTTCATCTGTATTTAACCTCAAATTTCTCTGTATTAGGAGTGGTTATGCACTGGGACAATTTGCTCAAGGGGACAGAGAGCTCCATCCCATTTAAAACAGCTGCTGGAGACTGGGCAACCTGATCCAGCTCTGAAGAGAACCTTTGCTCCTCTGGCTGGTGATGTAAATTTGCTCGCAAAATGTGATATGGAACAGGTTTTAAAAGACGAGTATGTGGACAGGATAAGGAAGTACTTGAACCAAAAATCTCTAATCCAGCTGCTTTTTTTGCATCAATGTACCTATTTCCCCTGTGACTTCTTCGTTCAGACTGCCAGTGCTTGGGGTTCTTTGTGTGTGCTCCAGTGCATTTATTGTAGCCTAGCAAGTATGCTCCAGCTGAGAGCATATCAGCATCACTAATTTGTTTGTACGTAACTTCCAAATTTCCCGAACTTTTGCTAGAAACAGGTGAAGTTGCTTTACTTTACACAAGCAGGTTTAATCACAGTTAGAAACAAAACAGTCAGTGACCATAATCAGATAGTAAAGTGAAAAGCTGGGTAAAACTTGCTTCTCACTCTCCCTCACTTCTCATCTGGTTAGATCACTGATCTTTAAAAAAGTTTGTGTCAAGATTTTAGTCAGAGATAAATAGTTGATCTCTAGGTAATGCTCTGATTTAAAAAAATAAAAAAAAACAAACCACCCAAAAAGCTTAGTTTTCTCTTTCTGGTGGAACAGGCCAGATAAAAAAGCCTGAATCTTAGTCCACATGCAATGATATGTGGAGACAATACTGTGGCATGGTAAGTGGAATAAAAGCCCTTTTTTAAGGGCTGTTTGCAGCATCAGCAGTTATAGGGTGATGTATTTTTAAGTGAAAGCTGTGGTGTAAAAATAGACTGGTATTTACTGGAAGTTTAAGCCTGCTAAATTCAACAGATTTAGAAAGTTCACTAATCACTACCACTTAAAAAGGCTGCCTCGTTGCATAAATTAGGACAATGTACTTTATTACAGAGCCTTCTCAAAATACTTATTTTGAAAAAGTGTTACCAGATTAAGTCAGAATGGTACTTAAGTACCAGTCAAGTCTTTTAAACTGCTACAATTCAAACTGCTTTTCTAAATATCTTATAAACTCAGCAAGAACTCGTTACCAGTGTCCTACATCTGATTCCTGTAGGACAGTGTCTGGAAGGCAAGAACAGAAAAGCAATACCTAAAACTTTGAATGCCTGTAATAGCTGGAAGCACATAATATTCCCATAAGATTCTTACATTAAAGATTATGACCTAGACCAAGAGAATTTGTTCTGCATTCTTATGAGTGAAAATAACACAGCATTTACTTAGTAGTGGCTTCCTAAAAATGCTAGGACATATGGAAAGTTTCCTGGATTGAGTTCCTCTCAATTACTCCTATGACAAGGCTTCTGTTAAGTTTCCTGTTACGAGTTTTTCATTCATCACAGGCCTAAAATATTTCCAGGAGCAGAAGCAACATGCCTTGGTTCTGTACGGGTGACAGTGGTTTTACACAGAGCTCTTCAGCACTATGTAGAGCTTTCAGTTCACGGCAGAAGTCACGACTTTCCAGTTGTCCATTAATTATTATTTCAGAAGCTTCTTAAGATTTGTCAAAGGGGGGTGGTCTTCCCTCGTGTGGCAGTGCATTGTGTTAAATCAGAGGTAGTGCACAAAGGCTTACAATCTGGTTTAGTACAAGTCAGAACTGATAGACTTTTCTTGGAGGTTTGTTTATTTAAAGCAATCATTTAAGTCTGGATGTCATGGAGTATCAAAACAAAAATGTTACCTGTGTGTACAGTGCTAACTGGAGCTGGAGAATTTGAATACTGAAGCTTCCTTCATCTTCAAATACTACAGGTATCCTGACCCCTCTAAAATGATTCTTTGAGGGAAAGTAGAAGTGGTAAAGACACAAAGACTGATGAAGATTTCTTCGTATTCCACATTTTATATATAAACCTTTTATAAAAAAGTCATTATAAGCTACCGATTTTAAACATGGAAAGCCTATTTACCTGATGGGAGCATGTATTAAACATTCAAACCCCCTATCCAAACACTGCTTAACATTTTTAATGTTATGACTTGATCTAAATCTACAAAAATCCAATATCAGACAGAATAAAGATGAGAATACGTGCAAGAAACCCAGCTCTTTTAAGTAGTGCAGTGGAGAGAACAGCTTTCGTGAAAACTGCATTAACTACAACATTTATAAAGATGGGTGGTTACAATAGTTCTGCAAATTTACATTAATGAGTTTTTTTATGCTTTTCCTTTTGTTATAATACCAAAGGAAAGCTAAATATGTTTTCGCAATTCTTTTTTCCAAAAAGAGTTCACTCACGTAAGTACTCTTTTCCAGTCAGGAAAATTAATTTACAAGTAGATGCAAGCAGATATACTGTCCCATGTGATAAAATTACATTACTCTAAATGTACTAAAATCATGTTGATCATGAGTTAATATTTTGTGGATTAAAACATTGTATTTATGAGAGTAGCTGTTATTACAGGAAGCTAAGAACTTAGGTGACTTTTTAAGACAAGACAGAATCAGATCAAAGAGAGAGAGAGAGGGAAGAAGAGGAAGAATAAGATCCTCTATACTTCTTGTGGCCAATTAAAGCTGGGCTGTGCAGGATAAGTACAATAAAATGGATCTATTATCTCCCTTCACAGTAGGAAGGCAGGAATGGGGCTTGATTCAGGCCACTTATCAATGCACCTGCTGGCTGAGCTTATCTGATAAAAGAAGAACAGTCACTGAAAGACTGAAGCAGACTATTTATTCTCTTTCTCCCCACACAAGGCCAGGGCTCCAGTACAGGATGTTTGGTATACAAGTCCACATGACCCAAAGATGAACCACCAAACTATGGGGAAAACATGAATGTGTCTGGATTCAGGGGCCCACCTAATTACCTAAAATATGCTGTATGTGATGATCTTTGGATTAACTGATATGTTTGGTATAGGTAAGGCTTGTTTTAGAAAAGGAAATAGAGGGTAAGGCTTGTTTAAGGAGGGTTTTAGGGAAGAATATCCATTTTTCCTGTCAAAAATATGTTTCACCTGCCCTCAGAAATGTAATCCAGTTCCAGTCATAATAATTATAAGATGAAGCATATTGTAATGCCTACCATTACACTTGCATTTTTTAAAATCAGTAGGTAAGTCACTATATAATACAATTTAAACAACTGTCTTGAACTTCTGCCTTCACAAAATCAATATTTAGCAAGATTCCTGTAATCATCCAGTCTGTTTACATAAGAAAATGTTATTTTCACTGCTCTGTTTGAGGTAGGAATAGGCATAATATGTAACCCAATTTTAAAAAAATGGAGGGAATGAACCAGGAATAACAGGTCCCTTCCTTATTGATGACCCCTGGAACAAGTTCTCACACAGTCTCAGTGTCTACTCTCTACTCAGTTATGTGTTCAACAGTAATGAAATCCATGATGATATTTTCTGCTTTTTTGTGCTTTTTATAGCTTACATTTGCAGTAGGAAAAAAAAGTACTTTATTGTAATGCAAGCTCTACAATTGCATTATAGTGCTTTGTAAGTGCAGATTATAAACAATTAAGACTGCAAAACCTCAGAACATTTTAAGGAGAAATTAGAAAATCTGAAGAAAGTAGAAACAGTAGTCATTCAGTAGCATTTCTCCCCTGGTTTCATAATCACCTGTGAAAAACTTGAAAACTGGCCAGGTGCAAAAATATACAAAGCAACTCCTAATATTGGAAAATGTCTTCTTGATCTGGTCCCTGCTGGGTGTGGCATAGGATTACTCATATGTTTCTGAAAGTGATGCAAGTCTTAGGACAGATTAGAAAAAGGGACTGAAATTTTAGTTAGCTTTGTGGCTTGACCTTCAATTACAGAGTTTGTGGCTGCAGTTTCCAATAGGTGTGCAGGGCAATTTTCATTTTCCATTAGCTCGTAGACAGAGTGATATGTGTGAAAGTTAATGCTGTTGATACCAAGAGCAAATGATAGCTGTGACATTGCTAAAGTAAAAACCATTTGATTTTGGTATAGAGCTCCCTTTTCCTCCCCAGATATTCCTATTGCAACTTAATTGCTGCCTCCAAAATAACTGAATAGCAAATTGATTATATTTCTTTCAACTTCAAAATAACAAACAACTCATTGAAACATCTTGACATTTCTATGCTTTGCTGCAACAATGGTCACAGGGGAAAAATGTCTCTTTCAACCAAATCCTTAACTGTTGTCTAATTTCAAATAGGAGCTGTATGTCCTGGAAAGATAAAATTATTGGTGAATTTTGGAACATATGGTCATATATGTTGCTGGAAAAGGTGAAAAGCGACGTTATCGTGGTAATAGTACCATCCTCTTGGAAGAAACCACAAAAACATACACAAAACAGAAGAGAAAATATTTTGAGAACTTTGCTCATAGAAGCAATGATATTTTATTTTAAAGATAAAAATACTTAAACCTTCTGTTCCTGTACTGGCTTGCATCAGACAATATTTCCTGAGTAGCTGAGAAAATACCGCTCTGTAAAGCACACTTAGCAATTCATGCATCAAATTTACGTATCCATTATCAAACACCAACTTTTCCTACTTGCATCAGTGTTTCTTCATTTGTGTTGTACAAGAGAACAAATTCTTTTTTGGTAACTATGCTAGCAAGGGAAGTATCAGAGATGAGGCACAAACTGGGAGCATTTCAATATCTCCTTACGTGCTCTGTAATTAATTTTGTGTAAAGATAGGGGATGGGATGCATTTGATTCAATACTCATTTCTGGTACCTGAGTTGACTGTCTACAGTTTCGTTACTCTTCATTTTTCTTTCTGGATAAATTTTCTGTAGCGTGCATTCTCGTGTAGTTTCCTGTGGTCTTGTGAATTGTTTTAGAGGGATTTGGGGATAATTTCGAACAGGTACACTGTTAATTTCTTATGGCTGGAATCTCCCTGTCAATTCAAGGTTATTAATATTTACACTACTTAGTATTGGTTTACAAAGTTGTGGTTAGCTTGATTCAACCTTTCCCTTATTTTTGGGATGAATAAAAAAAATCTGACATGCAACTTAAAGTAAGTCATGAGTGGTCATGCTGAGACAAATTAACTGAGGCATTAATTTAAAATAAGATTTATTTGAAAATATTTGTGCTAGGGGTGTTCCTGTTATGATGTCTGTGAACCTCTGGCTTCATTAACCCTTGCCTCTCTGTCAGCATGAAGTTACAGAATATACCTTAAAAAGAAACCTTTTTGGTTTGATTTTTTTGTGTGTCTTAATTGAATTTCTTTTTCCTATGTGTTTTGGTTTCAGTAGCTGGGGTGTGTATTTCATAACATTAACAAGTTCCCCTTAGCAACTGTAAGAGAGAAATCATTCTAAATTCATAAAATGTGAAATTCAGCATTATCAGAGGTTGACATGAGAAAACACTAGGCTTTATTAGATTTATAATAGTCATCAGCGGTACCCAGCTGCCGAGTATCTGTGTGTGTAGTCAGGGTCTGTACAAGTGAGTATTTGGTTGGAATTGGAATGTTAGGATGGAAACATCTCCCTTTCCCATGTGCTATGCCAAATGCGTGCCATGTGATGGCAGCATTGTATCAACCTAGAGGAACAGAGCTGCTGAAAAGGGAATTCTCTCCATTTTTCTTAAAATAAAATTAAAAAAAAACAACTCACCAATCTCAACAGGCGAGAAAGAGCTCCTACAATCTGCAAACAGCCCAAACAGATTTAACACTGAATTTTTCTACCCAATGGAAAATAATAGAAAGAAATAAAAATATTTGACATACCATGAATATAGTGTGGGTTTACTACTGAGACAAAGTTGATAACTTGATGAAAAATATTTTCCCTAGTAATTACGATGATAAAGTGAACATGGTATAAACGAATTACAAGCTCAGAATATTACTGCTAATACATGTATTTCAGTAACAGGCATTTATTAAGTGACAGGCAGATTTTTTTCCACTGTTGAAATAACCAGTAATTAATCACTATTTGGATGGACTTTAAAGTGGAAGCATCTCAAATCTCCAAAGGGCTTCAGGTTTTCTGACACCTCCAAGGTGTCTTAAGGAGCAGACAGTACTGTTAACCTTTGGCACCTGTCGGTGTGGTAAGCAATAGTTTCTTTAAAAATTCAGGTTTTAATGCTGTTTTCTTGTAAGGAGTAAAATAAAATTAATATTGAATATTCCAGTTTATTCACTTACACTATTCTTAAAATTCATAAGCTGGTAAATAATGTAAAAATTCCTCCTTCCGTCTCGAACTGGATTAACTCTCAGTTCGCTGAAGAGAGTGTGAAAGTGCTTTTCAAATCCACTCAGCAATGCTTTTACGTGCAGTGCCTTTCTTTGGAGGGAGAGCAGTGTAAAAGCAACTCTGAGCTTACTAGAGAAAATGAAGGATTGAAACAATGAATTTGTTATTTGATTTCTTCTGTCCCTTGATTTCAGCAATATGCAGGTATGTGACATCTCTGCCTCTTGGTGAATGGGACTGTGGAGCTGAGAACCCACGGAAGTGGAAGCAGGAAGACGATTCCTTGGTATCAGCTCATGCCCTCCCTTGCTTATGGTCTTAAATGCATGGAAAGCTTTGTAGGGCTGCACTTAAAGGGGCTCTACAGGGAACAATCTTGAATTATACAGCACATAAAGTGACTTTCTCATTAATTAATCCGTGGAAGCATATGCAAATTAAAATCTATTAGAATTACGGAGGAATGTACTTTCTGAGAAATCGTATGGGATTTTTTTTGGGGAAAGAAGAAAGAAGTACATGCTACAGGACTTGCATTGCAAGTGTTTCATTGTTTTTCAGATTTAAGGAATTTTGGGTTGGAGACACACAGGTGGAATCTCATGTTTACTATCAAATGTTTTTATATTCTGGGATGCTCATGGGTAGTTAAATTATGTATAAAAATATATTTAACTTTTTAAAATAAAGGTCAAAGGAAGCATACCACACATATACAATTTTGAAAAAAAGTTTTCCTTGAAACCAGTATGTCATGCTGCATTTAAGCTTTTGTCACCAATGCCATAAACCAAATGTTAACCTTACCAGTCATGTCAAATTACTAAGTTTCTAACAAAACAATGTGGTAGCACCAAAGTACTTTGGGATTAGGATTATTCCACACACCAGTGAATTGTGTTCTGTCCCATTGCACTTCATGCTGTGTTTTATAAAGAGAAAGAGTAAATCAGGAGAGGAGAAAATAATACCAGCGCAATTGATTCTTGAATTATATCAACTTATATCTCTCTGGTATAAGTCATGCACTGAAATGTGAATTGGCCAGAGGTTCCTTCCTGATGATCCAGTCACAGAATTGCTTTTCACTTTCATGTGGCCAGTCTAAGCTGAATAATGTTGGTAAATAAATAAATACCAGACTTGTGCATAAGCAGTTACTGTAGAAAAGGGGGTAGAGATCTGGGGTTTTAACAAGGTAAAGAGACATTACTTTTTAGATTTCTGATTTGGATTAATCCTAGGAGATGTCCACTAAATATGTAATTTAAAATCATTCTAGTCCTAAATGAGTTATCAGTTTCATTGGCATTCCTCATGCTAAACAGATGGGAAATTAGAATATTGTCTAGAACATGGCAACAAGAGTAAAAAGTGTCTGAGTTTAAATTTGCTGTGACTCTGTGCCTAAATTAGAACAAGCTCACTGTGTATGGCTTTCTTACTGTTTACCCACAGAAGTAAAAATTGCTTCCTAATATTTGAAATGCTTTGAAAGACCTCTTTGACTGGTGGGAGAAAAACACTGTATATGAATAGTATTCAGAACTGAACATTTACCACAATTTTCCACAAAATAATTTCCATTTTAAAACAGGTCAGAAGGTAATTGCGCATCAAAATGCTAAAATATTTGTTTAATAGCCATTCTAGTATTAATTACTATTGATTAAGTGATTGAAAAGTGTGGGTGGTAGATATTAAGTGATGTGGGAAATACATCTGAGGAGATTCTCATTGTGGTTAAGAACAATATTCCTTGAATTGTCATTGATTATCACCTAAATATAATGCATAGCATGATTTACTCTGTAGAAAGTGCCATTCACTGTCTGGATCTCCCCTTATTCTTACAATGAGGTTCCAGATACTTCAGTTTCAAATCAAATTACAGGTTGGCACATTGTGGTTTCTTTTATTGTTTTTAACATTTCTAGAATTTTTGTAATGTAAATTTAAAAAATTAAATTCCAGAATTTTCTCTGGATTAGAGTATTGGGGTTTTTTAGGCTACTATAATCTTCCACTGGGCAATGGTTCAAATGTGTATTGTTATGGTCATATGTTGAGTTGCTTTTGCTTTTCCTATTAGTCTTTCATATCTATCTTCCATAAGGTGACTTAAGTAGGCAGAAAGAGCCTTAAAGGTACTGCAGTCAGCTACAGCCACAACTAATATGGATGGTTCAGTAAAAATCACATTAAAATTGAAACACCAGTTCACATATGGACTCTGCCAGAAGCCTGAGCTTCCACCTGTTTTTCATGACAATAGTGTAATGTCCTTTGCCTTTGGCTGGCTGATAAGACTACACAAAATCTGGTGTCGTTCTTCCGTGTGTTACAGCAACAACTCTGACTCTTAAAAACACCAGGTACTGAATGAGATGGATTGGGGTGAGAAGAGTGAACTAAGGCTCAGAATACACAACCTGGTTTTTTTCTCTGACCAGAGGTTATTTTTACCATTTTTGTTACACAATTATCTTTTTTCTTCATCTAAACAACACTCTCTGAGAGAAAATGGCAAGATATAACCTACTTATTGCTGTCAGGTCAGAAACTGTTTTTTTATTATGGGACAGTAATTTTTTTTTAACCCAGTGTATTATTGGATATCAGAAGGAGAATAAGGCTGGCCAGCAACTTTCATCTTTCTGTCTGATTATGTATGTTTTTTCTACCCTTAAATACCTATTCCTGTCCTGGCTGACAGTTGGGTTTAGAATATGCTTCTTGTATGGTTGTTCAGTGCCAAGCCAGAAGACATAACTCCTTCTTTTCCCAATTCTTCCCACCGTAGCATGAGGAAATGGAAACCAAAATCCCACGTCCCTCATTTTCCAAAGGAAAACCACGCTGAAACATTTCATTCTGTATGTTGTTGACATGCTCTGACTGTGTCGAGTGGCTGCAGCAAACTGTGAATGATGATGTGTGAAATGAGAAGTCCCTGTCCAGTGCACAGCAAGAATAGCACTCTGAGATCCTTGCCCCACTGCGCTGTTTGATATGCGCTTTTGTCTGCGCTGTTTTGTACCCAGATATGCAAGGCTGCCTCTTCAAACATTCGGTCAGATTCTTACCTACATGCCAGGGTTTTACTTGCTTAACGGGTTTATGCAAATTATTCATCCAAAGCATTGCTTTGAAAAACTTTCCACACTTTATGTAAATTAATAAAAAAAAAAAGAGGGAGAACTTCAAACATCTTCTCCTCCCCAAGAGCACCCCCCCTAACAATTTGCTGCCCCTGACTTAAAAGTGAATCAATTTCCCACCTACATTTGCTCATTTTCTTTTCAACTGCCAATTAATTATTGAGTCTTTAGAGGATATCCTTAAAACAAGAGTAGAATCCTTCACATTATCTGGTAATAATTTTATTTAATTTAGACTGGATCTTAACCAAGTTAATTTAAAGCATTTGGAAAACACAGTTCTTAGCTGATTTTTTGTTCCCTGAGATATTGTCATCAAAATATTGTGTTTTGACTCAAAAGTTATAGTGTCTGAAAATTATGCACACAAAGTATAAGCCTGCAATAGAATATGCAGGTGGACCAATGGTTCTTCACCACCTGCTGCAAATGTTATGAAGGTAAATTCTTTGTTTAGCTACTCCTATTAAATCTGCTGTCCTTAAGTGACTACTTCCTTGAAAGCATCATTCACTCATCCTTCATTCTTGTTTCACTTCTTACACTCTATAACTCAGCACTTTTGAAAATGAAGTAAAAAGAAATAACAGAGCTGCCTAAATAAGGTGAGTTACTGCAATCCAAATTTTCCAAGTATCTTGGTCATGTATTGCAAGTTCGCATGCAGCCTGCCTTCATGGCCTGGACTAAGTTTTATAGGCTTTGCATAATCATAATTTTCTATTCTGTCATTTGTTTTGGACCAGCTACTTTGGCAGCACAAAATTTTCATTTAATTCTTTTCTGTTTTCCAAGAACAGTTCCTCTCCCTTCCATGAGACCTGAGCAGCGAGACAGGGCAGGATCCATAGGGAGAAATCTCCATTACCCTAATCCTCAAATTAAGTGCTGATATTGGTACGGGTGTGTGCTTCTCTTCAATGTAGTACTGCATGATTCATAACAAGAAATTTAAAATTAGAGGTGTCCAGTAGGAGCCTCTTAACTCCTCCTAGCTTTCATTTTTGGAAGTCTGCAAAACTCTTCTGCTTCGTTCCAATTTTTCACTTGGTGAGATTTCTCACTTTATCTGTTGTCTGAGCTACCCAAAGCATGTGAGAGGAGTAAACCTTGAGAGAGCTTTCCACTTCCAGCAATACAGAAATAATGTTTCTTTTTGCTTTCTATAAGAAAAGGCAAACAATTCCTTCCAGCGCTGAATACCTTAGAGCCAGTGACAGTGCCCTAAGTCTACCACTCCAGCATTGCATGTTGTAAGAGTCATGTTTTCACATAAAAAGGTTAAATCCAGCTAATTGAGCTTTAACATAATTCTTCTAAAAGAACTCATAATCTGTTTTACTTTTAATTTCATGATCCTTTTAAAATAAACATTATTATCTGCTTTGAATCCTAATGTCTCCATAGACACTTTTGTTCTTGGTGATTCCAAGAACCACCAAGAACCAGAGTGTAGATAAAATAGTTAAGGAAGTAACATTTATAAGTCGAGGATAGCCCAAAGGAATCCTCTTCATGACACAAAGATAGATGTCTAGAGGCTTCTGACACGACAAAACTGATTTTTTTTTTCAAAGTTAGGTTTATTGAATCTAATGTATTCATTGCATTTTGATTAACAATTGATTCATTACTGTTGCGTTTAAACCTTTTTTGTCAGAAACTGAGAAAGCACAGGATACTAATAGACATATTTCACATGAAAAAGGTAAATCTGAGGTTTTCATAAAATGCTAAACCCCCACCATTACTGTAATCTTGTACAGGCAGTTAGAATTAATTAAAAGCATTGATTATGTGGATCAAAAATCACAGTAATTTCTAGTTAGTATTTCCATCTCCAAATCATAAATCCCAGTGTGGTCTGAATTTATCTACTTTTATTAACTTTTCATAATAAATTTTAAATTATTCTGATTTGAAAAATTAATTGTAATTGAATAATTTTTTTAACAGTGTGCAGCGGGATTGCTGAATTCTAATCGATACTAAGAAGGCTTTCCATCAGGTTCCCTAGAGTACCTGTAGTATAACTAATAAAATTAAATATTGATGTCAGATGTCTTTTACGATGTGCATGGGATTTCACTCTTCAACAGCATTTTCTCTGGAAAAATTAATCTGCAGTGGTCCCTTGCTAAATACAGGCACGTAACCTTCAAGACACAGGTAAATCTGTGATTCTGCTCCCTTATAGCCACATAGTGTTAGATTTAGAAAAGGGAGCTGTGTCATTCACTCCAGTGCTCAGTTCATCTAAGGAACACAATGAGATGGTAGAAAGATTTGACCGTGTGTTTAATTTAGTGTATGTTTAGCACTCTGTAAACTTTTGCAGAATTAGGGTTTGCCTGCTCTTTTACTTCAATTCAGAACTTGCTGTATTTCCACTGTATATTCTAGATCAGAGGTCAGATTGTTGAAACTCTTAAAGGTCTGCAGCAGACAAAGTTGAAAGCTGTGGATATGTACATGTTTTTTCCCCGATTTTCTTGCTTAAGCTCTGTGTTCCAGACGATAGCTGTCTTTCTATTGCGTATCCAATAAGGACACAACGAATAACTATTGCCAAAAGCTGATATTGTGAGTTGATTAATCAAAACCCCATTGATTTATAGTCTTTATGACTCTTTGGAAATTCACTAAAAGTATTGTATGATCCCTTGTATAACTGATTTATGAAGTCTTCATTCAATATGATGTATTAGGTACACACTATTCGTAGTTCTTATCATAAAGCAGTGCATACCTGTTCTTTCATTCAATATAACAAACTACATATCCAGTAAGTGCAAAAAGGGGTGGGGAACCCAGGAACTAATTTATATAGTGAGTAAACCATACTAAGTATTTATATTTCTATGTTTTTGCTTAGTATGTTTATTTACAAAGGCAGTGAGACAAGACACATTTCCTATATTACATCATGGACTCATACAGATAATGCATTTAGTGAATATAATTGTCAAGTCTGTTGCTGTATTTTTTGTTTATCTTAGTGAACAAAATAATATTTTAGCCACCAATATTTATTGGATTACTACTGAATTCTCCAACCACCTGGAAAACATTTATAAAACGTTTATATTAACCATGCCTTAAAACACCTTTTAGCTGCAACTCAGGTGTGGACTGAGCATGTTCAGAGCAATGGGTTAATATTCTCACAGCTCACTATCAGGTTGATGTCCACTTTTAAAAAATTAATTAAATCATCAACTGTTAATGTAAAATAAAAAGGACATGCCTTTATTTCTGTAGCCTAATGATAAAGTGGTAGCCTAGCATTAATTATATCCCATATAGAAAATTTTGAAAAATAGCAATTCCCTGAAGTCTTTATCAAAGCATAACACAACATCTCACAAAGGAATAATATATTATTCCATTTCATCTGGCAGACTCCCACCACTCACCCCTCACATATTGCAATGTGTCCTATAACCTTCTCTTAGCTGTTTGTTTATTTGTGTTTTTGTTTAGTTGGTTTTGGGTCTTTTTTGGAGTTTTTTTTTAACAACCCCTTTTCAATTGCTGACTATACATCCAATTTAGAGCTGCAAAAATGGTATTTGGTGGCCCAGTTTGGAGCTTACATCTACCTCCATAGCAGTGAATAAGGTAACTTCCCTTTCTTAATGCCACCTTTCCTTAGGAATGTATTTTGGTTATCTACAAAGATAACACTCATGCACTAACAGCAAAATAAAATCACATAGCAAAACAATCCACTGATGTCAGGTGATTGAAAACATTTTTTTTCTCATTTAGCTTTTTTTAATTATAGTATTTTCAAGTTTTACTAATTTAAAACCTGCTCCTCCCCACTCATCTTCTCCATGGCTGATTAAAATTTGGGTTTAATGAGTGTCTTGCTGTGACCAATGCTGACCAAGTTCTCCTTTCAGAAAACCATGACCTGTGGTGATTTTTTTATTTTCTCTGTGTTTAGTCTAAGAAAAGGAAATTTGACTGAAAGGGTCAAACCATTTTTTCCCCTATTTTTCAAGTGGAATTTCATATTTCTAGGCTAATTGTGCTAAAGAGCCAGGATCAACTTGGTCTAACCATCAGGTGGTTTGGAAATCTTTAGAGTGTTAGCAAAATCAAATTCAGAGAAATTGAAAACATTGCTTTAAATAAAAAAACCTTAGTATTTGAGGAGAAATACTCTGCTTGCTGGAAAAGCTAGACTGTGTTTCTGCTCTTGGTGAAATATTTCTCACTGATAGGAACAGCAAATGGGCTCCAGTGGTGTGTCCTTGCTAGAAAGGGTTTGGTAGGCACCATGGCACATCCAATGCCATTTTTGCAACTGTCTTATACAGACTGCCAAGAGCAGTGCCTGGCTCGCTGTTGCTGTAACTGAACAGATCACTGAGATCTTGAAGCAATTTTTTCAGGAAGGAGAATGATCAATCCAGAAAAATGTATTTCTATGGCAGAGAACATAAGAGAAATGGTGTCTTCTTATTCTCTTTTCCCTCTCTTGAGAGACGTGAGAATCAAGTTACTCAAATATTATTTTCATGCTTTTTTCCCAAGCAGGATACAGCATGGGAGAATGGGAAAATCAGCAGATTGTGACAAGTTTTGGAAGAAACATTTATGATATACATAGAGATAAAAATCAGAAGAAAGCTAAAGCAGTGAAGAGAAATATGAAAGGAGAGAGGTGAAAAGGTGGAGTAGAAAAGGGTCTGTCTGAAGAGACAGAGGAGGTTAAGATTTTTTAGAAAGAGACTAGAAGAACAAATAAGCATGTTGGGTAGAATAACTACATGGTACAGAAGGTTAGAGTTTACCTGGGGTAAGGAGCCAGAACGAGGATGAGATGAGGAGATAAATGTTGCTGAGGAGACTGAATAGAAATAGGATGATGTTGAAAGGAAATATTCTAGTAGGTACTTATTAAAGTTACATATAGTATACATGTTTTCTGTTGTCATCGTTCTGCATTGCTATCTTTATTAAGTGAAAGTGAAGGGAATTGTGTAGCAGGAAAGGTGGGATACAGCATTCTATCGGAGACAGGAAAGGAACTGAGGAGGAAAAGGGAAAACAAAGCAGAAACTAAAGGAAATGTGATAGGATGAGAAGAATGAGGATGAAGAGCAGAATTCAAGAACTGAGAGAGAGAGAGAACAAGAAGGGGTAGCTTTTAGGAACAGCAGCAAAATCCACTTTATGCATACAAACATCGGCTTTAATGATCATCCTAAAATGCACATGCATACTTTGCATACTTTGCATTTATGCATTATTGTGTATTATAGTAAAAGTATGTGTTCACTGTAATAACTTGAAAGTTTTGAAGGTTAGTACGGGGAAAAACAGGAGATGATAGTGTGTTATTTATAATTTTCTATCCATGCAAGCTGCCACCTGGAAAACAGCTCATGGAGACTGTTGTTTTTCCCTTCATAGCCAGCAGTTGCCTTTGTTTAAATAAGCCCAGAAATGTTTGCAATAAAGGCAGAAATACCCTCCAAGAACTTACTGAAGGATACTCAGTACATCAGTCAGGCCTCAGCATCAGCAACCACAAACAAAGGGTACCAAAAGATTCCTCTTAAACAGGAAGAAAGGTAAGTTTTGATACTGAGGTTGCTTTCTTAAAAATTCTGAGTGAATAAAGCACTCTTGACAGAAAGTTCCCAGTTATGGATTACCTATAAAAAGAATAAAAGAGATGAACATTGAAGGTTTTTCATGGCTGTAAACAAATAATTTGTGAGCACACTGTGCTCAGACCACAAATAGAAGCAGGAATTAGAAGTGCCCCTAGCTGACCAGCATATACATATATCATTGGTCTGGTGTAATGAAGATTACCTGATAAAGATCACAATATGACAGTTTTCCTTTTGCATTGGCTGCTGAACAGCCAGAAACTGTTTTCTGCGGCCAGCCAACTATTGATCCAACTCCCTCCTGTCAGTGATGCAGTTAATGGGAATTCCACAGGCAAATAAAAGCTACATTTTGTCTTCATTTTCATCTGAAATATGAGCTGGTCCTTTGTACTCTAGACAGTCATTTATTACTCATTTTCCTTTATTGATGTTTATGAGCTGAAGCATAAAATGATTCTCAAATGTAGTTTAATTGAGGCAGCAGTTGACACTGTGACCATGATTACTGCTGCACCATCAGCTGCATTAAATCCATGAATCAAGGTTTGCTTTTCATTGGTCTTTGAGGCAGCATACGGTAGAAAGTATCCTTAAAATGCAACTGTGCTGTAGCTGGAGAAATATGTCGATTTGTCTTCATAGGGACCGAGGGGGAAAAAAGTGCCCAAAGTCCTTAGCAAACAGCAACAGAGCAGTAAAGTGTTTCTTATTACTTTACATTCAAAGACTCCTACCATTCCCCTACCCGGGGTCTTAAAAGTTATTTGTAAAATAGTCTTCCTTATATGCTTTTTTAATATTTTTCTCACTGAATTATGAGCAACAAAATGAACATAAGGAAGAGCTGCCATACACAGTGAGAGGGGAAGCCAAGACACTCAATTCATTTGTAAAATGGTAAGGACAATCAATACTGTGGGGAAGTATTTTTTATATGCAGTTATTAACTCATAAGCTACAGTATATCTCATCTCATTTCAACAACAGCTGAGGTCTCCATTTCCCCCTGGAGACCCCTGCAGGTCCCATTATGAGAATCATAAATAATATGTGCTAATGAGATATGAATTGATTATGTTGGAAAAGCTGACATTTTCATCCATCATTCTAAATGATGTTTAACAATGGATTACCAGCCAGTAATTCCTCTGATATGAGATTAAATAAAATAGCAGGCTGTTTCAGCAGGCTAGCTCAAGGAGATGGCAATAAATCTGCTCAATTACTGTATTACCAATCCGTTTTTCACTGCTAAGGATATTATTATTTCATTTAGACTTGTTCATGCATCATAGATTATTTTATTTCAGTCAGTCAATGGGAGAAACTGCAGTATTTTATTCACTGAGCTGCAAAGAACTGGGCTTTGATAGAGTACAGTATGCGCAGCTCAGTGGGCCTCCAGCGGATAGAAGAAATGCTACTGAGCTCCTATCAGATCAAAAATACATTGTGAAATCCACATTTCAGGAACCAACATTTTGTTTTCAACCTAATTTACTTTACTTATCTGAAAAGTCTCAACCGAAGGATACTGCCTAAAAAGCTGATCAATTGAAACAAAATTATTGGCTCCTCTAAGATGATTTGTACTTCACCTCGGTCCTGTAGTATATTGAGAATTAGATCATTCAGACTATCCTTTGGCCTGGCAAATTAGATTGCAAATAACTGTAATATAAATGATCCTTTTTTTTTCCCCCCTGCTCGGGAGGGAGGGGAAAAAAAAATAAAAAGCATGCAAAGTTTATTAACAAATGCCTATCATAGAGTTATTTCCTTTGCCAGCCTGATCTCACAGTCTTGACAAGCTCCCCTTCCTTGCAACAATGTCTAATGCTTTGCACTTCATTCAGCACCCATTGCAGAAATCCAACACAGAGTTTTTAGTAACTGCAGCATATACTGAATGGCCTGGGGCGTGCCCAGTGTCCAACCAAGGCACCTTGAGTTTTACCCATCTGCCCTGGTCTGCAAATCAGTGCAGCAGCAGGTGGTTTGTGGCCAGCACAACACTCCCACATCACCAATGAGCCCTGTTATTTTACCAGCTGTTTTACTGTAAAAGAAGAAGAAAAGATTGACATTATTATTCCTCCCCTCTCCAGACACTGGGAAGGCCACAGCCTTGCAATGCAAGCAGCAATCCATTCCTTGCAGAGAGGTACCTACCCCAAATCTGCTGTTTAGGTTCCTCTCCACAGACCCTACCCCTTTCCTCTACTGATGGGACTTCTCTGAGGAAAATAAGGTAGGCTTCTCTTCAAGACCAGGACTTCAGGCTCAATTATACTTTGAGGGAAGTCTGTATGAAGCGCAGCAGTTAGGTGGGAGAGGAGAAGTGCATGGAACAGAGCTTATTTTTCTTACAGTTTTATCACTAAAGGGTCAGCTGAGAAGTGACAGGTGCTGAGGTGCAATGGAAAATATGCTCCAGTAGTAAGTTTTGTCCTTGCCTTACTGTTTCTCAATCCAGCAGAAAAACTTACCTAACAGACATATTGCAGAATATTGTACCTCTGGAAATATAACTCTGTGTATAAATGCAGTGCTGGACTCCAACTCAGCACTAAGGGAGGCGGTAAGGGGGTAAGTGTGGGTAGACCTTTGAAGAAACAGTTTGACTCTCAGACAAAAAAGCAACAAGAACCGCAGGAAATTTTTGGGGAAGAAGTAGAGCTAAACCTGAAGTGTCATTATGCCTCTGAGTTGACTAACGCTACCCATTAAAAGCGGGTATAGTTGAATTAGAGAACAGACCTGGAAAGATGACAGGGATCATATAGGTATGGAAATACTTGTGTGCTAAGAGTATTGGATAAAATAAACCTCTTGAATTTGAAAAAGACTTCTTAAAGAGAAAGAAGATATTATAAATCTAGAACAGAGGAAGTTTTTAAAAATATTGATCAAAAAATAGGTAATTCAAAGAAATGGTTGAGCATTTTTCAAAGAACCAAACCAGTAAAAAAAACCCCCAGATTTAGATTGTAGTTTTCATCTATTGTTTTCTGTATATCAAAATGTAACAGAGACTAAATTATTCAATGAATATTCAATTTCCATTATGCCTTAAATACAAAAAAACTATGTAAAATAAAGGTATTTCCATAACAGAATAATATCTGAATCTTCGAAGATGATATCTTAGTTTTCTCGTAAGGATCGTATGAATGAAATAACATCTGTAGCATGCCTATGAGTTCTGTTTCATAGTACCAACACATTGGATAATAAGGAAATTTTGTCATCAGACTTCCTTGCTGATACCTGCTTCTGTTTTCCCTGCATAAGGACGACTGCTTCTTTCTTACGTGATTTACCTGAACTTGAATATAATTTTATAAACCTGTCCAGATTTTTGCTCTTTGAGCAGATTTTTGAAAGGCAGAGTCTGCGTGGCAATTGGCATTTTTGCAATAACATCTTGGGATAAGTGCGGGATATTTGAAAAACTATTTATGAGGGGTTTATTTGGGTTTGTTTTGTTTTTTTAAAAAAATCTAGTTTTGTATTTCAATATCCAGTGCTTCCATAAGAATAAGTTAACATTAAAAAGTTTCAGGGCTTTGAAAACTGGCAGGTTTTCTATCCAGTAGGAAAGACCTATCCCTGTACTGTCTTATTATAGTTGAACGTTGACATAGTGGCTGATAATGTGATTAACTGTATTAACTATTCTGAAAAGATAGTAATAATTGCCATTTAGGCTGAAGACTTTACTAGAGTTATAAATCCTCAAACTGTCAAGAGGTTTACATTTAAGTCAGTCACATTTCACTAGGCAATGTCATGCTGTCACCTAAATTTCAGGCATTTTCTGTAAAAGTGAGTATGTTTTTAGGGATGACTTTATTAATTTTCATTATTATTGTTATTTTAAGGTAAGATGCTATTTTCAATTTATGTATTTTGAAGCTCAAGAGACAGGAGAACCAGAAGAGGCTTTTGGCACTCAGTAGCCTCCCCAGGATGGATATAGTAGTCAGTGAACCTTAAGAAATTAATCTTGAGCGTCTATGAAGTAAAATTTTGTAATTCTCAGAACAGAGTCTTGGGGTACTGCAGAATGTTCTGTCTTTCCGTTAGAAAGAAATAATTTCTGCCACAGGAAAACTGATTGGGTTCTAAGTTTAAATGCATAAAAGTACAAATCCTATAACTCAAGGCCTGAACTTTCATAGTGAGTTCTAAGATGGCAACGGTAGAGTCTAAAAATCTTAATGGCGTAAAACATCATGGTGAATTTCAAGCCATACTGCAAAATTCCTGCTTATTTTCACTGAGAACTCTCTCTTATGTATAGTTTAAAAGTAGGTGACATATTGGCATGCATAAATGTGCACAAATGTGATGTGTCATGTCCTGGCAAAATGATTCTCCAAGCTAACTGCACATTAACTAATTATTTCATCAATTTTGGGAGGGTTTTTTGTGAAGCCTGAACTAATACAGACGTGAAGTGGTAAATCAGGATATACAATTTTGATGGAGATATGAGCAAATCAAGTTGTGACATTTGAGGTTTAGTCACTTTAGTCAGTTTAGAGCTGAGCTGGCCTGTGAACATGATGCAACTGAAGGCCTTTACAACAATTAGAGCACTGAATTAGAGGCAGAATATGCCTCTAATGTATCTCTAATCCCTAATGATTCCAAAATTGCTTGACCATGCTGTTTAAAGCATGCCTGATACAGGGCCACAGAATAAAACCCCTTAGATAGTTGTGGGCAAAAAATATGCATACAATGTGAGGATGTAAAAAAAAAGTCAAATGACAGAGTGTCTGGAGATTAAAAATAAATCCCATAATTTCACAGGATTCATAACTGATCCCAGTGGCTATAAGCAATGGTTTATATAATGGAACTACTTGAATATTTAAATATTTTCCATCTGCCTGAACAACAACTGTGTTTAAAAGATGCCAAATACTATTTATTTTTATAGTTTAAACTGTAGATGGAATTTGTAAACACTAAGAGTGACTCCAAGTATGTTACAAGCCAAGTTTCCTCATGGTCTTAATGGGTAACTTATTTTTAAGGAAATTTTGCATTGAGATTCTGAGTTCTTTCAGCAATCTGGTGTAAACAAGCACAGGATATTAATGTTATCAGCCAAAAGCCTTAGCAATAGTGTATTCTTAATAAGAATGTGAGTATTTCTACTAAAACTCAGAGGTCCTTACTAGTGGTATGGGAATTACAGACACTGCACCAGCAAAAGCCAATCTTTGCTGGATCTGTGCAAGTCATAACAATGATATGCATGCTTTTCCTCAGTGTTTATACATAGCTGTATAATGTTCATCAGTTCATGCCTTCTTGCAATCATTTCAAGCACTTTCAGGGTTGTATAAATCAAGAAACACAAGTCTTGAATACCAGAAATGGATTAATTGGCACATATGTTTGGTTTGTTTTTTTTTTTTTCATTTATCAATTTTTCTTCCACATTTTAAGGTTGAGAAGCTCATCCACATGGATGCATGGCTGGATATTTAAAATGTTTTCATTTAGCCCCCACTCTTTTAGTGACATTAATTCATCACCTTCTGGGATGAGGAAATAAAATTTTTCAATTTTTCAGTCCTTCCTGTCATCCTAAAACTGAGATGTGCCTGCTCAAGTCCCTTGCACTCTCCACCACACCTCTGAGCAATTCCTCAGCTCCATGAACCTCTGTCTGTCTCCCCTTCTGAAAGCTTTCTCCCACAGCAGCAGGATCAGAGGCAGGCTGCTTCATGACAGATGTTGCTGTGTCACCTCCTTCTCCTGGCTGCAAGGCAGCTCCAAGGACTCTGCAGTAACTTCTGCAAGTCATTCACCTCCAAAGCAGCACAGGAGATGCTGAGTGGGAAGGCTGAATTTCTTGCAACAGGTATTTATCTGTTCCTCGACTGCTCACTGTAAACAGGCACACTCAAAAAGAATGAAACTTTAAAGAAGTGAAAATTACTAGTATTTTATGACTAACAATATTAAGCTTTTCTCACGTCTCTTTCTTGCTTCCAGAAAACATTAGTCCACTAGAATTGCTCTGTTATATAAAGGAGTTATTAAGGATTTTAAAGATTTTCTGCAATAAGATTTGTGGGAATCTATTCCTGATGTAAAAGTTGATCCTAGCTGATCAGACTTTTCACTGAGCAACTGGTTCCTGTGGCCTGAAGGCCAGACTGTCATATCTATTTTCATCTTTTAAATTAGTATATTATGAGTGTATTAAAAGACTGTATTAATTAACCTTAAATTCTGTAGTTCTGATAAAAGACTGTGTTTTAGTAATAGCAGGTGTTACAAGTATCCAGGCAATAAAGCACAGTGAAATCACAGATATAAAGGAGTCATGCCCCTGAATTAAAGACTATCTGAAAAACAGAAAGGAAAAAAAAATTCAGATTTATTGCACAATCTAAAAAAAAAAAAAATTCTTCACAGTTCAATGATAATTCTTGGCTAGCACAGTCATCAATATCAGGTTTACAATAAAACATCTGGGGAACACATGCAGAAATGTATTCATACAGAAAGAGAGTAATTTCTGAACATACTCTGTCATCTAGTCCCAAAAGCGGGTTGATTTGTGGTACCATTTTATTGCTTGCTTGCTTGCTTTCTTTTACACAACTGAAAGTTGGTTCAGAAGTGCAGGGGTAGAGGTCACAGATCATATTTCCTTTCCCATTCACATTTTTTGTGTCTGGAAATGAGAGGGGAATAAAAGTGCAAAAAATACAAGGTTAAAATTTTCACATGTATGCCAAAGATATTATTTTTCATGAAGAACTTAATTTTGATTCCCCATCTTCCTTCCCTTTCCCTGGCAGAACCGTGGCATTGGGGTCTGACAGCCGCCACGTGTATTTGACACTGCTGTAAACTCGTGCCTTCCCCTCGCAGCTGTTTCTGTAAAGACGTGTGAATAGTCGTCCTCCCGTGCCTTGTGCTGAGCAAGCCTTGCTTTTCTTGGAGCCTGGCCAGCAGCTGAAGGCAAAGCCGCATGTGTGGATCCGTGTGCACTGTGTGGCCCCAGCTCACCCCAAGGCTGCAGCCCTTGGCCACGCGCCTTCCTCTTCGGGCGCCTGGGGCCATATCCACTTCTCCTGCTGCAAGGCAGGATTTCACTTTCCAGAGGATGGAGAAAGCTGCAGGGGTATCACAGTTACAGGGCATTTGGTAGCATTATCATAATATTAAAGCCCTGTAGCTTTCCAACTCAAAAAAAGTTTCACTTGTTGGAATTCCTCTCAAAATCCTAAATGCATGCGGGTGCATGTGTGTGTGTGTGTAAAATCCATGTTTCATCTAGTTAGCATTGCTGGTTCTGATTTTTCTCCATTACTGTGATTTTATACAACGAAATGCTGCAAAAAAATAAAAGGGCTAATTTAAGAGCAAATCCACCCAAAAAAGTAAAAATCAATCTCTCTTTGCCCAGAGAGCCCAAGGGAATAGAATACCAGGAATCACGGGTATCTTTCTTCTAGTTTTTGATGTATGTTCTGATGCAAAAGATTAATGGTTTTCTCTTGAGGATAAAGGATTGCAAGGTCCGAACAGCCAGAAGTTTGTGTGTCTATTTATCTAATGGCAAAGAGTACAGAAGTCAGCAATGGGCACCTTTCCCCTGACAACAAATGACAAGTAAGCCATTGTACCACAATGATACCATTGTTTAACTCCTTCTGAAGGTAATTTATAGAAGGCAGAATAAAAACAGAGAGCATTATACTTTCTGCTGAGTCAACCCAAATTTGATCCCGGAAGCGCTAACTAAATACTTTTTTTAAGTCCTAAGGAGTAATCAAATAAAATTAAAAATTATTAAAATTAAATTATTAAAGATGTGATTGTGTTGCTAAGGCCAAATAGACTGCTATTTTACTTGTCATCCTTGGGCTTTGTTCCTTTCCCCTTGTTACACATTGATCCGTCTCAGAAACTATAAGAAAATGCCAAAAATCTATCATTATTTGGCTGCCACACAGAAGCAATGAACAAACCAAGGCACCATGACTCCTTGGAGCAGTGACCATGGATGGTCTGAGGTAATGGGTAATCCTCTCCCTTGCACATTACTGGGTGGTTATAAGAGTATTTTCTATACCAACACTTCCATCTGTTACAACACTTATTCATGCAGATAGTTAGTTCTGCAATTTGCTTTTCAAACATGCTCAAATCAGTGAGTAGCTAAAAATACCTGAATAAACTATAGCAAATTTGTTTTCAGAAAAGCAATCAAATTCATGGTAGGGATTTTAAAAAGAAGAAAGATCTGCAAGGCAAATAATTTCTATAATATTTATTACCTGTTGCTAGAACTGCCTTTGGTGTAAGTTAAACACCAGTGCCAATGACCCGAACCCTCTATCAAAGAGCAGCAGAATGGAGCAATCCTAGTCAGGATATTAAACTCATGAGCTCTCAGTGGATGCTCAAACACAGCCTGGCACCCAAACTAGCTACTTAATGGAGTGTATAGCTCAGAAGAGCTGTACAATTCTGTCTATAGTGTCTGAACATGGAAAAAATTGCAATTCTAAAAAATTATGCCTTACATAAATGAGAAATGATCTACTCAAACCCAAGGCTGATATGCTACATTTCCTTCACAATATTAATTTGAAATTTAAATTTATGGCATGTTTATTTAATCTCTACCCAGCAATTAAAATAAAAATTATATAGAAATATCCTTTCCCCTCTTACAGACAAAATACAGTTACTTGAAACATAGATACTAGGCCCTGTGCACATTTTATTAAACTACCTTCAAAAGCGTCAAAAGGGACCACTCATCAATAAATCAAGTTCCTGCCCTAATAAATTCTGGAAAACATCTGTAATCAGTGAAATTCTTATTTTTACTTCTGGTAAAATGATATGCTGTATCTAAACCAGTGAAGTGGTTGTTCATTGTATGTGCTACCTTCACAGTGAGAGTGAATGCCAAAGGAAGAGCCTCAGTTTGAGATCAGACCCATCCATACAGAAATTGCTTATTTTGCATATTTTATTTGTTTGATCCCCTTAAGCTGTTTGACCTTTCATTTCATTCTGTGGTGGGAACCTCTTTCCCAATGTTACCCTAGTAATCAGCATTTTCTGATTTGAATAACAATGCCAGCTCAGCATTGTGAGGAATTGCATACACCTATTCACTTGTGCACTGCAAACTCTTTTTCTGTGATTCACAACAAGATGTGATAATTAATCTGGTTTAGGCAGCTCTAGGAATATATCATCAAACCCAGGAAAACGGAAAAGAGCAAATAGATGACAATCTAGCCTTTAGCTCATTTTTATGGAGATGGAAGTGGACCATAGCAAAGGTCAAATTCAAGGTCAAGACGGAGACCATTGAAGAAGCTCTGATGGGGCTGGTTCTTCCTGCAGGTCCATTCAATCTAACCAGCCAGGTGTATAAATAGAGCCCTTCAGCCGCTGGCCCAACCAGCCTCTTCACATCACAATCAGCAGACAAGCACAAGCAATTTACTGCTGAGATCATTTCAGAGATATGCTACAAAAGGCACAACATAAATTGTTAAACTGAAGAGTTAAACTGAAAAAACTTTGCTTATAAAAATATTATCTGCTTTTTCTAGGCAATTACTAATGTTAAATTAATGGCTCTTATTAAGATTTGTTTATACATCAAATAGTAATTTAATAACTAGTTAGGTTGGACTTTTAATTATTATCTATTTTTACTTTATATATGTTTCATAACTACATTTGTAGGTGTTAAATTTTATCCAGCAACTCTAGATGGTACAAATTAATTGCAGGCTGCTAATTCAGTAGTGATTTGAGCTGGGAATTTTTTACACTACCTATTTTATTATATTAATGGTCCAATCCCTGTGCTACCAAAATTAATAGGAAAATCTCCCACTGATTTCAGTGAATTCAGGTTGTAGCCCAAATTGTAAATAGTAGCTACTCATTTTTCCTCCAAAGAAGGCAATGTAGTGAATGGTAGACCAACTTATCAACAAAAATCTCTTTCAGTAATAATGTGATCTGTTGTGTTTATATATTATAACTTCAAATTCTGACTTCTAGCCATGATGCTTTCAAGATGGTTGTCTTAGCTGAAATAGAGGGGAAATGAGTTATTCAAAATGATACAGTCAAATCTAGTCAAGGTCATATTTCACTGTGTGATAATAAGTGTTTAAAACAATTCATGCTGTATTAAACCAAGAGGGTAAGTTATAAAAGTGGTATTATTTCAAGTTGAAAGTTAGCGCAGATGTTAGTCAGGTAAGTGCAAGAATTCTAATGGTGCTTAACAGTGGCACTATAATTAACAATAATTGTTGTTTCCAAACATTTTTAGATGTTTAGTACACAACTGTTCAAAAATGATAACAAGATGATGTCTTGCAGGTGTATTTTAAAAACAAATATATTAATTGAATTTTTAAAGTAGTTTAAATCCGTCACTTATGATTGTGTGGGAGACAACATTCCTGAGATTTTGAGCAATTTCTTCAGTTATTTCAGTTTTTTCCTCTTCTTGTTCTTCATGTAACTCTACATTTGAGTAATGCCTACATTTGAACATACAATGAAACAGCAAATGATTTTGTATCATTTTCCCTGCTACCAATGCTAAATGAGTGATCATCAGGCATTCTGTTTCCTACTGTCATGTATAGAACAAGAGCTTACCTTTCAGACAGCTTTCTTTCCCACAAACATCTCTATTTCTTTGTGAATGTACTTGTCCATATAGAAAATTTCTTATAGATGGCCTGAGTATACAGTAGGTGACAATACTATTTTTAATTACTTCGAATGCTTAAATGACAACTTCAGTGGGTTCAGATGGTGACGTTTTACAGCTGTTTCCTAAAATTAAGACTGAACATCTACACTGCAGGATGCTAGTATTCTGTTCTTAGGTTCAAATACTATCCTCATTTAGGTGTATCTGAGCTCCCTCCAGTAGTGCATTAAGCAATCTGACTTAACATCTATCACATGTAGTTCAGGCGCTCTCTCATCTCCACCCCAGGGAGAGAACTGTGTGCCTAGTGGCGTGTTTTGTTTTTATTTTAAATGTCCAAGGAAAGTGGGTAGTGTTAATGGCATCAGACATCCATTTCCTTGCAATTAGCTGTCTGTGTTGTCACAATGCCCTGCTGCCTTTAAATGCTGTGGGCGAGGGAAAAGAGAGAGAAAAAGGATGTGTTCATCAAATTTCATTTCAGTCCCATTTGAAACCCTCCCCCACATTTTTTTTTTTAATTTACAGATATGCTCTAGAGCTACATGTAATCTTTTTTTCTAAAAAAATTTTTCCACAAAATGTAGATTCATGTTGCCTGGGATATTTTGCAAATTCATGTTGAACTATTTCTGATTAGTAAAAACTTGGCAAAGAATAGCGTTTACATTTTCAATAGAATCTGTTTATATTTAAAATATCAGTTTTGTAAGACAGGAGAAAACAGTGTGACTCCTGCAATTTCCTCCAGTGTGGAGACTGGGTGTAATCAAACAGATGGTTTTCTAAAAGTATGCTGTAGAAGAGCAGCATCTCCCAGCTGGCTGAGGCATAGCCATTTCGGAGTCATGTGGGAATATTCAGTGGGATATGGCTCAGGCATACAGAGGGTCCCTTTTTCCACTCAGTTTGATGCTTTTCAGAGTACCTCTTGCTGCTTGTCTGCTTTCAAGAATGCTTTTGCCTGTAGTATAATTAATTACTCTTGTAAATGTTTTGAATTTTAATTCTTTACTGTATTCATTTTCTCATTGTCTCACTGTGCATTTTTTACCTTTTGCACTTGTAACTTTGGCCTTTGCCAGAGCATGTGTCCCAAATAGACACATGTGATTTAACCCACTGTGCTGCCAGGAATGTACCAGTCTGTGGGCTCGTAATTCATGTGCAGAGTGTTTTCTGACACCTGCTGGGGGCTCTTCATTGGCAAAGAACTCAGAGGAGCAGAGGGCACACCTCAACAGCCTTGTGTTTCTAATAGAACTAAGTCCTTGGCACTGTTTATATACAGTTATCTACTATTTTTTTCTCCTTTCCTGATTATATGGAAGCTCTTTATAAAAAGCATTTTGATTGCACCAAAGTGTAGCTATTATAATTGTGCACAAGAACTGGGGGGGGCAGCATGTAATGATAGATATTTTTCATCATGGATGAGCTGCAATCATCACAGTATGCACTTCCTCTCATCTATATAGCATGGGGAAGCTCACTGTGTAAATTCTAAGATGGTATATTAAAAGGAAATATTTAGGGATGTAGCAGTCGATGAAAAATAAATTGGAAGTGTGCTGAGTTAACGAGGGAATGACTTGCAGCTCTTTTAAGTGTGACATGTTTTCAAAGAAAGCTGCCACAAAACAACCTTTCAGCCAGAAATTTAAATGCAGGTTTATAGTCTATGGTGTTGTAAACAAAGGCTGTGTTTAAACTGGGACCCTGAGAGCATCTAAGTTTCTGAGTCTCCCATTCCCTCCTATTGCTGCATGCCAAGCTTCAGGAGGCTCCAACTATGCAGCATCCACTTGCTTGTGATCTCTTTGGAGAAGGTATCAGAAGTAGAGGGGAAAAAAGAAGTGGAATTTCTTTCAAGGATGGTCTCTTGGGCCCAAGCAGTGCAGAGATTTAAATACTTCAGCTTGTCAAGGCTTGTCTTTTAAAGGAAGCCAGCAGTGGTTACCAGAGCTCTTCGTGATTTGGGTTGCATTGGCCTGTTTAAAGATCCTGTTCTGGCTCCCTGACTCCTGGCACTGTGTCTTTCAGAGGACAGGGAGAGAGTGCTGGTTTTCTGTTTTGTAAATTAAATGGAACAGGGCTTTCACAGCTTGAGCAGGGCATGAAGGCCAGGAAAGGCTTGGTACAGACCCATTTAACTGAGTTATTTTCTTGTTCTGGCGTGCTTTGGGCTTGGTATCTTTTGGCAGTATCACATGCAGCTCTCAGGAGAGCCAGAGCTGGAGTCCAAGATTTAAAAGATTAATTCTGCCTTTAGGGAAGGTAACTGGTATACCAGGGCCACAGCACTGTAGTAGTTGTAAGTGGACACTTGAATCCAAAATTACTCAGCACTAAGAAATCTGTATTATAATGGCAAAGCTCCTGACATGCTCCAGTCCATGGTGTTCTATGTGTCTTGGCTGAGCTGCCGGGCATCTGCTGCTGCTCATCCATCTTCCTTCTTAAAGGGAGTAGCACACCTTAAAGAGCTCCTCCCATCCAGCTGCAGGGAGGTGGAACCCCTCCTGTTTTAACAGACCTGTCTGCCAGGAGCTGCAGCAGAACAGCTGTGCTCTCAGCCTGGAGATCCTGACACATTAGACTGGAAATTTTGGTGGTGCTAGGGGCAAGAGGAAGGACTGTTAGTCCTCTGGTTCCTCCCTGGTGTTGACCTCAGCGCAGCAGCTGAAGTATCATCCACTATGAAGTTACAGATTTCAGAAGAAAGCTCAGATTTCGTCCCAGACCACTTGCACCAAAGGCTATCAGCATCACCATTTTGTGGGGCGGTGAGGAGGAAGAGCCACTTCCATATTTTGAAAGGTAAAAGGGTTGCTGGTGGCTCTGAACACACATTGCTATTTAGACACAAACTAAAGGCAGTCCAGGAAACCCAGTGTACTCTTGAGGGACAGCAGATTTTGATTCCTCCACCTGGAATTCAAACAAGTAGCCTTCATCTCCAAGAAAAGTTGCCTGAATCCTACAGGATTATATTATACTGTTCTTAGGTAGTCAGCTATTGCAGAAATCTAAATAATCTAAATCTAAATAAATTCATAGGCCAGTAAAGGAGAGTGAAAAGTATGTTGATATCATTTCATACAGCCCCTCTTTGTTTAATGGAAGAATTCATGAGCAATCACTGACATTTTTTGACATATTACTTATCCAGTGAAAGTCTTATGTAAAATGCAGAGAGAGACCAGAAAGTAAGTAAGAACCTGAGTTCCTTTGTCACTAATTAAGTGCTGCTCTTTCCACTTAAGTTTTCTTTTTTTCTTTCTTACCCTTTTTTCACAACATTCTTCAGCCATGTAGAGTACATGGCTGAATGTACAGTAGAATACATTCAACTGAAAAGATAGCTACAGATTAGTGTCTAGAATACAAAATATGAATAAGAGTGTTAAGCATCTGGATCAAAACCCACTTTCACCTCATGCTACTCTTTAGAGTAGAAATAGCATCAGTTCTGCTGCTTTGGAAAAAAGAAACAACTTCCACTGTATTTTGGATAGTCTGAACTTGGTCATACTTATACTCTGGGAGTAGCAGCTAAGCAAACCTATCAGGAGTGAGGGGAGCACCTTTCTCTCAGATCTTCGCTGGCTTTTGACTCTTTATGCTGTTGCACCCTAAGCTAAAATCCTTCGTTAGGCTTTTAAGTCCTGTTACGGAAATGGACCTGAAGTTATGGTAATAAGAGGTGTGGGCTGGTATCTGTGGAGTGAAACCATTTGTGCTGAGGATGTCATGTCTGTACTATGTACCTTTGATGGATTTTTGCTTCGGTCGCAGTCCCATGGGCTGAAATCCTATTTGCATTTAGACTGCATGAGGTGCCCTCCTTGAGCACATCTTAAAGCTTAGTTTTGTCTGAAAGGGGCCTCATTCCTGTGTTCAGGGAGTGATCCAGGGTGCAGGCAGATGCCTGGTGAGGGTGCAGTCAGGGGACTCAGCTCAAAAGAACATTCCTCATCCAAGCTCAAACACAGATACACTCAGCATAAGATAATGCACAAACAAGCACTGGCAAAATTTGAAGAAGCACCTAAACAATGTATGCATATAATCTCAAAAATTCCAGTAGCAGTCACACGGCCAATGCATGCAGGTGCTTCTTTAAGCACAGTGGTATTTTTAGAAAATCATAATTTCCCACATGTAATTTGTTGCGGAGGAGATTTTGAACTAAAGTCCTAATCTAATATCTGAATTTAGCTACAAGAATATCCTTGCTTATTTGGTTTTCAGTTGTGAACCTTACAACCTGGGTTTCAGCAAATGTTTTTTACTTTGAGACATTTGAAGTTGGATCTGACACACTGCACACGTTTCAGCACACTGGTGCTGAAAGCTGTTGCATTTGCTTGAGAGGGAACTGCATTTTTAAACTGTTTTTTTACCTACTTCTGTATTTTCTGTCATTATTAGAAGAGTCATAGAAGGAAGACAGACCCATATCCATTGGTATGTGTAGATGACCAAGTGTTGTATGTGTGCCTTGATAATCTGAAAATCACTTAGATTCAAGACCTTGTAGAAGGAAGGAGTTAAAGTCACCCAGTAGTTTCTTCCTGCAATGAGACAGTGGAAGACAGACCAGGAGAAATTTCTTGAGTAAAAAGAGAGGTAACAGAAGATGAACCTTAATGAAGTGAAAAAAAAAAGCCTTGTTTGAGCCTTAATGAAGTAAAACTCTGTCCAACATTGGTAAGAGAGTTGGCTGGATTAGATTTGCAGGACTGGCCTTAAATGCTTCAAAGAGGTGGTTCTACACATCAGAAGAATTGGTGCACAGGCATATTTTCTAAACAGGCAATATGGATTTGAAACACAAAAAAATGCCTGACTTTTAACAAAGCTTTCTGGCTACAGATGGAGATTCATTAAAATACTTAAAGGATCCTCGAGAAATCAATCATCAACAGAATCTAATGAAACAACTATTTTGCTAACCATTTTGGCATTGTTTGGAAATAGTCTAATAATCTTACATTTACTGCAATGACTCTTTGCAAGGGTTTTATTAATAGTATAGAAACCATTATTATTATAAAAGACATTTATAATTAACACTTTATGACAGAATGATTTAAGAGAATAATATTCATTGTAGCTAAGCAGCTGTGAAAACAAATAAAGTGGTAATGCTAATTAATTTATTGCATTAATGCAAATAATGTGAATTCAAAGAGCTGACAGAAAATAATATGTTAGTAGCTAATAGCAGATTTTTCAAAGAACCACGACACATTTTAGGCTTTCAAAACTGTATTTGTCTCAAAAGCACCAAAAAGTGTTAAAAAATAGCCGCTTTATTGATGTGCATCTTCAATGTTCATTATAATAAGGAGCAATCTTGCCAAATAATACTCCAGGATAACCTTTTGACCCATAATCAGTGCACAGAAATCCTTATAGTTGGTAAATACATTAGAGAGAGTCAAATAAACAAGGCTATTGTTCTACTCTCAATATAAATATACAGCATTTAGAGCTGTCTCTGAATGAAACCTATTCTTCCTGTCTCTCAGGCCAGCTTTAGTCATGCAGATACGTTTTTTAGAGTGTCATTTTGCATTCTCTGCTTGAGAATAAGTCTGCAAATAACTGCTAGTTATTAGGTAATCTTTCTTAGGGTTTTCTGTTTCTACTACAAGAACCCTGGCCAAAATTTTCTGAATTAATATGCTACTAACCTTCATCTACTTTGCATCAGCTTTGGTATCTAACTAGCAGCAGTTGACTCTTCCTGTTTTATTTGAATGGTATGGTCAGTAGTTGCTGAGAGCATGTCATTAGTGTAAAAGGAAGTCAGGCTTTTGCTTGCATGGTGCTCCTAATTTTTTGACCAAAAATAAAATTTTTCTCCCATGTAGATCTGCCTTCATTTTAGACACTTTAGTAGTGGTGCTGGGGAAATCCCCTTCCCCTCCTTCTTTCCCCCAGGTCTGATGTCAGCAAAAGGAACACACATATTTTCCCATTCTTGCTGCAATATTTTTCATTAGATTGAAAGCCTCTGTGCCACTGGTAAGACAAAGTTGTTTGATTATGATAAGCTGATTGCAGAATATTTCATCCCTTCTCCTGCATGAGTGGAAAACATTTCTTCCACTGCTTCAGTGTCTCCCTACAGCACTCCTAGTATCCTAAGATCAAGCAGGGCTTGCAATTATTGGGGTTAAACATCACACAGAGGCTTAACTTAATATGCCAAAAAATCACAGGAGAAACCATTGCTGGTTCAGTGGGGGGAGCAGCACTGAGGACCCAACAACTCTGACCTGCTCCTGGTTGCTGGTGTCTTGCAAAGGCTGATGCAGC